>OZ018387.1:8447774-9047774 GCA_963969525.1 Ontholestes murinus
AACCTATATATCTCTGTAAATCTAATAATTACAATATTGCTATTATTATAAACAACTGCATTTGTTCTACTTCTAACTTTTCCATGGCTATTTTTTTATTG
This sequence comes from Ontholestes murinus, assembly GCA_963969525.1. NCBI lineage: Eukaryota > Metazoa > Arthropoda > Insecta > Coleoptera > Staphylinidae > Ontholestes > Ontholestes murinus. The sequence goes on from OZ018387.1 coordinate 8,447,876, forward strand.
ATACTAAAATTTAAAATGACTATAACTCACTTCTTTTTAAAAATAACTATGTCATATGGTATTGGATTAAAGAGAAAAAAATAATCTATTGAATAGGCAGCTATGGTTTCATTAAAAAAATGTAAGTCATATTTTTGAATATATTTTATAAATCTGCATAAAATTATCTAAAACTTTGTCTCTTATAGTTTTGTTCTATCTGTTATAATAACCGAGATATATTGATTTGAAAAATTGACACTTTTTACTTTTTTCAAAATATCTAGTTACTCTTGACTTTTTTGAAAACTTTGAAAGTAGAATTTTATTGGTCTCATAAATCTACACTTCTTTTCCCATTTAACCGTTTTTCTATCTCTTATAGTTTCCGAGATCCTCATAGGGAATATCTAAATAAACTTACGCTACATATATAAGTGGCATAAAAAGTTAAGACTTTTCTTCATTTAAAAATCTAAAATGTACCACGAAGTGGACGTCTTCAAAATTCAAGAATCAATGATATCGCTTTTCTTACTGATTGTATTGATAACTAAAATGAACGCAATAAAGAAATCTTTACGTTTATATGTTAAACTTTTTCGAGAAAATAAGTGATATGAATAACAATATGTTTACGCTTTTACACATAAATATTTGAAAATAGGTTTTATTTCGAATTAATTAAACATGATGTTGCCACCATCCACGTCATATTCGTTATGAAGAATTTTTATATATGTACATATTCCTGGCTATACAGGGTCCTGCAACAGTGCGTCAAGCTTTCCTAGCGCCTTTCTCGTAAGAGATAGAAAAAAATGTTTCATATAAAAATTTATTGAATTAAAAATCTCTATGCCCTAAAATTATTTTCAAATATACAGGGTGTCCCAATTTTGCGTTATAACAAAAGCAAACATTTTTTTAAATGGAACACCCTGTATATTTTTTCATTTTATAATTTGGATAGTATTTTATAACTTAAACCTTTTTTTGGTTTTTAATTTCGATATGGCATTTCCGAGTTATTGACGTTTTTCTGAAAAAAATGTAAAAAGCGGAGGTTCACAAAAAAAATTATTCTGATGTTGTATTTAAAATTTAAGAAATTTTCTTTTTCCTATGGTTGGTCATAAGTACTGTTTATGTACCAGTGTTAAAAATTTTCACTTTTGAGGAACCCTGCCTTTGTATCAGACACGCCATTTTCTAAAATTTCAAATTGTCGTAACTCTTTTTTTTTTAATGGAATCATATATTTTTTTAAATTTTATATTATTCTACATCTAATTTTCTACAAAAAATGTTAAGCATACCCTATACCTAAAAGTGATAATTTTCAAGATATAAAAGAATTTATATTTCAAACGGTCCTTGAATGCGAATTTGTTTTTGAATAGATAGCCATGACTGAAAAAAAATGCATCTGTCAATTAAACAATTAGTTTGACATGTAAATGGGAGGTGTGAATTACAAAAAACAAAAGAAGAAAGCCTATCATCAACGAGGAACCAAAAAGACATTGGTGAAGGAACTGGCATAAGCGAGAGGTCAGTACAAAGCATTCTGAAGAAAAATCGATATCAAGCATATCATATTCAGCTACATAAAGAACTGAGTAATACTGATTTTCAATTTCGTTCCGAATTTTGTTTCTGGGGAAGACAGAAAATACAGGAAGATCTTTCGTTTTTCCAATATATTTTATTCACCAATGAGGCGTCATCCCATAACAACGGATCTGTCAATAGGTACAATTTTCACTATTATTTAACTGATAATCCGCATGTTATGAGACAAGTTGATCATCAGCATTGAATGTCTGGGGCGGAATTTTTGGAAACCATGTTGTAGGTCAACATTTCTTCGAGGGCCATCTCAGTAGGTCTATGTATTTGTACTTCTTGCCAATTGAATTACCCGGAACGTTAGCTAATGTACCCTAACTAACAAGAAACAGGGTGTGGTTTTAACAAGACGGAGCACCTGCCCAATTTTCACAAGACGTGAGGGCATTTCATTTTTCCCAACCAGTGGATTGGTAGGAATGGACCCACCAAATGACCTGCTAGATCTAAGGATCTAACAAAACCTGAAATTGTTTATAAGGAATCACCAATAGCACTGAATATCATATGCTTGATATCGATTTTTCTTCAGAATGCTTTGTACTGACCTCTCGCTTATGCCAGTTCCTTCACCAATGTCTTTTTGGTTCCTCGTTGATGATAGGCTTTCTTCTTTTGTTTTTTGTAATTCACACCTCCCATTTACATGTCAAACTAATTGTTTAATTGACAGATGCATTTTTTTCAGTCATGGCTATCTATTCAAAAACAAATTCGCATTCAAGGACCGTTTGAAATATAAATTCTTTTATATCTTGAAAATTATCAATTTTAGGTGTAGGGTATGCTTAACATTTTTTGTAGAAAATTAGATGTAGAATAATATAAAATTTAAAAAAATATATGATTCCATTAAAAAAAAAGAGTTACGACAATTTGAAATTTTAGAAAATGGCGTGTCTGATACAAAGGCAGGGTTCCTCAAAAGTGAAAATTTTTAACACTGGTACATAAACAGTACTTATGACCAACCATAGGAAAAAGAAAATTTCTTAAATTTTAAATACATCAGAATAATTTTTTTTGTGAACCTCCGCTTTTTACATTTTTTTCAGAAAAACGTCAATAACTCGGAAATGCGATATCGAAATTAAAAACCAAAAAAAGGTTTAAGTTATAAAATACTATCCAAATTATAAAATAAAAAAATATACAGGGTGTTCCATTTAAAAAAATGTTTGCTTTTGTTATAACGCAAAATTGGGACACCCTGTATATTTGAAAATAATTTTACGGCATAGAGATTTTTAATTCAATAAATTTTTATATGAAACATTTTTTTGCAGGACCCTGTATATATATATATATATATATATATATATATATATATATATATATAAGTTCAGTTTATTGGGTAATCGGTCAATAAGCGAGATTATTCACTACTCTTTATTCTTTGCCTATTTCCTATTTCTATGTTCCTTTCGTCAGGGCGAGAAACAAGGCCCCATCTTAAAATATGGACATTTAGACGGAGATCATTTATTTATATAGTTTACATCTGTTTTACATAAAAATTTCGTTTCAAATGGCAATTTTCAAAATCTTGAATAATTCTTATATTCACTCGAAGATTAATGATAGAAAATTATTAGAACTGTGTTCTCCACTCTACTAGAAAAATATACCACCCATACATTTTCCCGAGGCGGTCCGGTTCGTAATCGTAATCGGAATCGTGACATATGAAAGCTGAAATTGCCCGTTTTCACCTCGTTTTCGTCCCCGAGGAGGAGGAATTCCGGAAAACTCACAGGATATTATTATTTTTTATATAACACTTAACGGTTGTGTAATATCACCTCGGAGAATAAGTCCATAATGTTTTCTAACAGCCATGTTATGAAGAATTATTGCAGTGTTGTCATTTCTTGGGAGATACTTTACTTAATATTTCTTTAATGTACGTACGGATTTTTTTAACCCTAAATTTTTTTTTTATACACCAATCGATATGAAATTTATAAAGAATAGTCTTTTTGCGTGAAATTATTTCTAAAAGCGTTCATTATTCGAGTTTATTTATTTATTTACGTCCTTTTCTTAAGAAAATTATATATAAAAATATTCATTACAAAAAAACAAATCTAAAATTTTATACGAAATAAGCATGGGCAGAGTTCACAATAACAAATTATGTTCTTCCACTCAAACCCTTCTTGCACTACGATGTTGGGAAGGCAGTAATCCTCATCCACACCCGGAAACTTTAATATTTTCTTTAATATCGTTTTTTGACACTTTTTAGGAAACAAATTTTTGGCAGCATGATAGATACTTATAGAGCAAGTATCACCAGAAGAATAGAAGGCGAGAATTGAAGAACACACGTTTTATGAATACAAGCCTTTCCAAAAGTGTTCAAAATGTTTGTAGGAAATTATTAGAATATTTTTGCTAATATGTAGGATTCAATAAATAATACCCAATACGTTATTTAGTAAGTTGATCGCAAATTTTTTGAATTCTAAATGTCTCTACCCTTACTACATTCGACATCAAATTTCTTCAAATAAAAACAATTCAATAAATCCACGTGCGCGTGTAATTTAGGATATATTGAGTGAGTGCAGCCATGCAAAATTAAGATCACAATTTATGAAGAACATTATTATTACGACACGTTTTGTTGGTGCACGTGCGCAATAAACCGAGGCCGAAAGGGAATTCCGCGCGCACTTCACCAGCCATCTTCACAAGTCGGAAAAATCGTCTTGAAGACGGCCACATCTAAAGTGCGCCGTGCCGAGTTATTTATGCAAAACTCGGGGCGATAAATTTTCGCTATTGGACGCACTTTACTTTGTAAGTCACCTCGGACGTCAGGTTTAAATATATGGGAGAGAGCCGGCCGAAAAGTACCTTAATGACTTTATGAAGATCATTACTTTGGCTGAATGACTTTATGACGGTCAGGACTTTGTTGATGGTAAGAAATAATTGCACTATAAATGCAATGTTTTTATTTTTTTACCAATTTATAGTTTACATTTCAAGAATTACAAAATCGTTGATGCTTCAAAAAGCTTGACTGATTATTCATTATTAAACCTATATTAATAGTATAATATTATGTAAATCATTTCGTCCATTGTTTATAACCTTTTTTTTGTATTTTGTAGCTCTGATGATGCTAACAATACATTAGCGAAATATTAGCTTTAATCACTGTTACTGGTTAATAATTCAGCAACATTTAAAGTAATATTAGTGTTGAAGTGTCTAGAATTTTTGGAATAATTAGTGAAGGTAATATTTCGGTCGATCAGCTCCTACAATCACAAGAGATCGTCTTATTCCATTAAGAGTTTAGTTCTAAACTTTAAAAACACTTTTTTGAAGCAAGAAATTTGCAGAAAAGATCAAAACAAAGCCGTCCAACTTCTACAACCTCAATGGATGATCTTATATCTCATGAAATTATTTCGCAGAAATTGATCTGTTAATGTAATCCAACTTGGAATTGATTTTGAAGCAATAGGTAAAGAATCAATTCTTTACCTACTATTTAATAATATTAGTGTTGATGTTTAGAAAATTTTGTAAATACTGTTTTAATTAAGTTTAATTGTATATGTAGGGTGGGTGGGTGCCTACTATTCCACCCTACAATTTATTTAATATAAGTGAGGGTTTACTAAATGAATATGCAACAGGAAAACATTAAACCAATTAATTATAATTACATTGCGCTATAATTCATTCCTCACAAATTTTGCAATAATTTCGTGTTAATACCAAAGTTACAACATAACAGATTTAATTAACTAAATAATTATTTAATTTATTATTTGTAATTTGTAGTTTTGTACGAAAATGTATGAAAATATCAACATTAACTTTCCATTATATTTTCTGTGTATTTGCGTTTTTAAATAATTTTTATTACCTCTTTTACCTGTAATTACACACAATTAAAAGGTAATATAAGGTGTTGTAATTACGTCTATAAATAGAAGTGATCGTTCCATTGGTGTTGTTATTTATATTCCTTGATTAATAATTGCGTGTATAAGGAGAAAATGTAAATACGGTGGAAAATTTAAATTTGTGATTAAGCTAACGGTCCCCGTGTTCACACAAGGCCGTTTTTCTCACACAATTATCTCGAATAGAGCAGAACAATTGAACGCAATAACTCGTTAAAGCGGGAGGAGAGAGTTATTAAAAAAAATCATTACCAAAAAATTAATTTAATGAATATTTATAATCTGTATGGGATAAATATCAAAAACTCAAAAATAAAAAATAATTTATTTATTGATGTGAAATCTGTTGTCGAAAAAGTTGCCCTAAATCTATTTAAAATTCCATACTAGACTCTAATCTTATCTAGAAGTCTTAGCGATAATTACGTAGAAGTTCCGACTAAAAAAGATCTAAGTGCCTAACATAAATCTCCTTTACCCTGATCAAAAACTAAGTCTGTTGAGATTCTCTTTATCGAAAGTTCTTTTCCTAATGACTAAAATATAAACGAGCAAACATATTATGAACAAAGAAAACACTTTAACTTTCTTGTACCACTTTAATTAAATCAATAATTTCTTAATGGCATTTTCTACTCTTCTTAAAACAAACAAATCGTTTTGTCTTCAGAGTTTGTTTTCAAATGTAATTTCATATGAAGATTTAATTCCTTTTTTATGGGAAGAATTTTAACAGTTTAAAACAATTGAAATTTAACTTGTTTCCTAATAAATTGCTAATTGTTTCGTCTTTGAGAATTGTTTAAGTGTGCTTTTGTTAAAAGTTAAAAGTGCTTTTGTTTTTTTTTGGGCAAGTTTTTTAGAAAGTTTTCAATTCTTTAAATCAAATATTAATTGTTTTTTAGGCAAATTTCTCTTTTTTGTAATTGTGTATTGTTTTTGTTTCTTAAAACTTTTAAAAATATAATTGTTTCTTAAAATTCCTGACATTAAAAGAAAAATCGATTTTTTTCTAGATGTATACAATTCCTTTTTTCTTATGAGCTTTTAATTGCTTATTTGGTAAGACTAATTTTACTTCACAAATTCAATCAATTGTTTCTGTAAAAATAACACTATTGTATTCATTCTTTTCAATTTATTTTCTATGCTTAGACATATATTTCGAATGCTAAGCCCTCATTATCAATAACAACTCTTCACGAAACCTATCATCATCATCATCTGTTTCTGTGTAAAATTTTCGTCTTCTTAAAATTTTCAATTGCTTTTTCTTAGGAAGTAATAATAGCAATTTTTCAAAGGTCCAAAAATACTACAAAAAGTGCAACAAACGTCCAAATTAAAAAAATAAACGGGTACTGTTTTCAAATACTTAATTCCTTTGAATTTTCAAAAAATGACTGAAGAATAAAGTTACCACAAAATCAATATTCTTTAATAAGATTTAATATTATATGACCACAAAATGTTTGAATAATATTTTATAGTATATGAGAATACCAATAGTTACAAGAAATTGAAATAATCGATCGATCTTTCAGGTAATTTTATTTCAAAGAAAAACGTTTATGAGTTTTCGACCAAATTGATTAAAGTGCAAGTTTCCTCTAATAAAATCTAAAATTGGCCAAGAGCAACAAATAAGAAATTTGTAAAACGAAAAGGCGGTTTTTTGAAGCGTTATATCTTCGAAAGTGCAAAAATAACTCATTTAGAAAAATGATTAAGTTTATCGTAATTTTAATTCGAAGAACGAAACGGATTTACCGATTTAAAATATCTGTTTAATAAAATCTAAAAGTTGCAAGTTTTCAAAGTTCTATTTCTTCAAATTTACGGAAAACCAACTTTTCCTTAACGAAATTTAGCGTAAATGTTTTATATTGTATAAGAATACCAGTAGATTTTAGGTTTTTACAAATTGGTGAAATTTAAGAAGAGATGTTGTTTTTAAGGCCATTTGATATCGGAAAACAAAACGTGTGGGAGGTCTCCTAACCTACACCTTTACATTATCTGCAGAAAGGTCCCTCTTCAGGGATACCTTAGCCTTTTTGATCTGCTCCCCTAGCTTGTCTGCAGCGAAGAAATTTAATTATTTTAAAATCCTGCTGAGTAATTGTTACAAAGTTTTATAAATGCATTCTCTAAGATCGGCTTTTAATATGTTTTTATCCTTTTTTGTTTGTGGTAATTGTTTTTCTATTTATTCTCAGGTTTCAAAGAACTGCAACGTTTAAAGTTGGACGCGTTATTTCCAGTGTAAATATTTTGAAATCCTGCTGATTAATTTTTATGAAATTTTAAGGATACATCTTCAAAGGTTAGTTTTTAATATTTTTTACAAATTTTTGTTTGTGGCAATTGTTTTTTCACTTTTACTGGCGTTTAAAAAATTTGCAACTTTAAAATTGCACTGTGCTATTTCAGGTGTGATTATTTTTAAATCCTGCTACAAAATTTAATGAATTAATGTTAAATGATTTTTTTAATTAATGTTCGCGGGTGGAAATTGATTTTCTATTTTTTCTCACGTTTAAAAAAATTGTAATTTTGAGGTTGTAACCTATTGTTTCAGGTGTGAATATTTTGAATTTCTGCTAAGTCATTTATACAAAATTTTACGTATGCATACTCTAAAAATAGTTTTTAATATTTTTTATAGTTTTTTGTTTGTGGCAATTGTTTTCCTATTTTTTCCTCATGTTTCAAAACTTTGCAACTGCAAAATTGACATGCGTAATTTCAAGTGTGATTATTTCAAAATCCTGCTGAGTAATTATTACAAAGTTTTATGAGTGCATTCTCTAAGAACCTCCAACTCTCATTGGGATTCTGTTTTAAAAAGAGGAGTTTAACGAAGGAAAAACAATGTGGTTGGGGTCACTCATGTTATCTGTCTTCGTATCCACTCTCCAGACGAAAATCCTTCTGAGAATACAGGGGAATATCAGAGTCAGGTCTGTGATGGTTGCAGTTCCCATTCTGGAGAAGGTAGGAACGTCCTTCACGTTAGTCACTTCCAGTTCTAGGTTGGCTAGTCTTCCAAAGTGATCTTCAGAAAGCTGTGGCCAATTTTCTTGAGCCCAGCCAGATTTATCCAACTTCACCATCCTCGGAAACAGTCACCAGGTGATAGTTCCAGATCTATAGGTACAACACCGTCCATTGCGTCGTGGATTCTTGACATATCCCAATAAGTTATGTATTACCCTTGACCTAAATTAATAAATTACGTATTGGCCAAGTATATGTCTGATCTCTCTCAATAAATTTGTCTTTACCATTGTGTATGAGTAATAGCTACATTATAAAAAAGCAGATGAAATAAGTAGGGTTTTCAAAATTCATCAAAGAACAATATACTCTACTTAATTGTGTAATTTGATCAATAAAAAGGGTAATCTGCGCGTTTATTATTGCTTTTTTTAGAGATTTTATTTATTGAATTTTCGAAAAACTGACTGAGGTACAAAAATAACCTATAGAGAAACCAGATCATCTTTAATACAATTTTATTACAATGCAGAAGCTTTCAATGATTCAAAGGTCAAATTATTGTTGGTCTGCTAACCATTTGTTGTTTACAGGTAAAAATAAAAATTCCTTTAATAAAGTTTAAAATTAAACAAGAGTTTTTAGATAATTACCTGTAGAAAAATGGGCATAGTTCAGTAATTTAGAGGTTTTCTTTTAAAATTGCTCAAAAATCATGGTTTCTTCAGTGATGCAAAGGTTTATAGTTTTCGAGAACATCTAAAGGTTTAAATAAAAAAAACACCTTGAAAGAAATCCCTAAAAATCTTTGATTTGTTCCATCATCAAAAAATACATATCGAACAAATATAAATCTAAATCAATTAGAAATTGGCGTAACCAAAAAAGTTTATAGATTACGAACTTTAAGTGCAAGGTTTTGAAAAATGATTTCGATTTCAAAGAAGAAAACTTTAAGTGCAAGGTTTTGAAAAATGATTTCGATTTCAAAGAAGAAAACATTTATAGCTTTCCAAAGTTTAAAAGCAAAAAATAGAATACCAAAAATGAATAACAGTTTACAGGTTTCAGATTTAAAAAGAAAAAAGTTAAATATAAAATTGATAAAGTACAATAAATTCAATTTTCGAAAAACAAACTGTCTTGAAAGTCTTCAAAGGCTTTATTTTTTTTTTAAATAAAAAGTCCGAAAAAAATAGATTTTCTTTGCCGTAATTTAAATCGAGGGTTCAGCCGTTGAAAAATAGGTTAGGCTACAATTTGAAACTTTTGGGGTGAAAGTTTTCTTTGAAGAAATCTAAAATTGTCTGAGGTATAAAAAAACACTCAAAATCAAATACCTTTAATATTATTTTAATTCGAAGAAGAAATCGCTTTTCAAAGGTTCAAAGATCAAAACATATGATAAGAGTCTATGGTTTTAAAAATTAAAACTCTTAGTGAAGTCCAAGTACAACAAATACACGATTTAAAAAATAAAAAGCGTGACATTTTCCAATGGTTTTATTTCTTTGAAATTGCGAAAAAGTGGATTGATGTACAAAAAATAATTCATAGAGAAAAAGCTCATAGTTAACGCAATGTTAAATCGAAGAAGTAAACGTTTAGGAGTTTACAAAGATTCACAGTTCAAAAAATTGACAAGGTTGCGAAAAATAGTTTACATATTACGGATTTAAAAATGCAAATTTCCATTAGTAAAATCTAAAATTGATCAATAATTTGGAATTACTTATCATTAGACGACAAGTTTTATTTTAATTTACAATGTACAAAAATTTTGGAAATATCAAGTGAAGCACGAAAGGTATTAAAAACCAAAACAGGATTTCTTCTACGTAGTAAAATCTAAAATAGACCAAAGCCAACAAATGCGCTATAGGAATAACAAAAAGCTTGACAGTGTTTAAAGGCTTTATTTCTTTGAATTACCAAAAATTGCAACTGTGGTATAAAAATAACTCATCAAGAAAATAAGTAATTTTAAATTAATTAATTTTTTTCCAATCTGCGAAAAATGAAATGAAAAATTTTCGAGAAGAAAACAAGAACCTTTCATGCTTTTTAAGAACGAAGCACAAAATGTTTGATAGATTTGAAAAGTTTCGAGAAATAGAATAAATCACAAATGTGCAAGTTTCTTGTACTGAAATCTAAAATCTAAGCTTTAAATGAATTATCCAAATTTTATAACAAGGTCTTGTAAAATCGTGTTGCTTTAGAGTTTACGTATTGGAAGATTCATTTTTTAAATTGTCGAAGAGAAAAAGGTTTAGCAAAATATTAATTCGCTAAAGAATAGAGTTTTGAAGAAAATACACTAAGATTCAGAAAGTAGCATTACTAAAAATCGTCACATTAAATTGCTAGGTTGTTTGAAGTGGTGAAGTGAAGGATAAGTGGTTTATGATTTGGAAGAAACATTTAGAGTTTACGTGTTGCAAGATTTATTTTTTTAATTGTCGAAGAGAAAAAGGTTTTGCAAAATATTAATTCGCTAAAGAATAGAGTTTTGAAAAAGATACACTAAGACTAGAAAGTAGAATTACCAAAAATCGACACATTAAACTGCCAGGTTGTTTGAAGTGGTGAAGTGAAGGATAAGTGGTTTTAACCAGATAGAAACTTCATAGAATTCAAAGAAATATAATAACTCGAAAAATAAAGTCTTCGTTTTAGCCTAAACTTTTTCCAAAATTAGACGTCGATGACTAACAATTTTGTACTAGTTTTATTTTGTGTTTTTTCATGTCTTAAAGTGAAGTGAAGGATAGGTGGTTTTAATCAGATAGAACTACATTGAATTCAAATAAATTTAATAACCAGAAAAATAATGTTCTCTTCGTTTTAGCTTAAACTTTTTCCAAAATAAGACATCGAGATTAAACGACCAACAATTTTGTAATGGTGTTTTTTGTGGTTTTCCATGTCTTAAATTAGTAATGCATTATTTTTTTTTAGAAAAATAATAACAAGAGATTTAGAGGTTAACATTTTGTAGATTATGCATCTAAGCGGCTTCATCAAATGGGGGTGTTGAAGTTGAAGTAATTTAATTGACTTAATTTAAAATCTGACGCAAACGCTAATTGATTGTAATTTATTTTAATCGATGCAAGATTATAATAGGAGTACGTGTAGCTATTTTAAATAATACATAGTGTTTAAAAAAATATCGCAATAAAAAAAATTAGTTTTAAGGTTAACATTTTGTAGACTATGATTGTTGGTATGATGCATTTTGGCATCAGGAACTTTAAAATTATAAATCTGTGGATATATATTTGAACAAAACTATTAATTACTTATATTACATATCACATTTCAAAGAAATGCAAATAATGCTTTTTTCTTGTATATAATTACGAATATTAATTACCAACTATTTAGTGTGTGTGTGCAATTATCAGGAGGAGTCGGAATGTTTTTCAAAGTCGACAATTAACGCTCATACTGTCTGATTTTCTAATTAATTTCAGGAATGCGAAATGAAATTGATTTTCGCAAATTAACACCTAATGGTGTCTAATGGCGTCGATTTATCTTCATTATGTAAATCGCCGGTTAGCAAAAAGTAAATAATGGACTCACCGTGGCCATGATTGTTATTATTATTACTGGTTACCACCCTCTTCGAAAGTAGATAGAGACACTTACCTGAAACAAAAAAAGAGAAGAATAAATTAACATATTATATTACGTAAATAAATAATTAATTCGATACTTGTTTTGTTATTTTCTGGATGGAACTAAATTATAAAAATTGGGAAAAGTTATGTTTCTTCACTGCACTCATGATGAAACGAAATTGAATATTACAATACGAAACTAAACAAGTGTTTTAATTTGAAATTACCTAATACTGATAAGTAAGGACTGGACAGTTATCTGAAAATATAAAGAAATGAAACATAACAAAGAAGTGCATTATTTTTCCCAATTAAAAATCGTTATAAAGCCTAAAATTGAGGGAAAATAGGCATAAAATAATTAAGATAATGTATAGTATTGCAAAATAAGCACTTATTTACTATATATAACTGTTGATTTCATTTATGGTTTTATGGTTGTTGAGTTACATAAAGATGCACTACACTATTAAATAAAATATTAAGTCTCGTTTCTTGGCAAAAATTTATTAATATACATTTCTTTCAAAAACGTTTTTATTATTATACTAAGTTGATTTGCTGAAATTGTAGTCAAAATTTCGGCAAATCAACTTAGTAGAATAATAAAAACGTTTTTGAAACCATATACTGCGTCAGTATTTTATTAAGTGAATCAACTTGCGCTTATCAAAACTTAACAATATATAATATTGCCATAAATTTAGTTAACCCTTTGCACTCGTATGTCGCCGTAGGAGCGGCAAGATGGGTTTTACCATTGCACTCGTATGTCGCCTTATAGGCGGCATACTTATGTCTTATCATTAAGCGGGTTGGCCGGTCTGTCATCCCCTAAGCTTATTTCTAATATTTCTAAATTGCTTTCTTAAACCTTCGTTGAGGACATGTTTATGTAAAAATAAAAGATAACATGATATTTATTTTATACTCATACATGCCATCGTAGCTGTTTAATTTATATCTGCTGATGTATATATTACAACCACTTCAGTTAACAAGTGCACCATTTTTGCGTTTTGAATATTACTCAGTTTTATAACTAACACGATTGGGTTAAGTTCGGTGTATTTTTTCTTTATATTTCGAAAAAAAAAAAGATTTGAAATGTCCAAGAAATTTTTACAAGATGAAATTGAAAATAAGTTGCAAAGTAGTGATGATGAATTTTATATTGACGCGCCTGACAACGATAGATTGTATAGTGATAATATTAGTGAAGAAAGTGACTCTAGTAGTGGTAGTGATATTATAGTTGCTAAAAGACAGAGAATCATACCATTACCATCGAGTTCAAGCAGCAGTGAAGACGACGAGAATATAAGACAACCTGGTAATTTTGGTCCATGGCAGGACGTTACATTCCACGATCAGGTACCAGACAGGATTCTATTTACTTCTGGGGATAACATGGTAGGACCACAAATACCAGACACTTGTACAAAACCCATAGATTTTTTCAAGCTCTTTTTTACCGATGAGCTAATAATAAAAATAGTGGAACAAACAAATAATTACGCTAGACATAAAATTGCACAGAAGAGGTTGTCAAAACGTTCTACATGGCATACGTGGGTAGATGTTACAGTAGAAGAGTTTACCGCATTTATTGGTGTTGTCCTAAATATGGGTACGATAACCGTATCTAAGGTCCAAGAGTATTGGTCACAACAGTTTAACGCCAAAATACCTTTTTTAGTAGCATATTTAGAAGAGAACGATTTTTTCAAATTTTTTGGTTGCTACACTTACATGAAATCGATCCAAATGACCAAACTCTTAGGGCTCGAACTCAGAAAGTCAGTCACTATTTAGATTATTTGGACAAACAATTCAAAGAACATTTTGCTCCATCAAGAGAGGTATCGGTAGACGAATCTGTTGTTGGATTTAAGGGTAAAATTACTTTCTTAACTTACAACCCTAACAAGCCTACGAAATGGGGGATAAGATTGTATGTAATGGCGGATGCTAACACCGGGCATGTGTATTCAATTTTGCCGTACTACGGAAGCTTGACATCGGAAGATTTAGTGAGACCTGAGTTGTTACAACTAAATGTTTATCCGACAGGCACTATTCAAATCAACCGCAAATTTTCTATCAAAATACAAAAATTTGCCGAAGATAATACATTCGCATGCAGATCTGGTAATTTGATGTTATTGGCATGGAAAGATAAAAGGATCGTCACCGCACTTACTTTGTGGGATACCTCAGGAACACAGCCCATCAGCAGAAGAGTACGTGGAGGTAACTTACAAGTTGCAAATAAGCCAAATGTAGTGGTCAATTACAATAAATTTTTGGGAGGTGTCGACCGCGCAGACTCTTATTCAGCGTCATACGGTTTCCTGAGGAAATCTTTGAAATGGTGGCGAAAGTTATTTTTCTGGGGACTCGAAATGTCCAGTGTCAATGCATATTTATTATATAAAATTTCACAACGGGGCCAAAAACACAAACCAATGACCCATCTAAAGTTTGAAGAATTTGATTCCTTTTTAGGAGTTATTCTAAATATGGATACAATAACGTATGCTATCTATTGGTCCGAAAACTTCAGTGCCAAAATTCCTTTCTTTAGTGCAATATTTAGAAGGGACTGATTCATGCAAATCTTTTGGATGCTTCATTTGCATGAAACTGATCCAAACGATCAAAGTCTTTGGAGTCGGGTTCAATAGGTCATTATTTAGATTTTTTGAGTAAAGTTCAAGGAAAATTTTGTTCCTGCAAGGGAAATTTCAGTGGATGAGTCTGTAGTTGGATTCACAGTTTTTTAACCTATAACCCAAGTAAGTGTGGAATCGGGATATATGTAATAGCAGATGCTAATACTGGATACATATATATATTCAATTTTGCCTTAATACGAAAGCTTGACATCAGAAAATTTAATAAGTTCTGACCTACCTATAAGTTCACGAGTTGCCAAATTAACCTGCAATTCGTATCCAACTTTATAAAAAAATCGCAATTTTCCGAGGATACTACATTTATAAATTATTGGCTTGGAATGATAAAAGGGTCGTCACTGCAGTTAGTAGTTGGGATGTTTCCGGTACTCAGCCAATAAACAGAAAAGGAAGTGAACAAACCCACGGTTGTTATTAACTACAACAAATATAAGGAGGGTGCTGATACAGCTGACTTGTACTCTGCACCATATTGCTTTTTGCGAAAATCGTTCAAATGGTCGCGGAAGTCATGCATTTGCGTTGCATATTTGTTATACAAAATCGACCAACGTCGACAAAAAAGCCCCCCATGACATACCTAAAATTTGTCGGGCAATTGGTTGATGAACTCATAGGAAATTATAGACAATCCTCCAAACTGAACGGTTAAACAGCAAATTGCACGTCTTATACTAGTTATATGTACAGTACCTGTACTCAAAAGCCTGGACTACATCCGGGGTCTGTTTCGAGCGTTATCGCACTGCAAAATTATAAAATGTAGTTGTTTCTTTATGTTGTGCTTTTTATTTTGTTTCTTGTTTTTATTGTCTTTTAGTTAGTTTACTACAGTTTCTTACTTCTTACTAGTTATAGAAAACATAAATTCTTTGGTTATGATATAACTAAAACATTTCTGTTCAGAGTATTGCTATGGTGGAGGTGCCGGCATTACGTTCCGCCCCTAATTATTGTTTAAATAATTATATTTCCTAGATTTTTAATGTGATGTAGTGTACTACAGTTAAGTATTCTTAGTAGTCTCAATAAATTATTTTTACACGTTAAAAATAAAATATTATGTCACCACATCCCTATCCTAGGTCAAGGGGTGTATTCAGGGGTTATATTTTAAAATTTCTTATTTAAGGATGGTGAACCTTGTAGTTAAATTTAAACATATTTTCGTCAAAAAAATTCATCTTGATCGAACGTGAAAAAAAATTCCGAGTTACTGGCCAACTGTCTCAAGAATAATTACGAGTGCAAAGGGTTAATAATATCATTTTATTGGGATTAAATATATTTTGCAATATGATAAGATAATTTAACAATTAGTATGAATTATATTGTTTTACTTAGTAATGGATTAGCAAAAAATTTATAGTTGAATACTTTGTAATTGTCGATGCTGTAATGTTGGAAAACGTCGATAATAAAATTAAAGCAATAAAATCGCGACCTTGAATTTGTAACGAGAAATCGTGTCACCGCATCTAAGCGGCTTCATCAAACGGGGGGTGTTGAAGTTGAAGTAATTTAATTGACTTAATTTAAAATCTGATGCAAGCGCTAATTGATTGTAATTTATTCTAATCGATGCGAGATTATAATAGGAGTACGTGTAGATATTTTAAATAATACACAGTGTTTTAAAAAAATATCGCAATAACAAATTTTCAGTTTTAAGCAAAGATATTTAATTCATTCAAACTATAACTTTGGTACATTATTAAGGTAAGTATAATTAATTTAGTTGATATCAATATTTTTCTTATTGCATAGGATATACTTTAGAAAAATTGCCAATATAACTCTTATAATTAATTAACTGTACTAAATTAAACTATTATTATAATATGATGGTATTTAAAAGATAACGTTTCTTCATTTGGATGGCTGCGACCGTTACTACGTACTAATTTGTGTTATACATACTAAAGTAAAACATTTTTAACCACTAAAAATTTTAGTATATTCTTTGTTGGTGGTTGCAGGGGATAGAATTTTTAATAATAATCGTTTAATAGAGAAAGATAAAGAAGGTAGTTTTACAATAATACGACATAACAATTATTATGCTGCTTCTCTTCTTCTTCATACTTCTATCAGCCCTCGTTTAATTTTAGACTGATAAAATAATAATTACAACTTTCTAAATTAGAAATTTGCAATAAAACGCAAACACTTTCTTTGCAAATTAATTTTATTGCCTAGTTGCACATTTCGAATACCAGAAAGAAATTATCAATACATTAATTATGTCGATAAAGTTAATTTACAAAGAAAGTGTTTAATAACATTTTCAATAATAAAGTAAATGAATAATCAAAAAGACATTAAAACATAAGCATTGGTACAGAGTCATTCTTTATAATGGCATTAAAACAAAACTAGTCGTAAATAAATAATTTAATAGTGAAACAAAACAAGTGAATTAATTATAAAACCTATATATTGGTACAGAGATTTTATACCCATTTACACAAACCTTATAGGGCCGAAGGACAACGTGGTCGATAGTCAATCATTACGGTTACTAAAAGTTAATTGTTGTTTAATTAGTATTAAAAATAAACACGTAATACAAAATTTTTACTACAAATAAACATCTTTATTTACAGAAAGAAAAAAATATATAATACATGTAACAAATAAAATATATTCTGATGTAAGACACTGGTTTCTAGTTTTCTGTCCAACGGCTATTGACCCGCGGTCTTTCAGTCTGAAATTATATGTCATACAAACGTCTATGATTGCTGATGTCTTATTGGGTTAACTGACTGTTGATCGCTAATGTTGTGAAATGAAGTGAGGCTTCTGAATTGCCGAATTGTAAAGGATTGGAGGTAGAGAAGAGCCTTGGGGGACACCTCTTTGTGGAACAAATGCACGTGATAGGATATTGTGGATTGTAACTTGTTGGATAGGTAATTGTCAATTAGGTTAAGAAAGTGGGGTGGAATCTTGAAGGAGTTGTATTGAAACAGCCGACCCCGATGCTAGACTGAGTCAAAAACTTTTTGTATGTCTAATAGGACTACCGATGATTTCTGTCGTTCGAAGTGTGCTGTTTGGCAGTTTGATGTAAGAATTAAAGGTGTAAAGAAGTCGAACGATGTTCTATTAATTTATTTTTATTTATAACTAAAAAATTAAAGCATATCAATTTAACAAAATTGTATATACATAAAATATATTAGAACTTTAAATAAACCCAAAAATACATCCAAAATTATAAGTTAATACTAACATAATCTAATCACTAATAGCCTCAACTATTCAGTTATTAATACTAACATAATTACACATTTTTCTTTTATAAAGTAGCCTTAAAAATTCCGCAATCAATTTGTTCCTTTTTATAACAGTAAAAAGTATTACAATTAATTACGTAAATTAATTTTTTCAAAAACATATGATTTCACAACAATGCATGTTTTATTCTAACGAATTATAAATATTGAACGCTCAATTAATACTTCACCACGCGACTTTAAATACTTTATCAAATAAAATTGTGATTGTGGGTAGATTTCCCGGAAATGAATTATATATCTAGATTACATTACAGAAATTACTTCCATTAAACAAGTTTGCCTTGTATGAATCAATTTGACTTTAATATAAGCTTTGTACTGTTAGGAATAAATACATTGTGATTATCAGAAAATGTAATCGTTAACAGGTGTATAAAAATTTCAGATCACGTTTTGAAACTTTTAAACTAAAAATGGAAATCAATAATTAATAAATTGGTTGCTTTAGTTACGTGAAAATCAAATTAATTTGACAAATAAAGCACTAATAACCTTTCTTCAGTGCTAATCCATTGATAATGGTCACTTTGTGCCCGAAATGTACATTTGGTTATTCAAAATAAAATTGTGAAGAAAGGTTATTAGTGCTTTATTTGTCAATAATTAATAATTTATTATATAAAATACATGCAGTTTATCATATATCACTGAAAAAGTTATTAAAAGGTCCAAAGATGTTTGTAGGCAAAATTCATTTACTCTATGCACAATACACAAAAAGTGATAGTATTAAAATATCCAAAAAAATAAAACTTTATTAAAGTCCTTTACATTGTAGAAAATTAGCTAATAATTAAAACAATATATTTTTCTAAATCACTGACTTAACATGTAAAATAGGTCGTGGTTAACATCTTTATTAACTTTTTATTTGTTTATAATCTAAGAAAACTAAAACTTAAAACTAAATACCATACTCTTTATTATTTTTTAAATATAATAAACCAATTTCAAATCAGTATCTCTCTTAACATTATGCAATTCAATTTACACCGCAGTGAAGCAAAAAACTGGTTTACAGGCGATAATCTGCAGATGAAAGAAATAATTAATAATCAATATCAGAAGAAATAAAAATGATTAAATAAGTGACACTTAATTTGAATTTCCTAATAACAATTTAGGCAAAGATATTTAATATAAACTTAATGTTCTAATATAATTTGCCAAAGTAATAATTAATACTCTTCACGTACTCGATTATATAATCAGAAATAAGAAAGTAATAATTTATAAAATTGACGAAAACTTGTAATGGCCTAATATCAATAGATTCACTTATTACGCATGCATATTTTAGTTCTTTAACATTTTTTTCTAGATTAAAAACTTATGGAGGTCTTTACATAAATCAATGTATAATGAGGCTTAAAACCAAAATTCCTTTGAGACTTAAACGTCTGCTGACCTTCGAAACAATGCTAAAAAAAGTCAGTGATGGGCTTGTGAAAATCTATTGAATCACATAAAGTCCGTAGATTCTTTGATTTAGCTAAAGAAAAAGAAGTTCGCTAGTAACGTTACAAAATATAGATCGTGGTTTTGAAACTATAAGATAAATAAGTCCGTGATGTGCTTGTGAAAATTTTTGGAATCACCTACAGGCTTTCAAAACGTAGATTCTTTAACTTAGCAATAATAAAGTTCGTTAGTAACGTTACAAAATCCAGAATCTGGTTTTGAACATCTGAAATAAATAAAAAACTGTTCCTCCTTTGAAATATCATTAGTCTAACACTTTCTACTTATTCATTAATAATTTTTTCCTGTTTTTGGTGCAGAAAATGCATACTTGTATTAGTGATTTAATCATCATTTTCGGAAAACAAGGTAAATAAATTGTAATAGTTACGTCTCGACAATCAAAAATACATAAAACGCTTCTAATTCATAAAAGCTGCCTTTTGCCAAAACATATATAATTTAGAAAATATAGAAGTGGGGATAATTTTATCGTTCAGAGTACCGGAGAGAACTTCAGTGTCGTGAAAAATCTGTTTTTATTCTGTCATATAGATTTACAAATTTAATTTCAATTAAAATTCGCAACTAATACTCGACCACACTAGATAACAATAATAAGTAAATAAATAATTTTACTGTGCTATTCGCTACCTACAACTGTTTTACTACACTATAACTTCCTTTTGCAGGTGAAGAAATAATACGTCTACGAAACGAGGAAAGCAAGAAACTGAAAATAGAGTAAGAAAGAGGCAGAGATAAAAAAATACAAAAGACAACAATTAAACAAATGAGTAATAAGCAGTTGATCAATCAAACAAATAGAAGATATAAACAAATGAGCATTAAAATAAGGCAAAGAGGAGACGTAGTTTGTAGTATTAATTATGTAATTAATTAGGTACTATAAGACAATATTGATGCAATTTCATTTTGTATATTTTTGTAAATGACACTTTGAAATAAAGATTATTATTATAGCTGGAGTCATAGATTTAGAAAACCCAGAAGAGATATTTAAAACAAGCAAGAAAGTGTTGAGATCCCCAGAACAAAGAAAAGTAGAAGAAGAGAGAAAAATATAACCGAATAAATAAGCTACAACCACCAAAGAAATTACGAGAAGCGAAGCGAGCGAAATGGAGGAATTAAGACAAACAATAAAAGAGATGATGCTAGAAATAAAAAATAACAACAACGAATAGAAAGAAGAAATAAGAGAACTGGGAAAAGAATTAAAGGAAAAGGAGGAAAAAGAAAGAAAAATAATTTAATGCAAGAATAGAAACTCTGAGAACAGACTAGAAACAAAAAATACGTAGTAATAAAACGTGCGAAAGTAGAACAAAATGACATAAACGAAAAAGTTATTCACAAAAAACTGAAAGTACAAACAACAGAAATGAAAATGGTGATGTGGCTTATTATGATGTATATTTTTTTCGAAAACTATGAGGTTTACGCAAAAAAAGCTATTCTTAGTAATTTGCTTAATGTTGAATTCTTTACAATTGTATATAAATTTCATTTAACTCCTACAGTTTATTAGCAGTAGGCAAAAATATCAAAATTATTAATTAAAAACTTATTGAAAAACATGTTTTAATAAAACTTCTTCAGTTTCTCATTCTCTTTGTCTTTTGTTTGGAAAGTTATGTGATTTTTTTAAATTTAGAAAGATATCGAGAAAAATAAAAAAAACTCCCTAGTAAACATTCACTTCCGTTTTAAGAATTTTCACAAAAGCTTTTATATTCAAGCTTTCAATGCTTAATAAAACTTTAAGTTTAAAGTTTCATCATTAGTTTTTGAGATTCAGCGTTCGCCGATAGACACACAGACTCCACAGACACTCAGATACACAGACATACAAACACAGACACATTTTATTTTTCAAAAATTAGTGAAGTGGACCTCAAAACTGATATTGCTGGTAAAAATATTCAAAATATTTCCACGAAAACATTACTTTCCCTATTATCTATATAAAGAAAGTAAAAAGATGTTGAATCTATCAACAATTAGTAATTAAAGTTATCATATACGTGTAGCATATAACCCACCCTCCAATCAGTAAAAAATAAGCGAGGGTTTTGATTAAAAGCTGTAAAACGTAAATAAACATAACACTATTGCAAATTTTAATAGATTGATTCAAACAGAATTTTCAAACAATTTTTGATGATGTTTTACTGATTGGAGGGTGGGATAGAGGCCACCCACCCACCCTACATATACGTTAAAACTTTAATTCCTTATCGTCTTGTGGTTTCCTATAAAATTAATCACAAAACTTTTTGAATAAAAAAGAAATTAAAAAGGTAAAATTTTTCAGTGAGTAAATTAATGCATGATGGGTGGGCAGACTCTAAATCTAAATTATATACGATTAGCTACAGAAAGCCATTTATATTTGAACGTAAATTTAAATTTTGTTTGATTTTTTATTACATAAAGGGTTTGATTGTTTTTAGCAGCAAAATCATCAACGATTAGCAATTAAAGTCATCTGTGTATGTAGGGTGGGTGGGTGGCCTCTATCCCATCCTTCAATCACTAAAACATAAGCGAGGGTTTTAGTTAAGTTGTAAAATGTAGACACACAAAATAATTGCATTTTTTTAATTGATGTATTCATACAAATATTTCAAATAATTTTTGAAGATATTTTATTGACTGGAGGGTGGGATAGAGGCCTTGCATACAAGGTTTTATTGTTTGTTTTGCAACAAAATCATCAACTGAAAGGCAGATATATATACATAGAGCAAGATTTTACAAGAGAGGAAAGAAAAATACAAAATTATATAAGGAGTAAAGCAAGAGAGGAAATTAATAAAAATATTGAAGTCAAAATTGGATATCAGAAGATGTTAATTAACGAGCAGGAATATTAATGGAATAAGAAAGAGAAAGGTTTGGCGGCGACATTAGAAACAACGATCTTAAAAAACTGTAAAATATCAGGGATATAAAAATGAATGCACGAGCGAGAGGAGAAATATACAAAGGAAAACATAAGCAAGCACAACAAAAATATAGACAAAGGAAAAAACGACGGGGAGCAAATAATAAAAATCTTATTCTGAAATGTTGCTGGTATAAACAACAAGGATAATGATATCTAGAGTTATACACTAAGTTTTAATAATAATAATAATAATAATAATTGGACAAGTTGAAACGTAGATAGAAGAAGATACTGCCAAAACGTTTATACATCGAAGTGAAAACCAGCAAAAAGGATAGAGGAAGAGGAAGGGTTTGCAGAACAAATAAAACAACACAGGATCAAAGAAGAGCAGAAAATAAACACAATTCGAACAGATGAAGAAGCATGGGAATAAATTAACAATGAAAGGAAAGCTAGAGGAAAAAGATATGACACAATCACTATGGACGTGTAAAGAAATTATTTTATAGAGCTATTTGGACGAAATGACATGGCTCAAGGAGAAACAATAAATGATTACAATCAAGAAATAGTAGAAAAGTAAGTCGTTAACATTTGTGATTGTGACGAAACAAGCAAACGAAATAAAAGATATAAGATGCTTAGAGAAACATTTCAGAAAGAAAGGGCTATAAGTAAATGTGGATAAAATAAGAATTATGAAGTTCAGAAAGGCGGAAGGAAGGAAGAGAGTGGAAAATTAAAAATGGAAAGGAAAAAATATAGAAGAAGTAAGAGTAACAACCTTTGAATATATTGGATATGTGTTCTGTGAAAAGGGAAAACTAGGCTGTAGGGCAAGTATGGGGAATTGGTGGAAGAAAGTTTGATTTATGTGAGTTACGTGAAGATAAACTTGATGAATTAATTAAATAATTAAAGGTTTTTAGTGCTTTATTAATTAATCATAGTGAAAGAAAATTTGGCAGTATTAAAATTAAATGAGTGATGTTCGACAGCTTAATGAGATTTATGTTGTATGGAGCAGAAATATGGGCATGGAAAGAATTAGAAAAATTAGAGACTATACAGACAAATTGGAGATGGGTATTAGAACTTGATAAAAGAATTTCAGTTGACTTTGTGCTCGAGGAAGTAAAAAGGGATAAAGCAAGAGTAGAAGCAGGAAAAAGGGCGAATAAATATTGAGAGAAAGAAGTTAATATAAAATTCTACAGGAATGTAAGATAAAGGAAGGGTTTAAGCAACTAAGAGGCAACAGATAAATGTATTACAATCAGCTTCGCTCTTAAAGAAGTAGAAATAATGATAGCGACCGGAAGATATTTGTACATCAAAATAGTAGAAAGAGACAGGGATATACAATTGCAAGGGTGTATAATTCTAGGTACAATACGAAGTACAAATACATATTTGAGATCGACAAGCCATAATATTTAGAAAACCCGAACTTAAATAAGACTAACTGAAAAAGATGATTGCAAGGTTCAGGTGCGAAAATAACGAATACGAGAATGAGTTCTGGATGGATGAAGAGAGAAAATTGTGCAGACTGTGCAGGGAGAATTAAAAACATTTGTTAAGAGAATGTAATGAGATTAAAGAGCATCAAATGGTATTGAAAGGAAAGGGAAGATGATTGGAATGGATTTAAAGGATCTTAGTAAATAGTTTATTGAGTGAGAATACTTTTGTCCTAACCAATACATAGTTTAAATAAAACAATTATAAACCTTTCTTCACTATTTTATTAGTAACCAGATGTACATTTCGGACACAGCGTGACCATTATCAATTGATTGATTGATGAGGCTGATAAATGTTAAAAGTTCATCTTCACTTTTATATAAATAAAACTATATAAGTACTTTCAAATATATATTGCAAAACGATACAATTGTTTGATACCAAAAAAAATACATAGTTTATTGATCGAGCGTAACCATGACTTATGCCAATAAATTATATTATAACCTAGCGTACTCCTAACCTACGTCAATAAATCTTACACTAAACTCAGTAAGTTATATATTAACTAAGCGTAAATTATATATGTATTAACCTAAAACACTATTGACCTATCCAATAAAAAAATAGTAGTATATTAAATTTAAAAAAAAATATGTCTATTGCAGGCTAAGATAATAATTTTAAAAAAATACGGAGATTAGAACAATTCTAGTTGAGAAATTAATTCATCGTATTTATAGTTGATTTGTAAACTGTAAACAATTCAAAGTCGAAAGGTTTAATAAAAAAAATCTGTATATCTTAGAAGTCACGATAATTTCACCAATGAATTGAAAATGCAAAGTAAACAAATATAAGAAATTCGAATTTTCAAAATAAAAATGCAGATAAAAATAAATTGGTTTTACTGATGCATAAAATAATATTGTCCATTAAATAAACAATTCAGTACTTAAGGAATTTTTATAAATTCTAAATATCTTGTGACGATGAACGTAGGAATATAAATTTAATTGATAACTTTAGTTGATAATAATAATAGAGTGCCTTTTGGAGAGTCCATTAAACAAAATTTTGACCTTAATCCATTCATAGTATGCGCATTAAAATTGTGCGTATGTTTTATATCGTGGAAAAAATTGTTGTAGAACACATAAAGCTGGATGAAACGGTAAGATGTTGTTGATTCATCTAGAAGCTTCGCCGAGAAGAATAGTAGACAAGGACCTTCTAGTTCGACAACCACGTCGAAACCTCCACGACGTGGTTGTCGAACTATGGGGCCCCTGCGAAACAGAAGCGGAAACGTCGCTGGCTGTCCTTCCTCTCGACCGATAATTTCTTCATCATGCAATCATCTCAGTATTCTGGACGTACATATAAAAAAAAATGAAGAACAAATTGAATACACTTGTTATTTTACCAAACTTGTTTTTTAATTATGAAACCAAGTTTTCAATACAAAGGCGTTTTAATAATAATAGTAAACATTTCTCGAAAAATACAATTTTACATAAATATACCACCAAAATTTTTTGTTGTTGATATAATCATAGGAATGAAGAACAAGTTGTTGTTAGTGTGATGTATGAAATGAATTATTGTGAAGAAGTTTCAAAATAATTAACGACAGCATAATGAAGTAAGATGTAGCAATTTGAAAAGATGATTCAAATCAAACAAATTATGTAAACTGAAGTAATTTAAAGAATTAAGAACGATAGTATTAGAAGATGATGTGAGGTGAAGCGAGGTGAAATTCATATATATATAGTGATATAAAGCTGAATGCAAGAATAATATAAAAGTTTAGTTAAAATATGCATTTTTTAAAGTGATTTTTAGTGACAACCTAGTTAGTTCAGAAATGTTTCACCACGGATTAAACTAGTAGTTAATTTAATATATAATAATATGTTATTTATATTTAGTAGACAATTTCTAGATGCAATTATTTACATATCATTATTGTCTACACAAAAGTAAAAATAATAAACTCGTATTAAAACAGTAATATCATTTGCAATTAGGTTTCTAATTAATGATGGTGATTTATTGCACGTAGAAAAATATTCACTCGTTAATCTACACTGGTAAAATTTCCAATTTTTAAATGTTTAAAAATCAAAGCTGAATACCACAAATACATAATTCAAAGCAAAAGACTTTCATAAGTAATATGGAAATACTAAATCGACGCAGTATTATTGATTCATGCAGCTACTCCTACAAATCCAAATCGTTGTAAGTTATGATCAATAATATACCCCCGTTCAGAAACGTAAATAAAGTTATAACTTTTCCTATTTTCCCGGGATTGTAAAATATTTCACAATACGAATAGTAATGCGAGAATATGAATCAAATATAAAGATGGAAAAATATGATAAACTTTCAACGATTCGATCCCTTCGGGTTCAAACGTAAAAGTTTTGCGTCTCAGATTTTTCTTACAGACTGAAATATTTGCACAATCTGTTTGTTCATTTATTTATTCATTTCTGTAAAAAAGTTATACCTCTTTTCCCCCAAAACTATGTACTTGTATACAGAGCACAAAGTTGTATCGTAAAAAGTAATGCTCTTAAAATACACGTCTGCATTTAAAATCGATCTAAACTAGTTGTAATGATATTTAGCACGCTGGATATTTCTAAAATAATTATGTACAAATAATTCTTGCACACACACACACAATTGCGTGGTCTAATAATAATACATTAAACAACTTAAAGTCTTTTAAAATGTTGACTTACTCTGAAACTCTTGCCTAAGCTATAAACACAGACGCGTATAACGTAACCTGTAGGTATTTTCTTGAAGAAAGTTATCTAAAAACCTATTTTTTGGCTGATTTATAAGTGAAAGAAATAATTTTCTAACACCAGTAGATTATGTAGAAAGTATACAGAAAATAAAACCTATAATGTATAAAGCAGATTATATAAAGTTCAATCAGATCAAAAAACAGATAAAGAAAATATGAACACCAGCAAGTTAATGAGTGATAAATAAAGCTGTTACGATGAAGCAAACTTTGATCAGTCCAATGAAAATAAAAAAAAACTTAATTTGTTGAAATCAAAATTAAAAAATTCAAGAACAGTATGTTTTGTATATTTTTTTAGGGAAACAGACGCGTATGTTTTACTGATTGGAGGGTGGGATAGAGGCCACCCGCCCACCCTACATATATATTTTAATATAATCACTGATTAGTGTTGTGTTTGTAACAAAAATTAAAATGAAACATTCGTGAAAGAAGAGAACATTAACAATTGTTTAATTGAAGTTTATATTGTATATGTAGGGTGGGTGGGTGGCCTCTATCCTATCCTACTCTTTAATCAGCAACACATTTAATTAATTAATTTAAAACGTTTAATCGCGAAACAAAACATAAGTGGTTTGAATCTGTATTAATCTAAAGAAAACGGTAAAATCATAATAATTCAGAGAGTAGTATGTTTTGCATATGTTTTTAAGACAACAGTCGCTTATGTTTTACTGATTGGAGGGTGGGATAGAGGCCACGCGCCCACCCTACACATATATCTTAATATAATCACTGATTAGAGTTGTGTTTTTAGCAAAAATTAAAATGAAATTTTGTTGTAAGAAACGAGAATCATCAACACTTGCATAAATGAAGTTTCAAATGTACATGCAGGGTGGGTGGGTGTCCCCTATCCCACCATCCATTGGCAGAAGTTTTGAGGAAAATGTTCAATCAAAAAATGAAAATTCTTAGTTTATTATTTTAAGGAAACCGGCGCTTATGTTTTACTAATTGGAGGGTGGGATAGAGGCCAACCCGCCCATCCTACATATATATTTTAATTTAAATCACTGATTGTCTTTATGTTTGCAGACAAATCTAAAATTAAATATTGGTGTAAGAAAAAAACATTAACAATTGTTTGATTGAAGTTTATAGTCTATATGTAGGGTGGGTGGGTGGCCTCTAACCTACTCTTTATTCAGTAAAACATTCACGGGGGTTTCGTTAAAAATGCAAAACAAAAATTAATTAATTTTACCTCAAAATTTTAATTCCCTCTTATTTTATTTCTAAGAAATCTAAAAAAAAAAGGTAAAATCATAATAATTCAGAGAATAGTACGTTTTTCATATTTTTTTTTGACAACTGGCGCTTATGTTTTACTGATTGGAGGGTGGGATAGGGACCACCCGCCCACCCTACATATATATTTTAATTTAATCACTGATTAGTGCTGTGTTTGTAGCAAAAATTAAAATGAAATTTAGTTGTAAGAAACAAGGATTATCAACACTTGCATAATTAAAGATTCAAATTTATATGTAGGGTGGGTGGGTGGCCTCTATCCCACCATCTAATTAGTAAAACATAAGTTTTAGGGAAAATGTTCAATCAAATATCCAAAATTTTTAGTTTATTATTTTAAGGAAACCGACGCTTATGTTTTACTGATTGAAGGGTGGGATAGAGGCCACCCGCCCACCCCACATATACATTTGAATTTAAATCATTTATCGGCTTTATGTTTGCAGAAATATCTAAAAAAAATTATGATGAAATAAAATTACATTATCAATTGTTTAATTGAAGTTTATATTGTATATGTAGGGTGGGTGGGTGGCCTCTATTCTACTCTTTACTCAGTAAAACATTCGCGAGGGTTTTTTGTTCAAAATGTTTAATCGTGAAATAAAACAAAAAAGTGGTTTGAATCTGTATTAATTAATTTTATCTCAAAAATTTAGTTCTCTTTTATTTTATTTCTAAATTTCAATAAGAGATCTAAAGTAAAATCATAATAATTCAGAGAATAGAATGTTTTGCATATTTTTTTTGACAACCGGCGCTTATGTTTTACTGATTGGAGGGTGGGATAGAGGCCACCCGCTCACCCTACATATATATTTTAATTTAATCACTGATTAGGGATGTGTTTTTAGCAAAAATTAAAATGAAATTTCATTGTAAGAAACAAGGATCATCAACACTTGCATAATTGAAGTTTTAAATGCATATGTAGGGTGGGTGGGTGGCCTCTATCCTACCATCCAATCAGTAAAACATTCACAGAAGTTTAGAGGAAAATATTCGATCAAAAAACGAAAATGTTTAATTTATTATTTTAAGGAAACCGTCGCTTAGGTTTTATTGATTGGAGGGTATGATGGATGCTACCCACCCACCCTACAATTACATTTTAATTTAATCACTGATTGGCTGTATGTTTACAGAAAAATCCAAAATGAAATATTGGCATAAGAAAAGAACATTGACAATTGTTTAATTGTAGTTTATATTGTAT
Organism: Ontholestes murinus; assembly: GCA_963969525.1. Taxonomy (NCBI): domain Eukaryota; kingdom Metazoa; phylum Arthropoda; class Insecta; order Coleoptera; family Staphylinidae; genus Ontholestes; species Ontholestes murinus. The sequence continues at coordinate 8,477,200 of OZ018387.1, forward strand.
ATGTTGGGTGGGTGGGTGTCCTATATCCTTACTCTTTAATCAGTAAACCATTCGTTAAAAATGTTTAATCCAAAACATAATAAAAATGTGGTTTGAATCCGTATTTATTAATTTTATCTCAAAAATTTTATTTCTAAATTTTAATAATAAATCTAAAGATAACGGTAAAATCACAATAATTCAGAGAGTAGTTTGCATATTTTTTTAAGACAATCGGCGCTTATGTTTTACTGATTGGAGGGTGGGATAGAGGCCACCCACCCACCCTACATATACATTTCAATTTAAATCACTGATTGTCTTTTCGTTTGGAGAAAAATATAAAATGAAATATTGGTGTAAGAAAAAAACATTAACAATTGTATAATTGAAGTAATATATATGTAGAGTTGGGTGGGTGTACTCTATTCTACTCTTTAATCAGTAAAACTTTCGCGAGGGTTTTGATAAAAATGTCTAATCGCAAAACAAAACTAAAATGTGTGCATTAATTAATTTTATCTCAAAATTTTAATTCCCTCTTATTTAATTTGTAAGAAATCTAAAAAAAAACGGTAAAATCATAATAATTCAGAGAATAGTATGTTTTGCATATATTTTTTTTGACAACCGGCGCTTATGTTTTAGTGAATGGAGGGTGGGATAGAGGCCACCCGCCCACCCTATATATACATTTCAATTTATTCACTGATTAGTGTTGTGATTGTAGCAAAAATTAAAATGACATTTTGTTGTAAAAAACAAGGATCATCAACACTTGCATACTTGAAGTTTCAAATGTATATGTAGGGTGGGTGGGTGGCCTCTATCCCACCATCTAATTAGTAAAACATTCGCAGAAGTTTTGAGGAAAATGTTTAATCAAATATCAAACATTTTAATTTATTATTTTAAAGAAACCGACGCTTATGTTTTACTGATTGAAGGGTGGGCCACCCGCCCACCCTACATATGCAATTGAATTTAAATCACTGATCGGCTTTATGTTTGCAGAAAAATAAAAAAAAATACTGATGAAATAAAATTACATTAACAATTGTTTAATTGAAGTTTATATTGTATATGTAGGGTGGGTGGGTGGCCTCTATTCTACTCTTTAATCAGTAAAACATTCGCGAGGGTTTTTTGTTCAAAATGTTTAATCGTGAAATAAAACAAAAAAGTGGTTTGAATCTGTATTAATTAATTTTATTTCAAAAATTTAGTTCTCTTTTATTTTATTTCTAAATTTCAATAAGAGATCTAAAGTAAAATCATAATAATTCAGAGAATAGAATGTTTTGCATATTTTTTTTGACAACCGGCGCATATGTTATACCGGTTGGAGGGTGGGATAGAGACCACCCGCCCACCCTACATATATATCTTAATATAATCACTGATTAGAATTGTGTTTTTAGCAAAAATTAAAATGAAATTTCGTTGTAAGAAACAAGGATCATCAACACTTGCATACTTGAAGTTTCAAATGTATATGTAGGGTGGGTGGGTGGCCTCTATCCCACAATCCAATCAGTAAAACATTTGCAGAAGTTTTGAGGAAAATGTTCAAATAAAAAATGAATTTTTAGTTTATTATCTAAAGGAAACCGACGCTTATGTTTTACTGGTTGGAGGGTGGGATAGAGACCACCCACCCACCCTATATATACATTTCAATTTTAATCACTGATCGACTTTACGTTTGCAGAAAAATCCAAAATGAAATATTTTGATCAGTTCAATGAAAATTAGAAAAAAATCTGTTGGATTATTAAAATCAGAATTTAAAAAATCTAAGGACAGTGTGTTTTGTATACGATACTTTTAGGGAAACAGACACGTATGTTTTACTGATTGGTGGGTGGGATAGAGGCCACCCACCCTACACAGACATTATAATTTAATCGCTGATTAGTGTTGTTTGTAGCAAAATTTAAAATGAAACTTTGTTGTAACGAACAAGGATCATCAACACTTCCATAATTGAAGTTTCAAATGTATATGTAGGGTGGGTGGGTGGCCTCTATCCCACCATCTAATTAGTAAAACATACGCAGGAGTTTTAAGGAAAATGTTCAATCAAATATCGAAAATTTTTAGTTTATTATTTTAAGGAAACCGATGCTTATGTTTTACTGATTGGAGGGTGGGATAGAGGCCACCCGCCCACCCTACATATACAATTAAATTTAAATCACTGATGGGCTTTATGTTTGCAGAAATATCTAAAAAAAAATACTGATGAAAGAAAATTACATTAACAATTGTTTAATTGAAGTTTATATTGTATTTGTAGGGTGGGTGGCTGGCCTCTATCCTACTCTTTAATCAGTAAAACATTCGCGAGGGTTTCGTTAAAAATGTTTAATCGTGAAATAAAACAAAAAAGTGGTTTGAATCTGTATTAATTAATTTTATCTCAAAAATTTAGTTCTCTTTTATTTTATTTCTAAATTTCAATAAGAGATCTAAAGTAAAATCATAATAATTCAGAGAATAGAATGTTTTGCATATTTTTTTTGACAACCGGCGCTTATGTTTTACCGGTTGGAGGGTGGGATAGAGACCACCCGCCCACCCTCCATATATATATGTTAATTTAATCACTGATTAGTGTTGTGTTTGTAGCAAAATTTAAAATGAAATTTCGTTGTAAGAAACAAGGATCATCAACACTTGTATAATTGAAGTTTCAAATGTATATGTAGGGTGGGTGGGTGGCCTCTATCCCACAATCCAATCAGTAAAACATTCTCAGAAGTTTTAAGGAAAATGTTCAATCAAAAAACGAAAATTTTTAGTTTATTATTTTAAAGAAACCGACGCTTATGTTTTACAGATTGGAGGGTGGGATAGAGGCCACCCGCCCACCCTACATATATATTTTAATTTAATCACTGATTGGCTGTATGTTTGCAGAAAAATCCAAAATGAAATAATGGCGTAAGAAAAGAACATTGACAATTGTTTAATTGTAGTTTATATTGTATATGTTGGGTGGGTGGGTGTCCTATATCCTTACTCTTTAATCAGTAAAACATTCGTTAAAAATGTTTAATTCAAAACATAATAAAAATGTGGTTTGAATCCGTATTTATTAATTTTATCTCAAAAATTTTATTTCTAAATTTTAATAATAAATCTAAAGATAACGGTAAAATCACAATAATTCAGAGAGTAGTTAGCATATTTTTTTAAGACAATCGGCGCTTATGTTTTACTGATTGGAGGGTGGGATAGAGGCCACCCGCCCACCCTACATATACATTTCAATCTAAATCATTGATTGCCTTTACGTTTGCAGTAAAATCAAAAATTAAATATTGGTGTAAGAAAAAAAACATTAACAATTGTTTAATTGAAGTTTTTATTGTATATGTAGGGTGGGTGGGTGGCCTCTATTCTACTCTTTAATCAGTAATACATTCGCGGGGGTTTCCTTAAAAATGTTTAATCGCAAAATTAAACAAAAATTAATTTTACCTCAAAAATTGAATTCCCTCTTATTTTATTTCTAAGAAATCTAAAAAAAAATGGTAAAATCATAATAATTCAGAAAGTAGTATGTTGAGAATATTGTTTTAAGATAACTGGCGCTTATGTTTTGCTAATTGGGGGGTGGGATAGAGGCCACCCACCCACCCTTCATATACATTTTAATTTAATCACTGATTTGTGTTGTGTTTGTAACAAAAATTAAAATGAAATTTTATTGTAAGAAACAAGAATAATTAACACTTGCATTATTGAAGTTTGAAATGTATATGTAGGGTGAGTGGGTGGCCTCTATCCTATCATTTAAGCAGTAAAACATTCGCAGAAGTTTAGAGGAAAATATTCAATCAAAAAACGAAAATTTTTAGTTTATTATTCTAAGAAAACCGGCGCTTATGTTTTGCTGATTGGAGGGTCGGATAGAGGCCACCCGCCCACCCTACATATACATTTGAAAATCACTGATCGATTTAATGTTTGCAGAAAAATCACTGCAATGAAAATCCGAAAAAAATGGCATACAACTTAATCTGTTCGATTTAAACAGGGTCATTAAAATCAAAATTAAAAAACATCCAAGAACAGTATGTTTTGTTTATTTTTTAGAGAAACAGACGGGTATGTTTTACTGATTTGAGGGTGGGATAGAGGCCACCCACCCACCCTACATATACACCTAAAACTTCAATTAAGCATGTGTTAATGTTCTTTTCTTACACCAATATTTCATTTTTGATTTTGCTGCATACAAAAAGCCGATCAGTGACTTAAATTGAAATGTATATGTAGGGTGGGCGGGTGGCCTCTATCCCACCTTCCAATCAGTAAAACATAAGCGCCGGTTTCCTTAAAATAATGTACTAAATCCAATCAGTAAAACATTCGCGAAGGTTTCGTCCAAAATAAATCTTTAAGGCAAAATTATTAAGAATAAAGAAAACACTTTCACTTTTTTATACCACTTTAAATTATTAATTCATTATGGATAAATGGTATAAACAAACTGGGATAGTGCAGTATTAACACATAAAATTTCTAGGAGACGACTCACGAGTGAATTGATCATTTTAAACGATTGAAGCATTAAATAACGACGAATCAAAACTGTGTGGATGGATACAAATAAATGGAGCTTATGGTGAAGTGGTCTACTCTTAAAGTTATTAATCAAGGACAAGAAATTGTAAACATATTACGAGCAAAGTCGCACCATTAAAGAGTAAAGATTAGAACTTTGTGAAGCCCATCTATTAAATAAACTTTTAACAAAAGTACGCACAGGAATAGGTTTCGTAATACGTGCCACTCATGCATGAACCCACTGGAAAATTACGGAAACTTAAATCAAGTGAATAAAAAAGAAGTTACATCAATTTGTAGCAAATAGTGTTTATAGGATTCAAAAACTTTCAACAAATATTTCGTAAGGAGCCAGGAAAATCTGGAGGCATGAGAATAAAAAAAAACTTCTTTAGGTATCACTAGGGTGGAAAAGCTATGTATACTGATGATATCAAGATTTTCAAGAGCATTACATACTTGATGGCCAAATTTAAAGTCAAGATGAATTAAATAATATTGCACTCTGTTCTTGCAAACGTAATACGCTAAAACTAAATTTGGAGAAATGTGGGCATACTTCATTTTATTGTGGTAAGAACAAGATATGTTTTTTATACTGTTACAAACTAGTAAATTGTAAACAAGGAAGCAACGAAATCTCGATTAATTAAGAAGAAGACACAAATTAAATGCCTACACAATTAAATCACGATTAATTATTTCTTCAATAAATATGATGTTGATAAAACAATTTCAGCAATCAATCCGATTGTACAATACATCTTTGTCCTACAGTGACAAACGGCACTGATTAAAACCAGCCCATTCTTAAAATAACGCCGCTGGTTTCAGATCATTTTATTAGAATTCTTGGAACTAATTAAGAAGGTTAAGTGAGGTCCTTTCACTTTTTTGACTTATTCTCGCAGTCTGCTATGTAATGGCTTTGTATATTTAGAATGATGAATTTATTATGCAGAATGAACTGGCCTTATGAAATGTTACCACAAATATCTCATCATCATAACGTATTTCCACGTTACGTTCCAAAACATCGTTCAAAATTAATTGTTAAATATTTGATTATCGAATTACGAAATTTTTGATTGTCCAACATAACTAAAATCAAGTGTACGATAATGATTATCGAAGTTAAGAAGAAATAAAATTCGTCGAGGGGTGAAGGCAGTTTTGAAAATTTCAATTAATTAACTGTTGTCTAAATATAGCTGACGTTTGAGCTGTGTGTGGGCGGTGTGGAGTTTAATAAATGATGCTGATAATTGTGGTAAAGTTAATTTAAATCGAATGTGCTTCCTTATAAATAAATTGTTAATCTAATTAATTTCAGCATTACAAAAAAATATGTGTGAATGTTTAGGATAAATACAAAAATGAGAAATTATAAATTTTTGCATAAAACATTAAAAATCTATCTTTTTCACCGTCATCTGTATGTGAAATTGATTGCCAGTTTGTATTTATATAGAGTGTTGGCACATATAATACAAAACAGAGTTATGTTTATGTAAAATATAATATATTTAAACATAGTCAACATGAGTATTTGCTTAACTATTACTTAAATGGCAAATATCTACTTTAGATATGAATTTTCACCACCTAAAATTATAGAGTTTGAGTTGATCCTTGATTAATGCTGTGGTTTTAACAAGATGGAGCACCATGACAAAATTCAGTTGAATCTACAAATGAAACATATTCACGGATGTATTCTACAATGAAATTTAAACCTTGAGGACTTAATATTGGTTCAATTCAATTTTTCATTTAGTGATGTTAAAGTAATAGTTTTATATGGTGTTTAAAATTGGAAGGTAGCTAAACCATATTACTAAAAATTAATACGAACCAAATCAGAACTAAATAAATTATTATTATTATTATTATTAGCTAGGAGGAAACCGCTCTCTTCAAGAAATATTAACAACTATAAACAAATTTTACAGTAATAATAAGATTGTGACAAGTAATCGCGTAATAATTTCCTTGGCATTGGCACCACCTTGACTTAATTAACCCAGTTTTCCACGCCGATGCAAAATTATAATTTACACGTTATCTGCTGGCGTGTAATTAGTGATTAAAGGAGCAGAGTAAACACGATGTTTGTGCCTTAATTGACAGCCTCACGACGAGTCGCGAAAAACCGTTAATTCCTCGCGCGGGTCAACGCATTCCGAATCCGTTCCGTTCCGGGTGGACACAATGATATCTATTTTTTTTGCTTTGTTTCTTTTTGTAATTGGATTTTGCGGCACGCGCGTCCATCGGTGTAATCGAATTATCGACGTTACTATTGTCACCACAGGGATTTTTTTTATATATGTCAACGTAGTATTTTACTTCTGTGAATCTCTATAATTACTATTTTTTTTTGTTACAGGTACAACGTAGAAGTAGTTTTTTGATACGATACATCAAAATAATACCGTTTAAAATAATTAGCTATTTTATTCAAAACTGTGAAAGAGAGCAAATTGTTAGTATTCTGTTCGTGGCCAAAATATCATCTTTAGACCTAATACTCATTAAGTTTTATTGAGATCAATCAAGCGCTGGGACAATTCTGTAGAGGACGCCAAAAAAGTCCTAGAATTAAGGGGTTGGCGAAGAGTGGCGATGGACCTTTCAAAATGGAGGAATAAATTAAGAAAGGCCAGGCTGTAGAAACATTGAATTGAATTGAATTTATTAAGATCATCAACTCTTCGCCCAAGAATGCAATACACAGCTTAAAGTGAAATTTGTCTAGAGCTCTTCATTAAGAAATATATTACTGGTAGAACCAGTCACCTCCAAAACTTGCATTCAATCTAACTATTTGACCTTTTCAGTTTCAAAAAGTCTCTTCTTTAAAGCGGTGTACGAGAGCTCCCATTATCCTGGTGGAGAATGATGGATTTTTAGCAGTTGGTTCCCATTATTTTTCCGAAGATAGAAATCAGGAGAAAATTCTGGACATTAAACAAAATTCTAAACATTTGGAAAAGAAATTGTTTAAAAAGTTGGAAAACTATGAAAGAAATTGTTGCAACATTCTAGAACCCTTAAAGAATATTCTCGCAAAATTTAATTAAGACGAAGTAAGACATCCTAGAAATTTCTAGAAAATTTAAAAAAATAGAGTAAAATCTAATAGTCCATCAAGACGGTTAGTTTCTCCTTTTGTTGGTGGAATCATTCCACGGTATCTTAAATAGACTCCAGTATATTGATTTTTCAAATGTTTCTAATTATTTATTCTTTTAGGGTTTCAGTTGCCAATGGGCCAAATTTTAGAGCCCCCGCAAAGAAAAATCTAGAAATTTGGAATTCTCAAAGAAAATTCCAGAAACAATGAAATTGCTGTAGAATTCTATAAACCCCTAAGAAAAATAAATTTAAAAAAAATACAAACTATATTAAAATACGATATACTGAAAAATCTGCAACAGAAATTTTTGAGAAATTCTTGAACCTTTTGTATAAATATCTAAAGACTTGAAAGAAATTTTTAGAAATAAAAGGGAAATTGTTAGAAAGGATCCAAAAATATAGAAGGGTAATTCGTAGTTCGAAAAAATAAGGCAGAAAATACTCAAATTAAAAATTTCCGTAAACCCTTAAAGAAAATTCTAAACATTTGGAAAAGTAATTACTGAAAACGTCGAAAAATTAGGGAAATTTATGAAAGAACTTGTTTGAATCTTCTAGAACTCTTAAAGAATATTCCCGCAAAATTAAATTAAGGCAGAGTAAGAAATGTACGAAAATTCTACAAAAAATTAAAAAAGCCGATGAGCAAAATGTTTGAGCCCTTAAGGAAAGATCTAAAAATTTTGAATTATTAAAGAAAATTACAGAAACTCTAAAAACTTGACAACGAAATTTCTGTAGAATTCTATAATCCTTCAAGAAAAATGTATTTTGAAAAATTTAAACAAATTTGAAATCTGATCTGCTGAAAAGTCTGCAAGAAAAACTTTTCAAAAGTTGTAGAACCCTTTGTATAAATTACAGAATATTCTAAAGACTTTAGACAAACATTTTGAATTTAAAAGGGAAATTGTACTTAAAGATCTAAAAATATTAAAGGGCAATTACAAAAAACTCGAACTTTTAAGAAGTTCGAGAAAATAAGGCATAAAATACTTAAAATTCTGGACATTTCCATTAAAAATTTCTAAAAATTTGGAAAAGAAATTGCTGAAAATGTCGAAAAATTAGGGAAATTTATGAAAGAACTTGTTGGAACATTCTAAAACTTTTAAGGAATATTCCCGCAAAATTTAATTAAGGCAGAGTAAGAAATGAAAGAAAATTCTAGAAAAATGAAAAAAAAACGGTAAAATAAAATTTTGCAATGAGTTTAGAGCTTAGAATATAGAAATTTGGAATTCTCGAAGACACTTCCAGAAACTTTAAAAACTTGACAGTGAAATTGCTGTAGAATTTTATAAATCCTTAAGAAAAATTAAATGCACGAATGAATGAATTTCATAAAAGGTAGATGCTAAATGACAAATGGCAGATGAAAAGTAATATATTATGGATGATAGATTTCAAATTACAGATAACAGATGATAGCTGACAGATGTAAATGACAGATGCATGAATTCCACAATCTCCAAAAAAGAGATGCTACATGACAAATAAAAGATAATATATTATGAATGGTGGATGGATAACTACAAATGACAAATGTGACAGATGACAAATGTCTGATGACATATGGCAGATGACAGATAAAAGATGACAAATGGCAGATGATATATGACAGAACACAGATGATAGTCGACATCTATATTAGAGAATTAGATTTTTCTTCAAAGGTTCTATAATGGTACAGCAACTTTTCATTGTCCTGATTTCAAGATTTTTTTTATGGTTCTACAAACTGTACTTCAAGTTTCTAGAATTAACTAACGCTTTTTCTTCAATTTTTCTTTCTTTGTCATATCAGATTTTTTTAGCAATCAATATTTTTACTGGAAGTTCCAAAAATTTATATTTCAAATTTCTAAAATTTATTAACGTTTTCTCTTTAATTTCCTTCAAGGGTTCTAGAAAATTTCAGAAATTTTGATTCTAAATTTCTAGAATTTATCTACTTGAAAAAATAGATTTTAAATGACAACTGAGAGGTGAAAATAATATATTCTATATTATAGATGATAAACTACAGATGATAGATAACATATGTCATATGAAAGATGACATGTGACATTTATTTTCGAGAATTATAATTTTCTTCAAGGGTTCTATAATTTAACAACAATTTCTCATTATCCAGATTTTAAAAATAATTATTCGTTCTACAAACCAGATTTCAAGTTTCTGGAACTTACCAACGCTTTTTCTTCAAGTTTTCTTTCTTTATCATATCAGATTTTTTTTAGCAATTTATCATTTTTCAGACATTAAAAAATGTCTTCAATGGTTGTAGAATTTTTATAATAGATTCCAAAACATTATTTTTCAAATTTCTAGAATTGATTGATTATCCTCTTTAATTTTTAAAATTACCTTCATGGGTTCTAGAAAATTCCAGAAGTTTCCAGAATTTATCTGCATGAATTCCATAATCTCCAAAAAGATAGATACCAAAGGACAAATGGCAGATAAAAATAATATATTATGAATGATTGAAATAGAATTACAGATGACAGAACGCAGATTAAATAAAATACAAAATTTTTAATTCTAGAATATTCTAAAACATTAGAGAAAATTTTAGGAAGTTAAAAGGGAAATTGTTAGAAAATACCTACAAATTTAGAAAAGTTACAAAAAACTCTAGAATTTTTGAGGAGTTCGAGAAAATAAGGCAGAAAATACTTAAAATCCCGTAAATGGCAGAAAATTTTAGAAAAATGAAAAAGATATAACCTAGCTTTTTCAATGAGGAACATTTTAGAGCACTCAAGAAAAATCTAGAAATTTTGAATTCTCAAAGAAAACTTAAAAACTTGACAATTTAATTGATGGAGAATTCTATAAACCCTTAAGAAAAATGAATTTAAAAACAAATACAAACAATTTTCAAATTTGATATGCTGATATTCTGAAAAGTCTGTAAGAAAAACTTTAAAAAAATTGTAGAAAATTCTAGAAATACATATAAGAGTTTATTAAGAAAGAAAAAATCTAAATATATAGAAGGGCAATTTTGAGGAGTTGAGGAGGCAGAAAATAAAATTTTAAAAATTTCGAACAACTGAGACAAAATTGCCGAATTTTCTTTTAAATTTGTAAAAGAAAATTATAGAATTTTTTTTGGGAATTCAACTTTGAGGGAAAAATTGCCTAAAATTTCAATAAACAAGAAATTGCGAAAAATTTAATACTAGAACAAAGTTTTTTTTAAACTTAAAAAAATCTTTTAATTTTTTAATTATTTTAATTATTTTATATTGGTAGAGAAATCTAAAAATATAAAAGAGAAATTAATAAAAAAATACTACATCCTTTAAGGAGTCCGGAAAAGGCAAGAAATATTTGAATCTGGCTGAATGAAAATTTATAGAAATTAACGATTTTAATTTTAATTCTAAGCACCACAATATTGTTTTCAGTTTGATTACTATAATTGTTTTTATAGTAAATCAAAAATACATGTCTATTAACTTAAATTAGAAGTCTTAGAGAAAATATTTTAACTAATAACTTTAACTAATTTTTTTAGAATTTTTCAAACCATGAAATGTAATTTTTTATTTTTCAAGAAATTAGTTCTAAAAGGGCAGAAAGACCGATGGTCGATAGCCCAAACGGACAGACTAACCATTATTGTAAATCATCTGTATATATTCCTCAAAATTGTATTAAGTGTTCGAATAAAGATACTATACTATTCTCTCTAGTTCTAAGCGTCGCCAATTGATTTCAGTAGGATTATAATAATTGTTGTTGTAGTAAATTAAAAATATATATCTACTCACTATCGCAAATATTTTAACTGTAATTTTCTTTCGAATATTTCAAAGCATGAACCTTTAATTTTTAAGCGTCGCCATGTTGTTATCAGCCGGATTATAGCAATTATTTTTATAGTAAATCAAAAATACATGTCTATTAATATAAATTAGAAGTTTTATTGCAAATATTTAAAACTGGTAATTTTTTTAGAATATGTATTTCAAACTATGAAATGTAAATTTTTATTTTTCAAGATTTAATTTCTAAGGGTTGTCATTATGTTTTGACTTAGATTATAGCAACTATTTTTGTAGTAGATCAAAAATACATGTTTACTGACATGAATTGGAAGTTTAAGGGCAAATATTTTAACTATTAATTTTTACTTTCCCTATATACGAAGTATATATAGGGAAAGTATTGTGATCGTGATTTTTTTTTGAAAATTTTTTTTTGCGGAAATATCCGTTTTGAGATCCCCTGAGTTCATTAAACTAATTTCTGGAAAAAAAATTTTTGTGTCTGTGTGTGTGTCTGTCTGTCTGTCTGTCTGTCTGTCTGTCTGTCGGTGGGCGCTGTATCTCAAAAACGAATGATCCGATTAAGATGAAACTTTAAACTTAAGGTTTTATCATTAAAAACTGGAACTGAAAAGCTTTTGGTAAACATCCATAAACCGGAAGTGGGTGTTTACTTCAGGCCGTTTTTTGTTTTTTGCGATATTTTTGTTAATATAAAAAATATTACAAAACTTTTTAAACAAAAGTTAAAGGTAATCAGAAAATAAACAAGTTTTATTTAAACATATTTTTCATAAAAATTTTAACTTTCGAGAAAAAAAATAAAAATTGAAAATTTTGACATTTTTTACAAATTGATATTAAACTATTGGAGTTACATGAAATTTATATAACAAATAATTGTAAAGAATTAAAAAGTGAATAAATTATTAAGAATAGCCTTTTTGCGTAAACCTCATAGTTTTCGAGAAAAATATAGGGAAAGTACTATGATGGCCACATCACCATTTTTTTTTTAATTTTTCAAATCATGAAATGTAATTTTATATTTTTCAAGATTTAAGCGTTGGAATGTTGTTTTCAGCCGGATTAGAGCAATCAACATCAAAAATACATGTGTTTTGACTTAAATTAAGAGCTTTAAAGATAAATATTTTAACTACGATTTTTATTTTAGAATTTTTCACACCATGAAATGTAAATTTTTATTTTACTAGATTTAAGTTCTATGAGTCGACATTTGTTTTAGCAATTATTTTTGTAGTAGAACAAAAGTTCATGTCTATTGACGTTTTTATAGTAAATCAAAAACACATGTTTACTGACATGACTTAGAAGTTTAAGAGCAAATAATTTAACTTGTAATTTCTTTAGAATTGTTTGAAGAATTGTAGAACTATTGGTGAAACCGTTAAAAAAAGATGAATCAAGAAAAAAAGGGTTGGAAAATACTGAAAATTTTTAAGAGGAGTTTGCAAGAGAAATTGTTAGAGAAACCTATGAAAACTATAAAAACCTATGAAAAAAATAGAACTTAATTTAAAATTTAATGAAGTAAGACAACAAATGCTATAAAATTTTAAAAATCTAAAAAGAACAATTACTGGATTTTAATTTAGCAGGAGAAAGTCTTAAATATTCCTATAAGACAAAGCGATGGAAATTTTCCAAAAAATGAATAAATATGTTAAAGATTACTGTAAAATTTAAAAAAAAAGAGATTTTTAATTTTTAAATCTGAAAAGGAAAGTTTAAAAAAATAATCCGACAAAACAAGGAAATATATGCTAAAATACTTTAGAATTTTGAAAGATGTTTTTATGACAATTTGAAGAAAATTTTAACAATTTCGAAGAGAAGTTTCAGGAGGATTCTATAAATTTGGAAGGTAATTTATTAACTACTACGATAAAATTGTTGGAATATCTAAACTAAAAATTTGATAAGATAAAAAATAATGAAAATTCAGATCAGAAATTGTTGACAATGTTTAAATTTCCCGAGAAAATATATTAATTCCTATAAATAAAAATCTGGAAGGTAAATTACTGAAAGATGCTAAAAGATTTGTAGATAAGTCGAACTAAATAAAATAAGGCAAAAGGAAAATTCTTGCAATGTATAAGAAAAAAATCGAAAATTGTGACACAGGTATGAAATAAGAAAAATATGTTGAAAAAAAATGGAAAGAATATGCTGAAGAATTTTAAACTTGGATGAGAAATAAATTGAAATATTACTGAAGATCAAGCAAACAAATTCATATTTTACTGTTTGTTGTCAAATTGGTATTCAGCACAACATTCGTGTATGATTGGAGGGTGAAATAGAGGCCACCCATCCACCTTACATATATTTTGAAATTTTCACAATTGTAACTGTTTTACTTTCCAAAAAATAACAAACTGTATTAGATGTTGTAAACGATTCCATAAGCATTGTTTTAGTTGAAGTTTCATTGTATATGTAGGGTGGGTGGGTGGCCACTATCCTACCCTCCAGTTTCAAATTATATGCAACTGTTTTCATAAGAAAATATTAAATAAAAAATTAGAAAAACTTACATTTTAATATAGTACTACAGAATTACTGTGATCAAATTGATTTTTACCACACCACTCGTTTGTGAAACATAAATTTGAGGGTGGGATAATAGAAACTTTTATCTCTGTAACTATTTTAAAAATAAAATATATTAAAATCCGAAATATAGTGGTAAAACAAAGTTATTGTCTCATTTACAAATCATTCAAGATGTACCACGAAGTAAACGCCTCTACCATCAAATATATAAAGTCCTTCGGTTCGATGTAGAAAATTAACTAATAATTTAAAAATAAGAAAATATTTCGTAAATATATAACGAAAGATTTGCGAAATATTTTCGTATAAAATTAGTAACTATTTTAGTTTCCAAAAAATAATAAAAAAATTATCGATGCTGTTAATGATTTTTATATGTAGGGTGGATGAGTGGCCACTATCCTAGCCTTAAGTTTTAAATTATAAGCAACAGTTTTTTTGTTAAAAGAATATTTAAAAAGAGAAGTATGTGTGTAAACCAACTTATATTTTACTGTTTACGGTCAAATTTGTATTCAGCAAAACATTCATGTATGATCAATAGATTGGAGGGTGGAATGGAGAACACCCACCCTACATATTTAGAAATTTACAATTCTAGCAGTTTTAGTTTTCAACAAAAAAAAAATAAACAAACAATAAACAATAGATTTGTGGTTTATTATAATGTAACAATGATGAAGTTATTGTTCCATAAGCACTATTTTAGCTTAAGATTAATTGTATATGTAGGATGCGGTGGGTGGCTACTATCCTACCCTCCAGTTTCAAATTATATGCAACTGTTTTTATAAGAAAATATTAAAAAATAAGAACATGCTGAATATGGTACAAAACGTATTGTAATCTAATTGATTTTTTACCACAACACTCGTTTGTGATATATGAGTTGGAGGGTGGGATAGAGGCCACCCACCCACCCTACATATATATTGGAACTTTCATCGCAGTAACTGTTTTAGTTTCAAAAAAATTACGAAAAGTACTTAGATGTTGTTAATGACTTTATAAGCACTGTTTGAATTTAAGTTTATTGTATATGTAGGGTGGGTGGGTGTCCATAAACCTACCCTCCAAACGTGGGAGTTTTACTGAATATCTAAAGTATAAATATGTCAAACTATCCAATTATTCTAATCAAACAGGATACCTAAACGAATTAATAGCCCTCAACACAATTTAACTATTAAAAAGATTTTTTTGGTAGAACTAAGTAAGTTTTTATATAAAAAAAATATTTAAAAATATGTGTGCAAACAAATTTATATTTTACTGTTTACGGTAAAATTTGTATTCAGCAGAGCATGTTTGCATGATCAATATATTGAAGGGTGGGATAGGGGACACCCACCCACCATACAGATTAAAAATGTATAGTTGCAGTGAGTGGGTGTTCTCCATCCCACCCTTCATTCGTCAACACTCAAGCTAAAGTATTGCAGAATTAATATTTAATTAAAAATGTAAATTTGTTATATTTATTAAATATAATATATTAATTTGTAAAAATAATAATCGTCCAAATTACAACAATCGAAACACTCGTTTGTGATATATAAGTTGGAGGGTGGGATAGTGGACACCCACCCACCCTACATACATATTGGAATTTAGCTACAACACTGTGTTTATTTGTATAAATAACTTCAAATATAATACTGTTGTAATTTTTGGAAAACCAAAATTGCAACAGCGAAAGTATTGAAAATAGTGGGTGGTTATTCTCTATATCAATCTACACTTTTTAGGGCATAAGCAAAAGCATTCCAAATTGATATTTAATATAACGTAATTTTATTATACATATTTATTTATATTGAAAATACTATTGTATAAAAAATAATAATCGTCTAAACAACGATGATTGAAATATACAACAGATACGTCCCACCCACCCTACAAGTGCATTAATAATAAAACAAAGTCCATATTTTAGTTTTTATTAATTATTTCAACAATAAATCTGCGATGTTTTTTTGGAAACTGAAGAGTGAGAGTAATGAAAGTTTAAAAGTAAATGTAGGGTGGGTGGGTGGCACCTATCCCACCCTCCAATATTTAAAACATACAGGAGAGTTTTAATGAATGTATTATCAATTTAAAACATTTATACACTGTGTATATTGTGTAAAAAGCTTCGTTTACAATATTTTCTTTAAAATTAATCATTGCAGGGTGGGAGTAGGAACCTAATAAATGCATATTTGAATTAATACAGTTATGTTCATTATTTATTATGTTAAAATGTATTATTTCCATTTTACTTTATCAAAAGTCGTTGGTTATAATTTTTGCATATTTCGTTATTTGATATAAAATGATTGTATTTATTATTTACTGAGTTAATTGCTGTTGACATATTTCATTTTCCAAAAATTATTGATTATATTTTTAAAGCTGAAGGGTGTGGTAGTGGCCTCCCACCCACCCTACATATATATTGAAATTTAGCTACAATACTGTGTTTATTTATTTAAATAACTTCAAACATAATACTGTTGTAATTTTTTGAAAACCAAAATTGCGAAATTATTGGAAATGGTGGGTGGGTGTCCTTCATATCAATCTTCACTCTTTAGGACATTAGTGAAAGCATTGTAAAATTGATATTATTTAATTAATAATGTAATTTTATTCTACATGTTTAGTTATTTGGTATAAGATGATTATTATTTATTGTGTTAATATGTTCTGTTGATTATATTTTTAAAACTGGAGGGTGGGATAGTTTACACCCACCCACCCTACATATACACTGGAATTAAACCTATAATACCGTGTTTATTTATTTAAATACATTTAACCATTATATTGTTGTAATTTTTATTAGAAAATCGAAATTGCAACACTCATACTTTTAAAAATCTATAGATTTAGAGTGAGTGTATGTTCTAAATCCTTCAACACACCAACCAGATGAATAATTAACATTTGTGTGTGTGTATACTCTATAAAAGCGAAATCATAATGAATAAATAAAGTAATTAAAAGCCTTATCAATCCAGCACAGAATATTTATCGAAACCACGTGTTTCTCAGCATTAAAAGCTTATTTCTTGCAGTATTTTTTACCATCTTACTTTATCAGGTCTTCATATAAATAAGCAAAATTATAAATTAGCTATTTTTACATACATAAACGAACTTTTTACTTAACTTGTGGTAAAACATTTTTGAACCAACTAGTTGGTTTTTTATTAAAACCTTTATCTTTAGAATTTTTAAATTATTACCTTATCTTTAAGTTTTATCTCACCTATTATTAACACAAAATTGCGTTAAAATTATATTATAGCATACAAAATAACGTATTTTTAAATTTTTAATAGAAATAAAGTAAAATTTAATAAATACACCAATTAAAAAATAAGAAGTTTAAAATCTATCGACATTGTAATATATTTTACACGTGCACATACAACCCACCGCCATTTTGTTAGTAGCCGAAATATTGGGAATTCATTTGAAATTACGTTTCGGTAATTACGAAAAATATGAGCGTTTAAAAGAAAGAATTAAATAAAAATTATCTTATCTGAGCTTTTCCTGATGAATTATTTCCACGTCCAGCCTCGTGCTTATTTCATCCATTTCCTGCACACCTTTTTCCTCCAGGTATTCGTCCTTTTTATCCCAGAATTATGCCACGTGGTTGTAGCAGTTACATCCATCGATTTGGAAAACAATTAGGAAAATTATCTTATCTGGCTTTTGTCCGAGTAATTTTCCATTTGTCCAACCTCATGGTTCTCGTCCAATTTCTGCACATCTCACTTCCAGAATTTCGTCCTTTAATCCTAGACTCCTTCACACGTGTATGGTAGTGGTAGCTACATCCATCGATTACGAAACAATGATGAATGCTTGGGAACTATCCGGTGTTTAAGCTATAATTAAAATCAATTACCATTTCTGAAAATTCCGGAAATGTACGATGCACGTGTATCACTATAATTCTTTAATAAATTATTTTCTCTATCTACAACAATACATTACTTTAGGGAAGACTCGAACCACTTCTTGGTGATAGTTCTGCTGAGCACCTTGTCACCACCACGATTGACGATTGAAAAGGACATTTTCTAATGCGCCTTCGAATTTTACTTCACGACCATCATTTTTTTGGTCAGATTGTGGCCAATAGGCGTACTACATTTCCACGCCTTTAATATAGACATCTTTTACGGTAATTTATACCATTCTGCACTTCAGGTCGATAAATTATAGTAATTATTAATAATAATTAGTCAAATCTAATGACCTAATTAATATTTCATTACGTTCAATCCGTATTTGATGATGAATAATCCGTGCATAGGCTTAACTTGTAACTGGTAAGAAAATATGGTTGCATACTGCATATATTCTGTAGTTGGTAAGGTAACTCGATGTTTAAAAGTTAGGTCTTAAAAGTGTATGAAATGTATGGTTAATTATAGAGATTAAGTTGATATTTAACACTATTTTTAATTGATTTAGAATTAATGAATGCACATATGTCATAATTATAAGCATTTATTAACGTCCAAAACTTTTTGAATGCCTGTCTAATATATTGTTCTGTATTCAAACAATCTGTCTAATTTAACAAATACATTTTCATCAGATCTTAATGTATAATTTAGAAAATGTGTTTCCTTAAATGTAAAATTTTAATTCCTTGTAAAAATCGGTTCTAGCATTTTTAAAGAACGATATGAATTGACAAAAGTTGAATGGAAAATAATTAATTAAGTGTTTAAATTTTAAGAATCCATGAGTAAACTACAGAGAGACGGTGGAGAGGCAAGATTTGGAAATTCGTTTCGCCTTTTGTAACTTGAGAAATAATAATAGAAGTCTGGTCTAACATTCTAAAAACTAAAATGCACAAATGTACTAAAATAATTCAACTGAAATTTTGAGAGATAATAAGAAAATAATTTTAAAGTAGACTATTTTGAAGTTATATATTAATAAGCAGAATATTCAGATTTCTTTTATACAAGGGTATTATTTATGTATTGAGAATAGAAAGAATAAACAAATGAATTTTATCAACAATATTTTTATTTCTCTTCAAAATAATCGCCTATAAGATTTTACATGCGATTGAACCATCCTTCAAAGCACTTTCTCCAGGCAGAAGACAACATGCGTTTTGAAGATCTCAACTGCTTCTTCGGGCGATGAAAATCGTTATCCATGCAGTTTATCGTTAATTAAAGGGAACAAGAAAAAGTCATTGGGTGCCAAGCCGGATGATTCATCAATTCGATCTTTTGTGTGTTCAAATACTCGTTTGATGCATGTGATGTGTGTGATGTAAAATGATTCTTCGTTTTGGGTTGGTTTCTCTCAATTTACCGAAAACTTTAGGCAACCAAATGGTCGTTACCACGCTGAATTTTGATTTTCGAAAGCTACAGTTGCCACATTACCGGTTTTCATGAAAAAAAACGCCACCATTTGCTATTTAACGCTTCGAACAACTTTTGTTGGCTTTGCTTCACATTGAAACACCCAAACTGCCTATTAATCTTTTATTTCTGGCTCATACGCATAAATCCAACACGTCACCTGTGATGATGTTGTATACATCATTGGATGCACTACAGTTTTATTTTTAAATCATTTTACAGCACCAATCGACACAAGCATTTTTTTAATCCAACGCGCACACAACTTCCGAACACCAAAATGTTATATGTCATACTAATGCTTAAACATTTCTCGATTTCGTGATATATCACATGACGATCTTCTTCAATTGGTTTTCGCACAGTATCGATATTTTCCGGCACAACGACCGATTTTGGTCGACCTTCTTTAACTTTGTCCGTGAGCGAACTACGTTTTAATTCAGTGTACCAGCGAAATACAGTGGTTGTGGATGGCGCTCCATCGCCAAAAGTTGAATTCAGTTGATTGATGCACTGTTCTTGAGTTGTACCACATCGAATATCACAATAAATCATAGATGAGATGAAATTTTCAACTTACTGCAAACAACAGGAATAGTGCACGTGCAATAGTGGGTACGTATATACGTCACATTTCACCTGACAATACCAGTGTTGCCAGTTCTCTATACATAAATGGCAGGCCTCGTACAAATGCCAAAACATTTTGATCACACTGGAACTGAATGCATATCACTTATTACTAATTTTGATGGCCTTGGTCCTGGAAATCGATACTTTTTGTAGCTTATAAAAAAAAAACAAGATATTTTAGTAAGACGGCGTACATAAGGTTTACAGTAAATTTCAGTAACTAAAGAAAACAAGTCGGGAATCAATACATCAGCATAATCTAAATTTATACAGATTTTATCAGTTCAGATAGTTTTAGTAATTGATTTTTTTTTAGTATCACATTTTTTAACCTTTATTAGTAGCTAAAGCGTATTACACAAATAAAAAACTTTTTTAACTTTGTATATCACTGACTTTATACTTTATAATAAAGTGTTATACAAACAAAGTTTAAAAAGTTTTTTATTTGTGAAGAATAATGTATAATAAAGTAGAAGCTTCCAGTTTAAAGCGTATTGGTTTGATTTTTTTGTAGCAGGAAACAATCTGCCAGTAAGCAAAATTTTAATAACAAGTTAAATAGCCTAATATCTTCTAGTTATTCTCCTTCAGTTCAGTTTCATCTTCTATACTCTCATTTGCTGCAAGGAAACTAATTCTTGCTTCAACATGACTTTCTGAAAACAAGTGAACAATTTAAATTAAACAAATTAAACATACAACTCTTAAATTCTTACCAAATTTATAGAAAAAAAAAACTAAATTTACAACTCTTAAATTTTGATAAGTTAATAAGCAAATTAAGCCAATAGGACTTAAAAATGAAATATACGAGGGGTTACAAATACTTACCTGTTGTTAAAAATGTTCGTTTTATCAGGTTTAACTATTTGTAGCTTGTTAAAGTAAGTTAACAATTAATTAAGTTTCTTAAACTATTAAGAAATAATTGGTAATATTGAAAATGGATTTTCAACTCCTAAGTGCCTCAACAATCGATCAATTGGTAAGTTGTTTTCTTAAGAGGTTGTGGATTACAGAAAACTCTGTACAAAAAAGGTTACTGCGCACATAAAACCGCGCCAATAACAAAATACAAAATAAATATTAATTCCGATATATTACAGAACCAAATGCTATGAGAAATAAAAACTTAGGAGATGTACGACATACCAAACTTACAGTTTTATAAAAAAAAAATTCAATTTAGAGAAGTCTCGTTGCAATTGTACAATTGTAGCATCTCATGAGGATTATCTGAGCCTGTATCTGTTTCCCAATAACTAGTCGCTATTTTTACTACCAGCGCCACCTATTGCATGCGCGTACCAACAAACAGAACTGTTTGAGTTGCTCTTTCATTTCATATAATAATCATGAATTTAAGTTTTACGTAATAAATATCACAAAGCGTTAAAACCCCGATATTCATTTAGAAACGCCAGTTATTATTTTTTCAAGTAACTATAATTTTATCTTTTTTTAACATTTTCCAATGTTCAATCTGAAATTTAGAATTGTAACTTCTACACGTCCAAGACTTTCTGGAGTTTTAATTTTGAATCTTATTTTTTCCTTTTAGATTTCTTAGAATTTTTAAAAAAAATATGTTTGTTTTAATTTTTCATTATAATTTCAAATTTTCTAAACTCTCCGGAAAACCTTGACGTCTCTAATTTTTAATAATCTAAATTTCACTAGATTTCTAAGATGTTCTGCAAATCTAAAATTTTCTGAAACTTCTAAGACTTCATAATCTAAAGTTTTTCTACAATTTCAGATTCTGTAATAATTTTGAAAGTTTTATTTTTACAATTTTTAATGATTTTGGATTTTACGTCTTTCTACAGTATGAAATTTTTCTGAATTTTTTATTTTATTTTTTGAGTTCTGAAATTCCTAATTTCGAGTTTTCGTTTCCTAAAAAAAATCTTTAAAAGGGTAAAATTATTATTAAATCCTGTTTGCTGAAAAACTTTTAGAGTTCTAAGACGTTATAAATTCCCTAATAATTCTAAAGTTTTCACAAATTTTACATTTCCTAAAAAATCCTTAACTTGGCCTTATTTTTTATACTTACGGCTTCTGTAATTATTAATATTTTCAAAGTTTGTTTTAATGTATGTAATTCTTATTAATTAAAGTTTTTTATTTTTAGCATTTATTATTAGTATTATTATTATTAAAATTAATAATAACATTTTGCATGTTATTTAAATTCCTAATCTTAAGTTTTAGAATTTTGTAAATATCCAGAAATTCAACTCTTATAGAAGTTATAAAATTCTTACTAGTTTTAAAGTTCTCTGCACTTCTTAAACTTTCTGCAATTTAAATTTGCACAAATAATTTTCCTACTGTTTTAAATTTCTAAAGAATTTTGTTAAAATTGTGTTTTTTTTAGTTCTAAACATGTTGACGTCTATCTATAATTCTCAACAAAACCAAATTTCTATGAATTTCTAAGATTTCTAAAATCAATTACAACTTTTAATTTTTTTCTAAAGTTTGAAGACTTAAAAAAAAAGTAACAATTCTAATCATTCTAAATTTTTCTCAAAGTTTCCATAATTCAAAACAAGTCCAATTGTAAAGAAATCCAAAATTCTTACTTTTCTCAAGTATTCAGAATTTTCTGGTACTTTTGACTTGGATAATTCTTAATAATATCAAATTTCTTTGAAGGTATAAAATTAATATGATTAAATGCTCTAAAAATTTTGACGTCTATAATTCTTAACAATGGTAAATTGCTTAGACTTTGAAATTTTAAACTTTTAACTTATTATTCTATAGTTTTAGAATTCATAATCAAAATTATTTTTAGAATTTCGGATTTTGCAATAATTCTGAAAGTTTTTATTTACTTACATTTTAAAGACTTCTCTAGATATTTTTAAAATGTCTAGAGTTTTTAAACTCTCAACTTCAGTAAATTCTAAGAACAGTATTCGTTTTATTAAATCCTAAAAGTTATAATATCCTTATTAATTATAGGTCTGACTTCTGGTCTTTCAAGACTTTTAGAATTATTAGGGAATTCTAAACGTCTAGAAGTTTAGAATTCCCTAATAATTCTAAAATTTTCTCATATTTTATTACATTTATTTAAAATTTCCAATATTTTCTGATATTTTTGGCTTCTGTAACATTTAATAATTTCAGATTTCTTTGAAGGTTCATCATTTTTTATTAATTTTAGTTATTTTCTTAATTCTAGACTTTCAAGACATTCTAGGTTTTTAAATTCCCAATAAAGTTTCTTCAAATTATTTCTACACGTCTAAGACTTTCTCTGGAATTTTAATTTTGAATGTTATTTTTTCCTACAATTTTAGATTTCTTAGAATTTTCTGGTATAATTTTTTGTTATAAATCCAAATGATTTAAAATTTCAGAAAAACCTTAGCGTCTGTAAGTCTTAGTAATACTAAATTTTTGTAGATTTCTAAACTTTTTAACAACTCTCGAGCTTCCTGAAATTATTAACTTCTAAGGTTTTCTAGAGTTTTAGAATTCAAAATCTAAAGTTATTTCACAATTTTAGATTGTATTGCTAATAACTCAACAAAAAATATTAGTGATGGCTGTAAAAATGTATATGTAGGGTGGGTGGGTGTTAAATATCCCACCCTCCAACTAATACAACATACTAGAAGATTTTACAATAGAATTATTCATCTCATTTTTTTATTGTGTTTTATTTGTTGTTACTATTTAATTAATCAATAAAATCATCGCTTGTGGTTTTTCTATTGAAGGGTAAATCCAATGCCACCCACCCACCCTACAAAAATTGATTACTTTTAAGTATTACACTACTGATGCTTTTGTAAATTATATTCACGCTTTTACTGTTTGTATTTGTGAAAATTGAAAGCCAAGCAGTGGATAATGTTGAATTGTGTATGTAGGGTGGGTGGGTGGCCTCTACCCCACCCTCCAACCAATAAAACCAAGGATTCACAAAAAAATATTTCATATGATAAATTTTTCATTGTATTTTATTACTTATAATTAATCAACCAATAAAATTATGGCGTGTGGTTTATCTATTGAAAGGTGGATTTGAGAACAACCACCCACCCATCATACATTTATTAATTTCAAATATAACACTGCTAATAATTTTTGGAAACTATATTAATACTTTTACGTTTTATATGACAATATAATAACCGAGCGTACTCTTGACCTACCTCAATGTATAATTTATTTAGGCAGGTCAGGAGTACGAATGGCCAATTTATTGTTTATTGAGGTAGGTCAAGAGTACGCTAGAACTTTATAAGGTCGTATGAGATCACTATAATTGAAAATTTTAACATTTTTCGCCAATTGCTAATAAACTACAGGAGTTATATGGAATTTATATTTCAAATAATTGTAGAGAATTGAAAAGTGAACAAATTATTAAGAATAGCTTTTTTGCGTAAATCTCATAGTTTTCGAGAAAAATATAGGGAAAGTACTATGATGGCCACATCACCATTTTTTAGTTTAGTACTCCATTTCAACTGGTTTCTTAAAAAAATTGTCTATTTTAATAAAATTATATCTGTTTCTAAAGAAATAATAAAGTGTTTAAATATTGCAATCGTTTTTTAAGTGCATTTTAATTATTTCAAGTTTTCAATAATTTTTTCATCTTTAAAAATATTTACTCTAATTTTATTAATCAATTGTTTTTGTTTTCTTAGTAAATTTTTGACTTTTTAAAATTAATATTATTTTGTTGAAAAATTTCAATTGTTTTTAAAGAAATTAAAGTTTACAAATTATGCATTTGTTTTTTAAATTCTTATTCAATTATTTTTTTTCTTTATAAAATTTCAGCCTTTTTTAAAGAAAACATTAAGCATTGTTTATAGTTCATTTTCAATATCGCTTTTTTTATAATTTTAAATTATTTTATATTTTAAAATGTTTGCATTTTAGGAATCTGCTTTTTTTTTGTTAAAAACTGTACTTTTCAACTGTTTTCTTAATGAAATTTGTCACCAATATTAGAACCATTTGGAGATACAAAAATCAGAAAGTACTCAAGATATGAAACTATGAGTTATGTAAATTCTGAGCTTGAAATTATAACCCTCAAACGTCATAAGATAATTTAATTGAATTTTAAAAATTAAACCTTTATTAATGATGAATTAAAATTATCTGCTGCTAAAAATTAAATTAAAATAATCTGCTTTCAATTTTTGTTACAAGAGAAATTAAAATATTCTACTGTCAAAGAAATTAAATTGACTGTGAGAAATGAAAATTTACTGTTTTCTGAAATTCTCTGTTTTAAAGAATTAAAACTGTCCGCTATTAAAAATGAAAATTTTCTGCTATCGAAAATTAACATTCTCAACAATTTCTACTAATGAAAAATAAAATAATATATTTCTACACGATTAATTAACTTCTCACTTAACCCGTGGTGAAAGATTTTTATGTTAATAAAAGGATTAATTAAGCACTTGGTTATGTTTCACTATTTTTATATTTCTCGGACTAGTTTCGACCGTTGGTCATATAAGATATATCTCCTTGAGAATGACCAACGGTCGAAACTAGTCGGAGAAATATAAAAATAGTGAAACATAACCAAGTGCTTAATTAATCCTTTTATTAATATATTTCTTCCTGATGTTAAGTGCTGATATTTAGTGATGACAAAACTGTCAAAATTAAAGGTTTTTTTAAATGTTCTGCTGTAAAAATTAATATTGTTTGCTGTAAACGTTAAATTTTTTGCTCTCAGAAATTATAATTTTCTTCTGCCTAAAATTATAATATTGTTCTGTCAAAAAGAAAAAATCTTCAGCTATCTGAAATTTTCTACTGACAAAAATAATAAATTTTCTCTACTATCCGAAATTAAAATTTTCCTCTCTCAGAAATTAATATTCTCAACATTTAAAATTTCTGGCTTGTGAAGTTAAAATTTCCGCTATTAAAATTTAATTTTTCTGCTGGCAGAATTAAAAATTTGCTACCATCAGAACTTGAGATTTTGTGCTGACAAAAATTTAAAATTTCCTGGTTTCTAAAATTAAAATATTCTATTGTTAAAAAATTAAATTTTCTAACTGTCAGAAATTAAATTAATATTTTTTTTCTGCTATCTGTAACTAAAATTTTCTGTTGGCAAAACTTATTCTGCTTTCACAAACTAAAAAAAATCTACTGGCAAAAATTAAAATATTCTACTATAAAATAAATCAATTTTTGCTGTCTGAAATCATCTGTTGCTAAAAAATAAAAATTAACTGCTATCAAAAATTGATGTTTTCTACTGTCAATAATAAAAATGAAAGTTGTATCGTTGATTGAAATATTTCAAACAACAGATGTATGCTGTCAAAAATTAAAATTTTCTGATGTTTGATGTTTCTTCTTAAAAAAAATTGTTTTCAAAAACTCATTATTTCAATTTTCTCATCTATCAGAAATTACATTTCATGCATTCAAATATAGAAATATTATGCTGTCAGAAGTATAACTTCTTTGTTGTCATAAAATTAAATTTGTCCAACATCTTTTTAAGCAGACAACTTTAATTTAATTTTTCTGCTTACAGAAATGCATTTTTTTCAGCCTGAAATTTTCGACCCTCAAAAAATAATTATCTCTGGTTTTGAAAATCGATTTTTTTTGCAGTTGAAAATATTTATAAATTGAAATATTTTACTGCCAAAATATATTTCTTATTAAAAAATAAATGTTCTGCTAGAAGAGAAGTTAAAATTTTCTGCTGTTCAGAAATAACATTCTGTGTCAAAAATGAAATTTTCTGTTGTCGGTAATTAAATTTTTTGTTTTCTTCTTTAAATAACTAAAATTATCTGCAACGAAAGAAAATTCTACGGTCAGTAATTAAATTAAAATGATTTGCTTTCATTTTTTGCAACAGAATGAAAACATTCTAGTGTCAAAAAATTTTAATTTTTAGAAATTAATACTTTTTTCTCTTTTCAAAAATTATGTACTGTCAAAAAGTAATTTTCTCTGCTTTTATGCATTAAAAAATTCTAAAATTTAAATATTCTACTGTAAAAAATTCAATATTTACTGTCAGAAAATCAAATTTACTGATGCAAAAAATAAAATTGATATTTTTTACTATTAATACTGCAATACCTGTCAAAATTTAACACAAACATATAAGTTGCTGCTGTCGGTAACTGAAATAAACTTTCTCGGCTTTTGTAAAGTGCAATTTACTAAAATAGTTTCATAGTTTAAATAGAATTAATATCGAAACCTGTCACTATTTCAATTTGTATGTATATTTTATGACTTCTTGAAATAAAGAAGATTTGATTTGATTTAAAAATTCCTACTGTCAAAAATTTAAATATTCTATTGTAAAAAATAATCAAATTTAATCAGAAATTAAAATTTTCCGCTGTTAAAAAAATCATCTGCTATCAATAATTCCCGTTTTCTACTGTTCATAATTGAAATTGTCATTCGCCTCTTCAAAAGTTAAAATTTTCCGACGTCAGAAGTCAAAACTTTTTTCTGTTAAAAATTCCAACTCTTGTTGATTTTCCCAAAAACTTAAAAGTTTATCGGGTGTTATTAAGGTCAGGGTGACTTGAAGGTCAAGACCATTTTACATTTATATATAAGTCTAGATCATTTGAAGGTCAAGGTCATTTGAGTTCAAGTCCATGGAATGGTCAAGGTCAAGAACTTCCTCCGACCTTGAACTAGCAAATTGTAGAACCTCCTTAATTTCGAAATTTACAAATTCAATTCTCTGCTTTTAAAGATTAAAATAAATATAGGGTAAGAATTTAAACTTTTCCGCTGTCATAAAATTAAAAATGTCTGCTTCAAAACATTACAATTGTGTGCTATCAAAAGGAATAAAATTGTCTACTGAATAAAAATAATATTTTCCGTTTTTAGAATTTAAAATTCTCTCCAGTCAAAAGATTTAAGTTGTAAGCTCTGAAAACTTAAAATTGAAATTTTCTGCTATCAAAAATCAAATCGTATTTCGGCTGCTTTTCTTACTTCCTCTCTCCAAGATTTTCTGAATCTCTCCGTTATCAGAAATTGATATGCTTTGTTTTCAAACGTAAAATTTACTACTATGATCTCTGAGAACAGAAAATTTTAGTTTTTGAAAGCAATGATTGAATAATCATCTCTAATTAAAAGACATTTTTCACAAATAGATAAAAGGTGAAGGATTAAATAAACTAAATTTTTGTTGTTAATGACAAAGAGCGTCTTAACCATAGATTTTTGGCCTACTTTGGTGTTTGTCCTAATAGGTTACTAAAGTTTAGCACCTAATTAATTAGTGTGTTTCAGAGAAAAATTCCAAAATTTCTTGAAGAATGTAACTGTGGAAAACATCTTAGCTGAGAATAACATTTAATTATTATGCGAAACATTATAATCCTACAAAAATACTAAAGTAATAAAAGCTTTACAACCATGAATATTAAGTCAAATGTTATTAATACAGCTGAGACCTGTCAGAAACGATTACAACTCAATAAAAAATAACTGGCGTTATCTAAAATTTGATAATTTATAGATTTCATCTGGAAATTTATTGCGGTACTACTCGAGGCTATTAATAGGAACGTTTCCAAAGAATGAACATTAATAAATATCTGACATACTTTCAACTGTGGAATTATACAGTGTGCACAGGAATTTCTGTTATTTATGTTGCAGCCACGATATCGGAATACAAATCCCTCAAGAGAAGAAATTTAATCCCCGAGCTCTCGCCATATTTTCATTCGTCGATAGTTCCAGACGGTCTCGCCATAATACGATGCCAAACACAATTACACCGACGCCGCTCGTATGTGCTGCACTTATTACTACTGCAGTTTTATAGAGTACGTCTAAATGATTTATAACAAATACAAGAAAAAACGTGCAAAATTGTAGGTAATAAAAAACCCAAATTTTTAAACCAAAAATTATTAATTTTACGTGTTGTATCGGTATACCAAGGTGTTTTGAATAAAATTTTGCTTTATACATACTATACAATTACTCTATTGATTTGCACCGACTGCGCTCTATATTTCAGCTCTGGTTAATGAGATTTTACCCTTTAAGGAAACGCAGTCTCGTATTTCAATACATTACAAGTGGCAAAAGATTGTATACAGCAACACCTGGCCTTTAATAAAGTGTCTCCTTTGTTATGGGACTACAAAAAATTCCCCGACGTCGTCCAACAATTGAACGGTGATTGAGATGAAGGGTGATTTAAAGATATCAAGTATAACAAACAGTGGATACATTCTGGGGATAAATTACGAAGGGCCCTAAACCAGCGGATCGTAAACATTAGATAAATCACCGCGGGATTTAAAAATAAATTCCATCGACGAATAGTTGGGATTTTAGCGTTTCTCTCTTCCATGCTTTGATGTAAAATATCTTGGTGAAGTTCTAGCGATTTGCTGTATTTATACAGATAAATTATAGTTATTTATGGAATTGTGTTGATGTCCCACCAAGTACAGAAAATTTTAATTTAAATTAAGATGCTTAATTGATATTAAAGTTAAGAAACCAAAACTCAGTAGATGTGAGAAACATCAACTTTTTGGCTTTTGACCTCATTAGATCTGATGAAATATAACTTCCAGGACTCTAAAGTTTTGTAGATAAATTCGCAAGTTGTATCTCAGCCTAAATTGTAGTTACACATGAAAACTAGAAATCTAAATAAAAGCTTGCTGAAAAATTACAGAATCCTGAAATCCTTGCAATTTTTAAGAAAATGAAAAATCCTACATTCTTTAAAAATGGAAGCATAGTTCTTAGATATCTGGATAATAAATTGCTGAAAAAATATTAAATACTTCTAATTTAGGAGAGAAATTGGAAAACGTTTTGGAAAATTTTAAACTCCTCAACGAATCAAGGTAAAGTTCCTCATCTATATACAACTTTAAGTACTTTCATATAATTAATGATAATTTTTAGTGCTAGAAACATAGTCAATGTTTTAGTTTAGCGTGGATCTAGAAGATAAAAAGCTTAGACTATAGGTTTTTACATCTTGTGAATTTGTTATTTCTGACAATATTTAATTCAAATCACCTGATACTGATAGCATACAATGTTATTTTATTTTTTATTTTAAGTTTTGACAGCAGATAGTTGTATGTTTTGAGGGAAGAAAATTTTATTTTCTGACAGCAAAAATTTTATATTCCTGACAATAATTTTTATTACAACAGAGAATATTAATTTTTGACATTAGGAATTTTCATTTTTAATGACAGAAAATTGTAATTTCTAAATGCAGAAAATTTTTATTTTTAACCCAGAAAGTTTTAACTTCTTGCAGAATAAAATTTTAATTTGTCAGAGCTTCTATTTTTTTAGGAGTAGACACTTTTAACCTTAAACAGTTAAATTGGGTAAATTAAAGCACCTGTTATGTTCCATAATTTTATTTACCTGTCAAGTAAAAATAAAATTATGAAACATAACAAGTGCTCTAATTTACCCAATTTGAAAATTTCGTTCCATCAAGAATGTAGCGCAAGAAGTATTGAATATACTTAAACAGTTACCTTAAAACTTCTAACAGCAGAAAATCAATTTAAATTGTATTACAGTAAAATATATTGACTTAATTTAAATTTCTGACAGCAGAAAATGTTCATTTCATGCATGCATATGAACTCAAATGACCTTCAAATGACATTTACCTTCGAGTGACCTTGCCTTTCAAAAGATCTTCAAATGGTCTTAACCCTCAAGTCACCTTGATTAAAAAAAAAAAAAACAACTGAGGAACTTTTAGTTTATGCGAAAAGCAAACGGCTTTATCTTTTTACAGAGAATTGCAATTTTTAACAGAAAAAAAATTATTTGACGGAAATTTCAACTTTTGAAAATAATAGAATGATAATTTCAATTATTGTCAGTAGAACGTTTTAAATTTTTGATAGCAAATAGTATTTTTAGGCAGAAGAACATTTTAATTACTGATAACAAAACTGGATTTTTTACAGTACAAAATTTAACTTTTTGGCTGTAAAATTTAATTTATGAAATCGGAAAAGTTAATTTCAATTACATACAGCAGAAACTATTTTTTTTGTTAATTTTTGACAGAAACAGTTGCTTACTATAGAAAGGTAATTTGATTTTTGGACACCAAAAATTTAATTCCCCAAACAACAGAAAGTTACATTTTTATAATCGAAAATATCTTGCGGAAGAAAATTTGTATTTCCAATAGAGGAGAAAGTCAATATTGATTGCAAAAAGTTCAAATGAAGTTATTTCTGATTGGAGAAAAATAATTTATGACAGAAACTTTATTTTAAATTTTTCTTAAACTTATATTATACAATATTAAGATTAATTACAGTATTTTTTTTGTTTGTTTGTTTATATATATATATATAATTTCTCATGTTTAGTTATTATATTAGGATTAGTTTTACAAGTCTATTATGTATGACGAGTGTAAGAACTTGATGTTTGTAGCACAATAAAATTCTATTCTATTCTAAAAAAAAAAATTACATCTGACATCAGAAAATTTTAATTTTTGGCACTAAGCAACTTTTAATATATATATATATATTTTTACAGCAAAAAATGAAAAGATTTAACAGCAGATAATATTAACTTTTTAAGAAATCTTTTATGTTTAATTATTCACAGTTGACGTTTTCAATTTTATTTTTTAGAGCAGAAAATTTTATTTGTATAATTTTTTTTCTTACGGTTTGTGTACAATTATATATTTATTTATGTATGCATGTTAGATAAAGGTTAAATACAATACAATACAAAACAGTACATTAGAATATTTAAATTGTTGTTAATAGAATTTAGTAATGCATACAAGCAGAGAAAGTTAATTTTTGACAGCAGAAAATTTTTATTTCTAACAGAAAAGTAAAACTTCTTTACAATACAAAGTAAAATATTCTCTGTAGCAAATAAATGAAAGTAAATTATTAATAAAGAAAACACTTAACTTTTTTATACCACTTATATTTATATAAGTGGTATAAAAAAAGTTAAGTGTTAAGTATATTTATATAAATATAAGTGGTATAAAAAAGTTAAGTGTTTTCTTTATTAAAAATTGAAAATGTATCACGAAGTAAACGCCTCCAAAATTCAAGAATTAGAAAGTAAATTATTTTAATTCAACTTCCGACAGTAGAAAATTTTGAATCCTGACATGCAGAAAATTTCAATAATTTCAAAATAAGAACAAAAAATTTAATTACACCAGATAATTTTATTATTTTATAGCACAGAATATTAGCTTTTGACAGCAGAAAATTCTAACACCTCTCCTCCTCCAGAGAGAATTATTTTTTGACGATCGAAAATTTTAATTTCAGGCAGAAAAAAACTTGCATTTCTGAAAGTAGAAAAATTAATTAAAGTTGTTGGCTTTTAAACTTTTTTGACAGCGGAAAACTTTAATTTTATGACAGGAAAATATGTTTATATAATTGAATGCAAGGAATGTTAATTTCTGATGGATAAAAAAAAAGCTTATTTTTTACAGCATACAACTTTAATTTTAATTATTGACAGTAGAAAACGCCAATTTTGGTTAGCAGGCAATTTTATTTTTTAACAGCAGATAATTTGAATTTCTGACAGCAAAAATTGATTTATTTTATAGTAGAATATTTAAATTTTTGGCAGTAGTTTTTTTACTTTATGAAAGTAGAAAACGTTAATTTTTGCCAACAGACAACTTTAGTTACAGTGAGCAGAAAAATTACTGAGGGTGTAAAAATTTAATTTTTTATAGCATAGAAAGTTTTGATAGCAGATAATTGTAGCTTCTGAAAGCAGGAAATTTTGATTGACAACACAAAATTTAATATCTATCAACAAGAATAAAATAAATTTTTAACTGTAACGACAAATTAATTTTTGTCAGCAGAAAATTAATTTTTTTACAGCAGAGGCAGAGCAGCAACTTCTGATAGTAGAAAAATTGAATTTCTGAAAGCAGAGAATGCGAATTTTCGATAGTGAACAATATTATTTTTAGGTAGTAGAAAATTATAACCTGTAATAGTAGAAAGTAGAGTTTTATTTTTTACATCAGAAAAATTATTTTTTTGGGAGCGGATATTTTCATTTTTAAAGCTGTTAATTTTAATTTCTGACAGCAGAAAATTAGGATTTATAAAGGAAAACAATTTTCATTCTGTATAGCAGAAACTTTTAAATTGTTAAAGCAGAAAAGTTTTACTTCTGGCAGCATAATATTTTAATTGTTCAAAGCAGAAAATGTTATTTTTTGATTTAGGAGGATAATTTGATTTTTGAATACTAAAAATTTAATTCCCGAAACTAAACTTACATTTTGATAATTGAGAATTGTAATTTTTGGCGGAAGGAATTTTTATTTCCAAAAGCAGAGAAAGTTAATATTGATAGCAGAAAGTTTAAATTCTATGACAGCAGAGAAGTTTAACTCTTGAAAACACAGAATTTTATAAGAGAAAATTTTAATTTTTGACAAAAAGCTTTATAATGCTTTTTTATGGAATAATAAAGTGTGTGATATAAACAAATAATATTTTATTTTATTTAAAGTTATAAAATATGTATCACAAAGTGAAAGCCTCTACAATCAAATATTTAAAAAGCTTTATGTTTATGTTTATTAGTCTTTAGCTTCCTTTCCAAAAAAAAAATACATATGAATATACACAAATATATAACAAAACGTATAAAAATTTTGGATGGATGAAGCTGGACTTAGTTCAACACAAAAAAATGTTTACTTCTGACATGAGAAAATTTTAATGACGCCAAACAACATATCTTTTAAAGCAAATAATGGAAAATTTAAAAACAGTAAGTTTTGACTTCTTACAGCAGAAAATATTAACTTTTTAAACAATGGATTATTTTTAACTATTGACAGCAGAAAAATGTCAATATTTACAGCAAAAACATTATTTTCTAATAGCAAACATCGTTTTTTTTACAGTAGATTATTTTCATATATAGTTTAACTTCTGGCGGAATAATGTTTTAATTATTCAAAGCAGAAAATGTTAATTTCTGATAGAAATTTTCTTTCATACATTTTTGACATTTTTTGAAAATTTTGACGTTTGACAGAAAATATCTTTAATTTTTATTGCAGAAAATGGAAATTTTTGACAGACAAAAGTTTCGACATTTGATAGTAGAAAATTTAAACTTTTAAAAGACGAGAAAGACAATTTTTATTATTGACAGTATAAAACGTAAATATTGGATATATTTTATAGCATAAAAAATTAATTTCTGACAGCAAACATTGAAATTTTTTACAGTAGAATATTTTGAGATTTGACCGGTGAATGTATTAATGTTTGAAAGCACAAATAATAACATAAAATTTTAGTTAACGATGGCCAAAATTAGTTAGAAAATTTTATTTTTTTCAAAGCACAAGATTTCAATTGCTGACAGTTGGGAAATTTAACTTAGTAGATAATGTTAACTTTTCTCAGCAGATAATTGTAGCTTCTTGCATTATGATATTTTGAAACCAAAAAAAGTAATTTCTATGAGCAACTTTTTTTAATTTCTGACGGCGGACAATTTTTATTTTTCACGGTAGAGAATTTTAACTTCTTATAGCAGAAAAAATTTAAGGCCGAGGATAATTTCTGACAGCAGAAACTAGAAAAGTATTTTTAAATATTGGACAGTAGCAACATTTATTTTCTGATAGCAGATAATTTAAATTTTTTAACTGCATACAATTTAAATTTTTTACAGCAATAAATTTAAGGTTCTTAAAGCCTTTAGTTTTTATAGTAGATAATTTAATTTTTGCCAGCAGCCAAATTTAATCAAACAAAACTACTTTTGGCAGTGGTAAATTTTAATTTCCCACAGCAGAACATTAAAATATTTAGTAGCAGACAATTTTTACTTTTTACAGCAGAGGATTTTATCTTTTTATAGTAGAAAATTAAATTTTTGATGCAGAGAATTATCATTCCTGACAGCAGATAATATTAATTTGGCAGTATTAATTAGTTTTTTTAATTTTTTTAGCAGAATGTTTAAAAAAATTGTCAGTAGCAAAATTTAATTTCCGAGAGAAGAATTTAATTTCTGATTTATTTTTTACAGTACAGTATTTTAATTTTTTAGTGGTTAATATTAATTTTTGGTAGCAGAAACTTAACATTATTAACAACAGAATATTTTATGTTCTTAGAGCAAAAATTTCAACTTCCTACAACGTTTAAATACAGAGAATATTAATTTCTAAAAGAGGGCAGTTTTAATTTGCTGTAATAGTAGATATTATTTTTTCCAGCAGAGAATTTTAACTTTTGATGGCAAAACATATATTTTTTGACAGCACAACATTATAATTTTAAACAGGAGAAAATTCTAACTTCTGGCAGCAGAAAATGTTTATCTATTGACAGCAAACAATTAAATTGTTACAACAAAAAAATATTCTTTATAGAATATCTTGTGACAGCAGAAAAATTTGATTTTGAACTTTCTGATTTAGAAAATTTTAATTGCTGACAGAATCTTTTTTAAATTTTTGTCCGTAGAATATTTAAATTTTTGACATTAGAGTTTTGTATTGGGAGAAGTAATACACTTGTTATGTTCCATTTGTTTATTATCAGGTAACTGACACGTGTTTCGGTCCTTACGGATCATTCTCATATAAACAAATGGAACATAACAAGTGTATTACTTCTCCCAATATGAAAATTTGGTTCCATCAAGAATGTAGCAAAACAAGTATCGAATTTATTAGAGTTTTGTAATTTCTAACCAAAAATATGAAAGAAGAACAAATTAAAATTACGCAACTTCTGTTAAAAAATAACATTTTAGATAAATTGAGTCCACAATTAAAGCTACAGCTGCGAGACGCAAAAGTTCTCTTAAAAGCCTAAAATAATAAAGAAAGATAAATAACATCCAGAAGTTATTCGAATTACTCTTGAAAATTCATTTCCTAGAATTCAGCAACATAGAAGAATAAATGTAAATGAACAAAATGCATATTATCTAAAGAGCTTAAGATCAAAATTGTTTGGACCACTGAATTATATCAAAATATATATCTGGATTTAAATAAAAATGTGAAGAACGTGTTTTTTTTTTATAGTCTAATTTTAAGTAATCAAATAGATTTGAATAACAACTTGCACGTTCTCTAATGTGATGCATAAATACCCCTAATACATACGACACGATTCCAAATAAACGTTATAATCCCGGTAACATATAGTCATCATCCATCCTCAAGGATTACCACTGCAATGGTACATGCGTTACACCGGCATAAATAGAGACTTAACGCTACTCAAAACTAGGACCGATTCATCATTTGTCGCCTTCCCCCATTATTTCCATCCGCTTTGCAAATACTCAACATCCTGTTTTTACAGCTAGCGCGCCCATTTATTTCTGAAGCTAGAAAACAATTAAAACACAGTAGGCGAGGTACTCCTCAAATTTCACCCCGACGGTGCGGCCAATAAGACGGCGGCGACGACGACGTATCCGAAAATACACGCCAACGACTAATTATACGGGACGGAAATAAAAATCAAAAAAGCAAAAAATACGGCCGGCGTGAACTGTCGTCCCCCGTTATTAATTACCCGAAAACCTGTTGAGTTACATTAAATAAAATTCCGCGCGGATTCTGGATGACCGAATATTTCGGCGGACCCATGCTGATCCTCGCGGGATACCAATCGCCGCACTTCTTAAGGAAATTGCTGACGAGTAACTGTACAACGTGTATGTATGTTCTGGTTTATTACAACATTGGAGACTCGCGCATCCGCGACGTACGCCCCGGAGGAAGTGGAACAATTGTATGGATTTGGAGGAAATGCGCAACGGACAAACGGGCTTATCTGTTCATTGGTCATGTGCATATACATGAGATCGGCTTGGGAATGGTTTAGATTTGATCGCCTGGATCACATGAAATATTTATGATTACGTATTTCATTGCTCTTAGTAGAATTATTTTGAAATAAAACAAACGTCACAAAAAAGAAATGAACAAATGCTTTATAATCATATTCAAGTACTTTAGTAACTACATATGTAACATAATTATTTCAAATAATTGCTTAGATATATTGGTAATCATTCGATAACTATATCAAATGCAGTGGAAGTACTTTAGATTTTGATTTTGCTACCTACCTCTGATTTTATCTGCAAAAAATTTTCCTGAAAGCCAACACCCAAAACCATTACTAAACAAACAGTTACTTCTAATAACTGATTAGATCTCGAACATTGCCCGTCGTACTTATTACAGTCTCTCGTGCCGGAATTCATTTCGTAGGTTGGTACCCTGCTGCGTGCATGCATCTCATGTGATCCTCTTCTTCTTCTTTTTTTTTATCAGCACTATTAAAATATCAATTAAACGTCTTCAATGTGTAACATACACGGAATGCTCGTGTTAACCGTAAAAGCTAACGGTTCAATATACACGTTTCTAAAACGAATTAAAAGTTCTAAAAAATTTCAACGCACGTCTTTTCCGAGAGAGAAGGAAGTTTGTAAGTTTGTGTGTGTGTGTGTCTGTGCGTGGTGTGTTCTAACCATATGACTTCTTTAATAAATACCATTTCGGTTTTCGCCGTTGTCCGAATCGCGTATCTGAATGTCTAACGGGTGGTGTGGTGAGTGTTCGGTGTTTTTGGCAAGTCGTCTAGAATTTTAAATTGGGTGAGTGAAACAATGTTTAAATTTTAACATCCAAAGGTTTTCTTTCTAAATACAAAAAAAATAATTTGGGTTTCTTGTTATACTTTCTTGAATAAGTATCTCACTTATGAAATAATAAATACAAAAATTAAATTAAATGAAATTTTGAGTAAAAATTTATTTTTATCTTTGTTAAATTTTGTTATTTAATCAAGACAAAAGCTGAAAAATTAATACATTTTTTTTTATCAATAATAATCTTTAGGTTTAATTTTTAAAATAAGAAATAAAGGTTTTCTTATTTTAAAAATTAAACCTAAAGATTATTATTTTGATTGATTTTAAATTATTATGAGTGAAACAAATCAAATATTATTTTGATTTTTCACTATTACTCAATTTCAAGTTTTTAATAATAACGAAGTGCAGTAAAAAACAGTTTTCAGTCATTTTTTTCAACTTTTATCTTAAGAAAGTAACCAAATTTAACAAATAAAAAAAAACTATAAGGCATAGCCTCTAATTTATATTTTTGAAACAATCTTGTTTAGTGATCTTCACCTGCTTTAAATTAAGACAATTAAAATATGACACTTGACACTTAAGAGAAGATATAAAGCAAATGGCAAAAAAAATTATAAGAAGGCAATTCAGATATAACAAATGATAAGTGAAAGAAGACAGAAGACAAATATTAAGAGAAAAGAGGCGAAAGAAAAAAAGTTTAGTGATCTTCACCTGCTTTTTAATTTAAAATTGCGGTTTCTAGTGAACTATTTAGAGTTTAAAGCTTATTATTTTAATTATTTGCTATAATTAAATCTCAATTTGTCAATTGTCCACAACTACTGTCACTCTCATAGTTAACTGTAGGTGCACTTCAAAGTTCACAGTTGATAATTGCCAGTTTAAAAACAGTTCGAAAATTTGGACATTATATTTATACTATTTTCACTTGTCAACTATGACCAGTTAATTATCGATTACCAATTAACAACGCCCCATGGGTAATTTAACTAACAGTTGAAGGTTGGTAATTGACAGTTTAAAGTTTACAGTTTATAAATTTACAATTTATAGTTGACTGATTACACTGTCACCTTTGATCACTATCGCTGTATTTGGCAGTTGACAGTTTAAAATTGAGAGTTGGTAGTTGAAAATTGGCAGTTTCATGTTGTCAGTTTAGAAATTTTCGATTTGTAGCTTATTGTTGACACTGTCATATTTGACCATTTTGGTTGACTATCGCTGTGTTTTATATTCAACAGTTTACAACTGAAAGTTTAGCAATATGTAATTTAAAGTTGACAGTTAATGAATTTACAACTTTAGTTTTCTAATTTCACTGCACTGAATATCACATCTGACTTTCGCTCTATTTGACGATTGACAATTTACGATATATATTTGGCTGATTGACCTTCGACCATTAAAATTGACGATTTCTGTATTTTGCAATTGACAGTTTACAAGTAACTGTTGGCGGTTGACAATTGGTTGACCATCATCAGTTTAAAGTTGCATTTTATGAATTTACGGCTTCTAGTTGAATGATTACACCTTAGACAATCATGGTTGACTCTCGGTGACAGTTGACAGTTGAAAATTGGCTGTTTTAATTTGACAGTTTTTAAATTTTCCATTTATAATTAACTAATTGCACTGTCGCTTTTGGTCATAGTAGTTGACTATCTCTATAGCTGTAAGTTGACAGTTTACAACTAAGTGATGACGGCGGTTGATAATTGGCAGTTTATGAATTTACGAGTTAAACTTGACCGATAACACTGTCAACTTTTATAATCACAGTTGATGTCACTGTACTTTGTAATTGACAGTTGATATCTGGCTGACGACAATTGGCAGTTTAAAGTTGACAATTTATGAACTGACGATCTAAACTTGGATGGTTACAGTTGAGAGTTTATGAATTTACGATTTATAGCTGACTGATGACACTGTCATATTTGACCATCTTAATTGATTGTCAAATAATTTGGCAGTTGACAATTTATAACTGACAGTTGACCATTGAAAATTAGCAGTCAAAAGTTGATAGTTTATGATTTTACAATTTATAGTTTTTTTATTAAACTGCAACTTTTGACTATCATAACTGACTTTCACTCTATTCGGCAGTTGATAATTTATAACTGACAGTTGACGGTTGACAATTGCTATGTGTGAGGCTGACCGTTTACGAATTGGCTGAATGACAATGTCACCTTTGACCATCATGGTGGAAGTACTTGGTAGTTGACAGTAGGCAAGTGACTGTTGGCGGTTGAAAATTAGCAGTTTAGAATTGACTATTTATTAATATACGATCGAGACTTTACCGATCTTAATTGATTGTCAAATAATTTGGCAGTTGACAATTTATAACTGACAGTTACGATTGACAATTAGCAGTTAAAAGTTGACAGTTTATGATTTTACAATTTATAGTTTTTTGATTACACTGCAACTTTTGACTATCATAACTGACTTTCCACTCTATTTGGCAGTTGATAATTTATAACTGGCAGTTGGCGGTTGACAATTGCTATGTGTGTAGCTGACTGTTTACGAATTGGCTGAATGACACTGCCACCTTTGACCATCATGGTGGCGGTTGAATATTAGCAGTTTAGAATTGACAATTTATTAATATACGATCGAGACTGTACCGATTACTCTGTAAACTTTGACTATCATAGTTGATTGTTGCTAGAGTTGGCAGTTGACAGTTTACAACTGACAGTTGACGGTTGACAATTTGTAGTTTAAAGTTGACAGTTTGTGAATTTGCAATTTTTAATTGACTCATTACATCGTCACGTATGATCATCATGGTTTAATGTCGTATGTGCTATTTAATAATTGAAAACTGACAGTTGGCAATAACCAATTGGCAGCTTAAATATAACAATTTTGTAAATTAACGATCAAGACTTCACTGATTACACTGTCGCCTTTAACCATCATAGTTGATTGTAGCTGTAGTTAGCAATTGACAGATTACATCTGACAGTTGACGGTGGTAATTTATAGTTTAAAGTTTATGAATTTGCAATTTCTAATTGACTGATTACACCATCACCTATGAACATCTCAGTTTACTGTGACTGTATTTGGTATTTGACAATTAACAATTGGCAAAGTTGACAATTCATGAATTAACGATCGAGATGTTACTAATTACACTGTCACCGTTGACCACCATATGGTGGTTGATTGTCGCTGTTGTGAACAGATGAGATGTTTACAACCGACAGTTGTAGATAGCAATTCACAGATTAAAATTTACATTAAGCGAATTTGCGAATTTTAATTCACTCATTACACCGTCACTTATGACGGCAACTTACCATTGACGGTTGGCAATTGGCAGTTTAAAATTTACGGTTGTCAACTGGCAATTTAAAGTCAACATATTATCAATTGACGATTGATATTTTGTCACTTTTGACCAGGAAATGATTTAATTTGATTTCAAATTGCGAATAGTTTTTTTTGCATTTTTTTCAATTATTTTCAAGAACTTTAAACAACAAAACGAGGTTTTTGTTTTGTAACAATTTCTACACTTTTCATTTTGTGTTTGTCAACTGATTAGAACCTCTGTCAAAAAATAGATTCATACATTCTAACAAAATTTGCTTCACTTAGAACAGTTAAAATTTTACCAATCGTAAAAATTTATAGTGATATTTTATATTAGCTATAGCTATTAGCATAATCCACTACTATCAGCTTCTTCATTTTTAACATTTTATCCTTTTTTAGGCATTACACAATTGCTACGGTTTAAAAGAGTTATTATTATAAAGTTTTTAAATAAAAAATAAAAAAATTACATATATTTCTCACATGTTTAGACAATGAATAATTTGTATCAATAGATCAAGGATACGCTAGGTCAATGAAGTATTTGTTAGCCTAGGTCAGGAGTACGCTACGCCAATACATAATTGGTTGGGGTAGGTCCGGGGTACGCTAGAACAACGCATAATACATTGAGATAGGTCAAAAGTACGCTGGGGCAATTTAAAGTTTGTTGGATAGGTCAAGAATACGCTAGGACAACGCGTACCACATTAGGTTAGGTCAAGAGTACGCTGGGACAATGTAAAATTTGTTGACACTTGACAGAAGACAGAAACAAACGAAAGAAGAATATTGACTTAATTCAGTTTGACACTTAGCAGAAGACAGAATACAAAAAAAACAGCAGTAGAAAATAAGACTGAAAGTAATTGAGAAATTACATTTGACACATGATAGAAGACAGAAGATATAAAACAAACGATTGTCAAACAATGACTTAATTCACTTTGACATTAGGCAGACGACAGAATACACAAGAAAAAAAACAGCAGTTGACAATGGACTGAAAGTAATTGAGAAATAGCATTTGTCCCTTGACAGAAGACAGAAGATATAAAACAAACTATAGAAGAATATTGGCTTAAACCAGTTTTGCATTTGTCAGAAGACAGAATACAGAAGAAGAAAAAACAGCAGTAGAAAATAGACTGAAGGAATTGAGAAATTACAGTTGACACTTGACAGAAGATATAAAACAAACGATAGAAGAATATTGACTTAATTTAGTTTGACTTTTGACAGAAGACAGAATTCAGGAAAAAAAACGAATATTGACTTAATTCAGTTTGACATTAGACAGAAGCTAGAATAGAGGAAAAAAAACAGTAGTAGAAAATAGATTGAAAGTAAATGAGTCATTACAGTTTAGACTTGACAGAAGACAGAAGATATAAAACAAACGTTAAAAGAATATTGATTAAATTCAGATTGACATTTGGCAGTTGTGGTTTTAGGACTTTTTTTAGTAAATTAAGGTTTATAGTTGTTATTTCTTGTTTTTTTTACATTCATAAAGTTTTTTTCTTAAAGAACCATAAAGTGGTCAGTCACAGTTTGAAGGGTGTTTTTTGTATTGTTTTAAATAGCTTATTTTAGAGGTATTCACTTTATGATACATTTTGAAGGAATCTTCTTGAAGTCAGAATGTTTTAGAGCCTCGATGCATTTTTTTTGATAAAGTTTTTTATTTTGGGCGATTGATTTAGGACTTTCAAATTTGCCGTTCTTGGGAAATTTAAGGTTTATAGTTGTTTTTTTTTTTACATTCATAAAGTTTCTTTCTTAAATAACCATAAAGTTATCTTTCTTATCTTATTATCTCAAGTTTCTTCATAGTTTAATAGCTA
The DNA here is from genome assembly GCA_963969525.1 of Ontholestes murinus. Classification (NCBI taxonomy): domain Eukaryota; kingdom Metazoa; phylum Arthropoda; class Insecta; order Coleoptera; family Staphylinidae; genus Ontholestes; species Ontholestes murinus. The sequence continues at coordinate 8,520,205 of OZ018387.1, forward strand.
TAATAATAGTCTTTATTTCTCTCTTAAATTACAATAAGTACAATAAGAAAAAAAGTGCGTCACAATAAAGAAAAAATACAACGAAAATAAAATCATATGTATACATTACTAATCAAAATATTCTTCTAAACTATATAATTCTTTGTCACATAAGAACTTAAACAAATTTTCTTTAAACTTCTTGATAGTACTAATACACTTAAGAGATATTTTGTGCATTAGATAATTGTAAATATATATTTTTAAAACTTCTCTTTGATTTAGAGGTATTCACTTTATGATACATTTTGAAAGATTCTTTTTGAAGTTTTCAAAATGTTTTAGTGCCTCGATGCTTTTTTTTTAATGAAGTTTGAAGGTTTTAATTTTGGGCGATTGTTGATTTAAGACTTCCAAAGTGGTCGTCTTTGGGAAATTTCTTCAGAAGTGGCTTTTACTTCATGATATATTTTTAAAACTAATTTCTTCATTGGTGCGGTTTTAAGGTTTTCATTTTGAACGATCGTGACTTTGAAGTGTTGCCAAGTTTAATAGTGGTATTTTTTAATGGTACATATTGAATATTCAATAAAATCAGTTCCTCTTAAAACACTTTAATGTATTTATTTTAAACTGCAGTTTTGGCCACTCAACATGAAAAAATTAAGTTTAAGTTTTGAGAATGGCAAGCTAAAAACTGCTGTCAATTGCTAACAATAATTTTAAACACTATTTACTATTATTCAATATGAATAACCAAGTAGGAGCCTTCAATATAAACAATAATTATTCATAAATTCAAGTTTTATATAGAAAAAAACTGAAATGCTATTCTTTGGTTTTAATCATGGGATTTCTTTCTTAATTAACTATACGTTTGTCGACTTTTATTTTTATTTATTATATACGTATCTTCTTGAGAATGACCAAGGGTCGAAACTAATGGGGGAAATATATAAAAATTGTGTAGGTCTTGGCAACTTGACTTTTAATATCATTACTTTCAGAAGACTCAATACCTCTTCTTTTGAAAGATATGATACAAAAGTCAAGTAGTCAAAAAATGTACCACGAATTGAAAAGCTTTACAATTACTTAAGGAAGAAAATAGTTATTCCCCGCAGGTGATCTATAAACAGAAACAATGACAATAGTCAGACTTTTCGCTTTCAATTTTACACAACAATACTCGAAATTCCTGTCAATATTAGGTATGTTTACAGTGAACGATTCGTATTTTATATTACATTTAGTGTATATGGAAACTCCTCAATTAGAAGAATATTGACTTAATTCAGTTTGACATTTGGCAGACGACAGAATACACAAGAAAAAAAACACAGCAGTAGAAAATAGACTGAAATTAATTGAGAAATTACAGTTGACACTTAACAGAAGACAGAAGATATAAAACAAACAATAGAAGAAATTTGACTTAACCCTTAGCACTTAAATATTATGCATTTTAGTGTAGTAATAATTATATTTAGGCAAAAACAATAATTTTAGAAACAAAATCATAACTTTGTCAATATTAACTTGAATTTCTTGCAATAAAGAACTAAGAAATGTCTCTTTGATGATAATAATAATGATAAACACGACATTTATAAAGCCTCTAAACTTCGTCCAATTTCTCAAACATATATCTCTTTTATTTATATTTTTCTTTTGTGTGGTATTTTTTGAGACAAACTAAGTAATTGAGTAATTACAGTTGACACTTGACAGAAGATAGAAGATATAAAACAAAACGATAGAAGAATATTGACTTAATTCAGCTTGACATTTAGCAGAAGACAGAATACAGAAGAAAAAACGGCAGTAGAAAATAGACTGAAAGTAATTGAGAAATTACAGTTGACACTTGACAGAAGATATAAAAAAACGATAGAAGAATACTGACTAAATTCAGTTTGGCATTTGACAGAAAATTGAATACAGGAAAAAAGCAGAAGTAGAAAATATACTAAACTTAATTGAGAAATAACAAGTGACAGAAGACATTAAACATAGTAGGAGGTAGAAAAAAATTGACAGAAAACAATAAAGAGATGACAGTTGAGACATAAAATACAGGACAGAAAAAATCAAACAATTGATTAATGATATATCATAGAAAAATAGATAAAAGATACAAAAAAAAAATTGACACAAGCAAATTGACAGATTCAACATGGTAGAAAAAAATAGAAGTTAGTTGACAAAGCTCGAAAGACAATTGACATCTGTGTTGTTAAAAATTTGTTAACCAATTAGAGGTGTTGGATAACACTTGTCACCTGACAGAAGACATTACATAAAAGGCAAAAAATTAACAGAGATGAAAATTAATACTTGACAGAAGACAGAAGAAAATAAATAACAGACGAAAATGACGTAAGACAATTAAAAGATGAGAGTTTATACTTAAAAGAAGAAGCTGTTATGTTGAAATATATAGAGAATGAATAATTATAAAATGAAAAAAAGTTTCTAGCTACACAGAAAGTGTAATGGTATATCCTATCACAAGAAGAAAATCAGTGTTTGAGTGGAAGACCATTTTGCAAAAGAGTAAACTCCGCCCAGGATTCATATAATGCACGAAAATATATCAGAACGCTTGAATGCCCAAGTATGCTCGAAAGTGATGAAGACCTCTCGAGAATGTTCAAAAATGTTCAGAAATCTTTGAGAATACCCACTAATGCTTGAAAAAATGTTTCAAGAATGATTGGAAATGATCAAGAATAACTTAGAGTGCTCGGGAATGTTTGGAAACGCTCCAGAATGTTTGACAATGTTTGATAACACTCAAGACAGCTTAAGAATGCTCTAAACTACTTATTAATACCCACGAATGATCGAAATTAATTAAAATTGCCCAAGAATACTCGAGAATAATTGAGAACGCTCGAGAATAATCGAGAATGTATGAGAGTATAAAAAATGCTCCAAAATTTTAGAAAACAGTCGAGAATGTTTGAGAACGCTCGGGAATGTTTCTTGGGAATGCTCGAAAATACTTGAGAATGCTTGAGAGTGTTAAGAATGCTCTAAAATTTTACAAAACAGTCGAGAATGTTTGAGAATATTCAAGAATGTTTATTGGGAATGCTCGAAAATATATCAGAAGTTTTAAGAATGCCCAAGAATGCTCAAGAATGTTCAAAAATATTCCATTAAGCTCAAAACTGTTTCAGAATTTTCAAAATTAATTAAAAATGCCCACCAATCCTTGATAATGCTCGAGAACGCTTTAGAATGTTTAAGAATGCTCGAGAATACTTTAGAATGCTCGACAATACTCTAAAATTCTCCAGAGTGTTCAATAACGCTGCAAAATTAATGAAATTACTCTAGAATGCTTGAGAAGACTCGAAAATGTTAAAGAATACTTCTTGATAATGCTCGAAAATGATCAAGAACGCTCGAAAATGTTTAGGAATACATAAGAATGCCCACTATTCCTTGAAAAAATGTTTAAGGGAATAATCGAGAATATTTTAGAGCGCACGAGAATGTTTGAGAACGATGTTTGGGAATATTTGATAACGATCAAGGCAGTTAGAGAAAATACTTTAAAATGTCCACGAATGCTCGAAAATATTTAAAATTTCCACATACGCTTCATAATTGTCGAGAATTTGAAAACGCTCGAGAAAACTCGAGAACGCTCGAGAGTGTTCGAAGCTGCTCTAGAATTACAAAAAAACACTCGAGAATGTTTGTTAGCTTATGTTTATGTTTATGTTTATTAATCTTTAGCTTTCATTCCAAAAAAATAAATACATGTGAATATACACAAATATAAAACAAAACGTACAAAAATTTTGACTGGATGAAGCTGGGCGGAGTCCGTGCAGCTGCGACGTTCTTCCACTCTAACCCTTGTATTGGTACATGATGATGAGGGTGTAAATATCCTCTTGGACACCTTTATTCTTTTTTTAAATACTTGTATTTACATTTTGATCCCTTTTTAGGGGAGACGTTTTGGCTTCTTGTAAATGCTCAAAAATATATCAGCATTAACAACAATAAGTTTTCTCGTCAGTTCATTTAATTGGCACATGAAAGAATTGACCTACGTTTTTGATTCCAACGCCACCCGGGACTGCAATAATTGTTGGAAACCCATTATATTTCTTATTCAGAATGTTAAGAAAAAAATTAATAAAAATAGGAAAAACATAGCAAAAAAATCTGGCTTACATATTTTCACAACTTCTGGTATTTTTAATTTTTTGGAGTTTAAATTGTTTTCAGAGAATTAAAGTAAAAATATTAATATCTGTTTAATGATCACTTGATTTTTCATCAATTTGTAATATATTAAACCAATGCATAATATTTATTTTACATAATTTTTAAATTTCAAATAAAAGTTATTTTAAATTCTTTACTTTTCTACTCGGAAACTGATCCCTTTTTAGAAAGAGATAAACATCTTTATTGAAAAATAGTGTTACAATTGATAATAGGACAATTACTATGTTTCTTCTCTTCTTGTTTTTCCATTGGCTATCGACCGTTGGTCTTTCAGCCTTTCTCTATTTATTTTTTCTAGAAGAATGAAGGAAGAGCAGTTATGTTAAATTAATTGAATTTTGTAAATTGACAAAATATAAAATCGTGTGTGATATAAACGAAGTGTATTTTCTAAATATAAACTCGGTTTATACTCATACGCTACGACAATAAATAATTTGTTAAGGTAGGTCAAGAGTACGCTAGGACAATTAATAATATATTGGGGTAGGTAAAGAGTACGCTGCACTCTGTGTCAAAACCGAGCGCGAGAGGAATTAAATTAAAAATTTCGATTGTAGATACATGAAACCCTTTGGATCTTGCATATTTATATTTTTTAACCCCCTATATTATTTGCAATTAACGCTCAAACTTAGAAAACTTCAATTTTACGCTATTTCACTCCCAGAGTTAAATAAATTATTACATGGATTGTCGGGCATACTATTCATATAACAATATACACAATTATTTATAAAATAATGATGTATGTTATGGTTAAAAAATCAAGTCTCTAAATATTTTAGAACAAAAGTTAAAATTTATTAAACATGAATAATATTTTAAATATAAATTTTAACTTTAGAAAGTGTTATATGAAGAATGCTAACTCGTCGAGGTCTGGGAATATCACCAAAAAATAGTTCAATGTTTTCTCTAACTAACCTCAAAATTTCGTATCTCCACTGATCCATTTTTGGGTTTTTTTTCTCGGCGCCACCAATTAAAATTCGTTTGTGGTGTTCTCCCACTCTCTTAGCTGCTGATATTGTTTATAAGGCTATTGTAACTACCGAGAGAACACTTTGGCCATTTCTGGCACATTTAGGTCTAATTTTTGAAGACCTCTATAATTTTTCCGACTTGTGTGTCAGTGTGACATTTATTTACATACATTAAAACCACATTTCATTTCATAAATACTATGGCGGTTTTTGTTGGTGTGAGTGGGAAGGGTGTGGAGCTTGCGCAGTTGCTACCAGGATTAACACTCTAATTGGAGGCGAGTTGGATAAATCCTGTAGATCGTTTACAAAATTTTCTGTTTTATCTTTTTAAATTTTCAGGTTTTTGTCCTTTGCTTCGTGTAGTATTTTGAAATACAAATTTTGAGTATGGTTATGTTCTATTAGATGGTTGGAGTATGTTGATGATGCCTTTCTTTGTACGAAACATTTTTTTTGCTCTTCTAGTCGTTGTTTGAATGAATATATATTGTTGTATGTGTTGACATTTATTTTTATATATACAACATCTTTATTAACAAACACAAATACAACTAATATAATACATGAATGATACAATTGGCGTTAGTATGTTAGTTTGCTAAATGGCTATCGACCAGCGGTCTTTCAGCCTGGATTTGTCCTTGTCGGAATGTTTCGTCAGTCTGTCTCTAATGATGTGATGCGATGAATTCAAATGTTGTGAATGAAGGGGTTTTGTATTTTGGGATTTGGTTAGGATTTCTGCGCAAGCAGTAAAGGATGTGATGATTAAAGGGATTTTTGGAGAATTTTTCACTGAGGTATAGAAGGCGTTCATTAATGGGAATAACAGTGGTAGAGTCATATAGTAATTGGTTAGAGGGATTATGCAGAGGATTATTAGGGTGGTGGATTTTGGTAAGGATTCTTAAGGAGGATCGCTCGCTAACTTGGATATTGTGGAGAGTAGGATTGCAGGAGTGGGAGAAAAGGACATTACCATAGTCGAGTATAGGGCGGCAAATCATTTTATAGATTTTAACAGCTGATTTGGTGGAAATTCTCTTGTTTTTGTAGGTTACATTTCTGAATAATTTGGTCCTGGTGGTGATTTTCGTTTTGTTTAGAGATTTTTGAAATTGACTTTTTGATCTATGGTAATGCCTAGGTATTTTATGGATGTAGAAGGGGAAACAGTTGTGTGGGAAATATGAATATTGTGAGCAGGATTATTGTTACGGTGATAGGGAATTAAAAGCTGGGATTTATGGGGATTGATTTTAATTCGCCATTTGCAAAACCAGTGTTGTAGGGTGTCAATAAGCTGCTGGAGGGATTGAAGGGCTTTGGGTACAGAGGGTGCATGGGAAATTAGGGCTGTGTCGTCTGCAAATTGAAGGAGGTATTTAGAGGGATTGAAGTACAGAGGATCCGGGTTATAGATATCAAAGCAGAAGATGTTGTCGAGTAGAGGAGATAGAGGGATTTATCTTTATTATTTCTTAAATAGCTAAAATTGTATTGAAACACTTAACACTTTTTTCACAATATTTACTAAACAATATGTGTAGAAAGTGTTAGTTTTAATATAATTTTACTATAACTAACTAAAGAAATATATTCTTAAATAGATGCCTAGGGAATTGTTGGTTTCAAATTATAATTTTATGTTCAATTTATTTAATCCTTTTTTATCTTTATTACTGAGGACTCTATTGTATGTGGTGGATACGTATTAACTATTTTTTCATTTTCTATTTTGTGGGGAAATAGATGTTGTTTTAAAATTTTTATATTTATCATCAAATAAAACTGTACTTCAAAAAAATATGTGTGTTGTTTTAACATCTTCCTATATAATATTTAACATTATTTATACCAACAAAACCCCAATTGATTAAACGTTAAAATCGGGAATTTATTGACTAAAATATTATACTTGCAAAGGAGAATATATAGGATCAGTCTGGATGGAATTTTAACACGAGACTAAAAGAAAATACTAGCGTATATAACAACTATAGCAATAAATCAACTTTCGGGAAATTAATCACCATTTTAAGAAAGATATGCTGGAAAAAAGCCTAAAGATGGATTTACTAAAAGCCGTAGAAATTATCAAACTTAAAAGTAAACCAGATATTCCTATAATAAACAACTAGAGGAATCTATTATCCTCTTCTTTATTTATGGCGTTATAATGTTATATATGTTTCCACGGTAAAATTTAATGTTAATAATTTAATAATGTTAAAATGAACTTGTCGAAACTGCAGTTACGAGAATAAAAAATTTTGTGTGATACTTACAAATACTTACAATTTTATTCGAATAATTATTTTAATACAATATAGTGACGTTTAAATTTTCAATCGATACCAATTGGAACTTACCACGAATCAATCAATCAGTAATTCAAATTCAGCTCCGATTCCGCTTCTACTCCGGCTTGTACTCTACTTTATTGTCTATTTTAAAATTAGATCGGCGTAATGGTCACGACATCTGCAGTATACTAGTGGAAGCGAGCGCAGTGTGTAACTACCAATGCAGCAGTCACTTCTTTACGCGCACCGATCCAATTAAGTGAAGAGTAATGTTACTCAATTCCGCTAGATGGTACCATGCATTCGATACATCATTTAAAAAATTAAATCAAACACTTAATTTTTTAAATCTTAAACAAAAACTGATAATAAATTGTTTATTAACCATATAGAAAGTTTAAAAAATTAATAATGAGGAAGGAGACACGATGACTTTATTAAATAAAGAGGTAAAACAAAGTCATCGTGCCTCCTTCCTCATTATATTCAAGATGTACCTCAAAGTAAAGGCCTCCAGAATTAAACAGTTAAAATGTTAATATTGGGTGAGTGTAAAACGAATATTTTATACAAATTAAATAATGTAATTTATGGAAATAATTTTAGATATATTTGAATTAAAACACTTTTTATACATATAAAAATAAATTCGTTTCTTTCAGAGATGTTTAAAAAAATAAATTCTGGTTTAATGAAGTCAATGATGATAATCCATACTTACACTAAATGAAAAATTCACTATTAAATAAAAAAAATTGTGGTTAAAACATACTGAATTTTTAATTCGGTGAAAATTCTGGTTCAATTGAAATTGGTACGAATAAAAAATCGAGAAATTTATTATTCTAAATTAGTTGAAAGATTGTAGGAAATTTGAATGAAATAATGGGATATATATAGATCAATCGTTGTATAAACATGTTACGTAATTTCTGTAAGTTATTCACATATTAAACAATATGATGTAATACAACAAAGCTTCATTTTAGCAGTAAACAATTTTCTAAAAATATAAATAGTCTTCTAGAAATTATATATAACGTCTGAGACTGAGAACACCAAAAATCCTACTATAATTCATAAATTTCCACTGAAAATTGTTTTAGAAAATTTATTAATACTGTCTAGACATTTTGTATATAAATTAATTACATTAAAGATTAATTGATGATAAATAATTTTAAACGACTCTAACAAAGAATGTAAAACTTCTTTGTTTTAAACCACTTAAAAAGAGCATAATTAAATTCCGGAAGTTACGAAACGAAACATTGCGTTTAAAGTTGGAAATACAAATTGAAATAATTAGTGGCGTACATTAAAACAATGTATGCAACATTATTTACACGTTAAACACGAACGACATTCAGCCACGCACCCTCATACAAAATTAAATAATGCACGTAACTGGAAATAGTTTCAAAGCCAAACAACGAAGAATTTAATTGTATTACGTATTGCAGAAGGAATATAATTTAATTTTATGACTTCACAAATCAAGTGTAGATACAATAACAGTAGATACTTACATGTTTAATTCACTTGAAACACCAAAATGTAAAAATCTTACCTGAAACAAAAAAAAAAGTTTGGCATTAAAATCGTATTCAACGAGGAGGATTTAGTTGTTACAAAATCGTTTAATACGCTCTAAACTATTAAGATATTTAATAAGTAAACAAACAATTAAGAAATAGATAAGGTCTTATCAGGAGTTTAAAATATTAATGGGCTTGAAAATTATAAATACGAAATAATCGTTGTTTTTGCAAAATGTAATGTATTAATTACGTATCTAGAAGAAACTGTTTTATGGTTTGATAAGGCGCTAAATTTAGCATAAATTATAAATGGAATCGATTAACGGCATCCAGATGTGTTACGTAAATGTTTCCTCTTAAATCAATTCCCTCGTTTACTAAAAGAATTCATGACCAAGTACAAATCAGATAATCAGTCTCCATAAAAAAAGTGGTTCCGCAAGGCTCACTACTATCACCTCTACTCTTTCACCTATAATCTCATATTATATTCAATCTCAATCCTCCTTATTTTTTATCCCACCCTCCATAAATGTTATGTTATTTTGTTAAAAAGGAGTACAAAGATGCTAATAAATAAACCTGTACAATACAAGCCAGCATTTTTCTAACTGGAGTTTTGATTATAATAATTATTTTATTTATTTATTTATAAGTGATACCTCATTATCGTACACGTTACAACCCTCCTCGTCACCATTGAAATTCATGGTAAATAGCACTAAATTTATTGTAAATTTACATTTGAAATATAGCATATAACTCTGTTAAAAATTTTACATCAATACTCGTTATTCCTTCGTTTTAACAATTACATGTTGTATTCTTTTGTTAGTATCTAGGAAAAGACCTATAATAGCAAATTTTTAACTTACTAGATTAAACCAATCACTGTAGCGTTTCAATAACAATTTTTAACAATCACAATCCGATTTATTTGTAACAGCATTATCCCCAACATTGTTTCCTAATGAAGAAACACAAATTATCTTCATTTTTGGTACAGACCAAAAACCATAATGGGACTCTTTTTTTTTAATGCGGTTTAAATATACTCGTTATTATTTACTTGGGACCAGTCACGGTCCATAAAGCCGTGGCGTTGCATAACTTAGCACTTGTCAATAAAAGCGTGAATAAAAGTTGTGGTGCTAACAATGGGCATGATCGACGTTCAGGTGAACTGAACCATGTCAGGTATTACATGTTTTCCGACCTGTTCCGACACAGTGGCTGACTGAGCGCCGCAGGTGCTCCCCATTATACTTTTAACTTTTGTAATGACATTACAAGCATCTTCCTCTCCTTTGATCATCTCCTCTTTCGGTGATTATGGGTCGCAATTTTTTTTCTACCTGCTCTAAATTGTGAAACGTAAAATGCGTTATTAATGTGAGCAACAAAATTTACTATTGTGATAGAAACAATTAAAACACATAGAGTAGAATAGTACATAAAAAAAATTATAAGAAGATCTACTAATAATTTTCGATATAGAAAATCTCTTGCGCCAAACAAAACCTTCATCATTTCTTCACCTAAAGAAGACACAGTGCGTCGAAACAATTGTCGCGAACAACAAAATAAATATTTTAAAGTGTTATCGCATTTCATTTACGAAAAGTTACCAAAGTGATAAACAAAATCTTAATTAGAGATGCCCAAAATTGAAGAACAAAATTATTTTGAACCTGTGCGCATAGTCTCTTAATATTTATCTATAAATAATTTAATGATATTTAATTAGGATATTAATCAAAAAATACTATTATTATATAATAGGATTAATGATCACTAATCTAAATTTGCTTCGCCTGAGTCTCAATGTAACCAAATCTTTGATAACCAGATTTGGTTACAGAAAAAAATAAATGCGACATAATTCCATAGAAATAAAAATTGTTCTTTTGTAGGAAAATGTGGATGGCTAACTCAGTGAAATACTTAAAGATATTTATATCATAAAATGGAACATTTTTTGCTAATGTATGTAATGTTGTTTGTATATAATTTAATGTAAAATGTTTACTTAAAACTATTATTAATTAAGAATTATCACCAATTGACTGAATTTTCTTAATTTCACTTCCAGAGTAATATTACTATTTCTATTCTAACCTAAATTCAATCAATAATTTATAATATGAGCATATCTTATTCTTTGTGGAATGATGTAATGCATAACATACGCACGATAATTAAATCATTACGTCGAGACATAAAAATAATAAACGTATCCTGTCTGCCGGGGAAAATTTCTTATTTCTAGCCGTACATTAATGTCGAGATAAATTGCAGAGTGTGAGCTGTAATTTTGCTAATTTCTCCGTAGCGTATAATATCTAGCATTAATATATTTTCCATAACGTTGTTATTTATGTATGCGGAGTAATTATAACGTCACCCTTTCGGGTTAGAATTAAAAGAGAAAAATCGCAATAAGTTATGGTTAGAAGATAATTTTACTCCTGGGTTTTTGATAAATATTTTGATTTATATGATAAATAGATAATTTATTGATTGATGTACAGGGTGAACCGAATTAGATCTTAGATTTTCAATTACTCTCGTTTATTTAAAGAGATTAAAAATAATTCAGCTTTATAACACGGTTTGTTATTTGTTGTAGCTGTTTATTTATAAGAAGGTAAATATATATTGACTATAGGTGTCCTTGTGGAGGGATATCACAACAGAGTGCCGGGCGTAGTGTAGTCACTGGCTGGGGTTCCACGTGGTAAGCAGCGTAATCGTAGTGGTGCGTATCATAAAGCAATTATTAAGCCGAGTAGAAGAGAGTTACTGAAGGGAGCTGTTAGTCCAAGTAGACGGGCGCCAATAGGCAGACGATTGGTAGGAGTGGAGAGAGATGCTGCCTCTTCGAGGGGTACGACGTGGTAGTAACCAATTTAGGCTGAGTCTTACGTGGACGTCCTCTTCGTCAGATAGGATGAACTCTGTTAAGTATCCAACAAATGGGATGAGGATGGCAGCGTGGATTATTCCTTGGATGACGTTTGGCCCGTTCCTTTTAAGAGCAAATTTTGCGATGAAGTAAGCCCTTATCCTTTTATTTTAATTGAGACGAGGAATGCATTTATGCCCACGCACTTCCTCAGAGTGTGTGGAACTCATCCGTATTATTCAAAGTAGGTCCTACCCACAAAACCATCTCTTATCTTGATATAGGACACAAGTGGCATTCTTCGCCTGGTGTCCTAAAGCCTCTCTATGTACCCAACCCGTCTCGGTTGCGACTTTCCGTATTGTTGCTTCGACTTTAGTCTTTAAACCTTTTCTGCGAAGAAAGCCACTGCTGTTCACATGTTTTCGTCTTCTAGCATAAGTTGAATTAGGGTATTGGCCTGTGTAGGAGTGCCGAGAACCGTCTACAAGTTATCCCACGCACTGCACTCAGTTGCTCACATGCACAATCTCCCTCCTTGTCGATTCTTTTTGGATAAGTTCGAAAGCACCCGTGGTTTGTTAATAACTGAATTAGATACTAGGTCCTTTTATCGTGACTCCTGTTAATTCTGTCAGCCTACGGATCCACTCCCCGTTCACGCCCCTTTCCCATCGCTCTTGCCACCTTCTAACCGCTCTACTGTAAGCTTCGCCCTTGGCTTTTCGCTTTTGGCTTCACTAGATTATACACTTTCTCTCTCCTCACTAAGTCCAAATCTGGCGACATGGTTGGGGGTTGACTAGGAGCCTTAAGACTATCCTACAGCTCCGACTGTTAGCTTCTAGTTCAAACTCTAGTTCATTGAAGCCGGCAAGAGTAAAAGAATATTTCATTATGAACTCGAGCCTTTCCGTGTGCAATCATAATTGTTGTAAGAATTTATTGTTACATATGTATTTTTTAGATTTTATTATGTAAGCATAGTGGATAAATAAATACTACTACTACCTCATTGAGGTACCCATTTGAACCTTGTGGCCCAGTAGGTCTATTTCTTCATGCCTGTTTCGCCCAGATCATTTAGTGGAATGGCTGCCTCGGTCTTGTTTGCTGCGACCTCCAGCCCGCTCGTTCAGGTCCAGTCGACGACCAGTTTGGTAGCCTTGTCTGCCACCTATCTTAGTTCTTCAATGTTTCTGCTCCTCACCACCATGATAATGTCATCGGCAAAGCCCACTATGTTCGCACCATCTGGCAGCTCTAGCCGGAGGACGTCATCGTATACCACGTTCCAAAAAAGGAGGACTAGTCTGAAGCCTTGTGGTATATACCCCGTTAGCTCCTCTGTTTGCTCCCTGCCCTCATCATTCGTTTGAGGAAGCCCGGTACATCTCTACTCCTCAGTGCCTCCTGAATGACGTCCCACAGGATAGAATTAAAGGCGTCTAAGGCACTGGATTGTGTTGTCTCTTTCTTAATGAACCGCTGTTCAGCCATCCTTTTCGTGGTTGATATTCCCTTTCGGAATCCGAACTGCCTATCTGGCAGCTATCCCACACAGTCGATGTGTGACATCAGCAACAATCTTTCTAAGACCTTTCCTTCATTGTCAAGAAGGCTGATTGGTTAAATGCGTTGGCAAACTGTTGAGGGTAGCTTCCAACGTAGGCGCTTATAGCCTCTTCGGGTATTCCTCCAGGATCGGAGCTTTCGGAGTGCGGCAGCTACCTTTGCTACTTCTTCCTCTGTGAAGGGCTTAAAATAGTGAGCCTTGGGTTATCGTCCTGGTAGGCCTAAAGTGGTCCAGGACTGCCGATCCTTGGCCTTTTGTATGTCGTTCCTTAGCATTTTCTTGGCCAGCTCGCATTCTTCCACCCTCTGGGACTCTTCTTCTCGGGCCATCCTCATGGACCTGCTGCTATGTATACTAGCCTCTCGTGCGGCGGCAATTTCTTCGTTCCACCAATATACGGGGGATTTCCCCATGCTATTGCCTCGTCGCATGTCTTTTTATTTTCATGGCTCTCTTTAGTTTGTCGGCGTCTATTTCTCCTACCCTGTACCTCTTCTGGATTGTTCTCCGCCGGGCGCAGGGGATACTTCAATCCACAATTCGAATGAGATGTACCTGTGGTCGCTGTAGTTTTCCACTACTGTCTCGACCTTCTAACCTCCGGCTATGCTCAATATTATCATGTGCGCCAGTGTTAGGTCGATGGTTGAGGAGGAGTTGCTCCTGATTGGTGTATGTTCTTCGCCACTGTTGACTATCTCGAGGTCCTGTCAGTTCTGTATCCATCCTAGTCCGGTGCGTTGTCGTTGAAGTCGACACTCTGGTGATGATCTTAAGGTGTCAACTGCATACTTTTTGCGGTCGTCCTGTTTCTCGTCTGTCAGCTGCTGGGCGGCTTCTAGAGGGTCAGCTAATTGGAAAAGGTGTGGAGTAACCTCGGCAACGAAGATCTCGGCTGGGGCGATGGTCCTTAGATCCCTGCTGCTCACATCTTCGGCGGTTTTTCCGAAGATGAGATAAGCGGCACTATGCCGAGTGCTATAGAGACGTATGCCAGGAATTATGCTGTGTTCCCACTAAGATGGCAAGTCGTTCCACCGAGTTTGCTTGCGGGTGGAAGTTTTGTTGCACTATTGAACTATACTTAATTTGATACATGAAAATTGAAATTGATGCTATTATCGAGAGTGTAGCACATTCTGGGGCTGTGACTTTTTGCAGATGTAAGATTTCGACCCATTTGCTGGCGATGTCTTCCACTATGAGGATAGTGGTGTATCCCCCTGGAGACGTAGGTCCGAATACTTCAAACGAGATCGTCTCGTAGCGCTGTTTGGGGGCTGTAGTCTGTATTAATCCTGCGGGCTTCAGGTTACGCTGACATTCGATACAATTTTTTAAATATTTAGCAATAGCATCCCTCATCGTCTTCCTATAGTAAAGTTATAATTGCCGGTGATAAGTTCCGTGGAATCCATAATGCCCTGCCGTCTAGATATGATAAAATAATTTTAACAGAACTTGAACTTCTTTCGCGATAAATTGTTGAGCCGTCCTCATTGTCGACGTTTATCGATGCAGTACTATTTTTTTCGAGGAGATACACGTTATTGCTCCAGCCTCGGCTGAGCTTCAACAGCATCAATAATTTTCTTCAAATCTTTGTCCTGATATTGTAATGTCCTCCGGATTTTGGAGTCGTCTCATTGTACCAGATCAACTTGAACTTGAACCTGAATGTACTTGATGGTAATGTCGAAAGGCAGCAGTTAGGCGACCATTCAGTGGCGATGGTGATCGGAGAGCCTTCTATGTATCCTCGGAATCTATTGGAGGACAATACTATAGCTACAGCTTCTCGCTCCATTGTAATAAAGTGAGCAAGCGGCTTGCGTATACAACTGGATGTTCCTCTGGTCCCTACCCATGGATTAAAACTGCTCTGATTGCGAATTTGCTAGCGTCGGTTCTAATGATGACGAATTCTCGAGGCTGACTTCAAGATTGAGGCAGTGGTTAGTAGCTTTTTCATTTGGTCCATTGTGGTTTGTTGTCTCCCCCCATTTCCAGGTGGGTTCCTTATCGGCCTGCTAAAGTCAACGAAGCCGCGGATGAGTCTGCGGTACCACGAATACGTATGGATGAATGGTACGGCTTCCATACGAACCCGAGGGCTTTTCCACGTTCCATCGCTCGAGTAGGCTCAGGGTCTGTAGTAATTCCTCCATTTGAGATGATATGGCCCATATATTTTATTTGTTCGGGAGGACAGGTTGGCTCTCTATTTGTCGACATCGACATTTCGGGCACAACTTTAAGGGGTCCTGAAGATGTCGAAGAGAAGGATATTGTCATCTATGTGTGTGGGCATTTGTACGTGGGATACCTTGGCTCGGAGGCGATCTATTATCCGGTGGAAAGTAACCGATGCGAGTCCGAAATAGTTTAAAGGGACAGGTGAACGCGGTTTTCTCAAATACGTACGGTCTGTGTAGGTCTATGGCTACTGAGATGGAGGAGATAAGGTTCCACTGTTGTGCATTGCAGGTCGTACATTTGTTGCGTATTGTGTTCGGTTTTCCGCACCTTTAACATTAGAAGTTGCTCCTTTCGGAAGAAGTAGTGGTTTCGCGGTGATTTGTTGAAAAAACGGGATTTGCCTGGCAAATGCGTTTCGAACAGCGGTGATGAGCTGGTTCCAGGTTCCGATTTAAGCGTTTATTCCTTCGCAGTTGTTTTTATAAAGAAAACTATGCCATTTGAAGTTTTTAAACTTGATCCAATAGGCTTAATAAGAAGACATACATCATTGGATTATAATTTTGAACTTGATTTAGCGATACAATTTAAAAATGGATGTAGTTGATCTAGTGAGCTTACAAAAAGAAAATATCTCACTAGATCATTATAAAACTTAATTTAGTTTAAAATATGTAATGATTCACCAGTTTCAATCTAGGGAACTTATAAAAATTATTAAATTTCAAATGTAACCTTGTCAACCAAGTGGCTAAATTAATAGAACAACTACCGTTTCATAAATGAATAATTTAACATTGCACTGAATTGATAAATTCAATATGTTTTAACCACAAATAATTATTGTAAAAATATTATATAACGTGTAGGCACAATTATATAAATCTAAACAACACAGCACGACTCGAGTTTCGACGTTTTATCGTCATTATCAAGTGAATCATAAATTGATGAAATTTTGATTTTATACTAACTATTTTGGGGTGAGGGAATATACCTATCGAGAGTACAGTACCAGATTAAAAAGTGGCGAAAAGATTAGTTCGGTCTGCTCAATAAGAAGATTTACTGATGGATTATGGCTCTGTTTGAATTTTAATGACTCCAGGAGATTAAACTTAGCGCTATTGTTGCAATTATGCAAGATTTTTCGATGATTTATATCCGTAAATTTATTAAGACTAAGTGTACGACAATATTGATGGAAAAAATTAATAAGAAAAATGAATTGTACCGGAGGTGGATTAAGAACCCTCACAACAAAATATTAGAAAATGAATATAAAAATTTGAAAAACAAAGTACAAATAGATATTCGACAAGCTAAAATCGATCACTATTCACACAAAATTGCCAACAACAATGGAGATTCTAAAAGGTTATGGAATACTATTAGAGAAGCATCAGGTTACACTACTTCAAATAACACCCAAGTAAAATTTATTACACGTGATAATAAAACAATACATTCACCTCAAGAAGTGGCTGATTTATTTAATAATTATTTTATAAATGTTGGTCCCAAACTCGCAGCTGATATTAATAAAAAATGTCATAATTATGACTTCAAAAACTACACTGCCAATTCCTTGTTTCTGCAACCGACTACAGAACATGAAATATTACAGATTATTGCAAAATTAAAAACAAAAAACTCATATGGTATGGATAAGATAAGTTCAGCGCTAATCAAACAAATAAAGGAATATATTACAACGCCGCTTGCCTTAATAATAAACTCTGCTATTAGCGAAGGGAACTGTCCGCGCCATTTTAAAAGTGCTATAGTAAAGCCGATATTTAAAAAGGGAAACAAGGAAGAGGTCAGCAACTATAGACCGATATCATTGATATCTAATTTCGCTAAGATCTTTGAGCACGTAATTAGAAGAAGAATAATACGCTTTTTAAATACCAACTGCCCTTTAAACAAAAACCAATATGGGTTTACACGTGGGAAGTCAACAGAAGACGCAATTAACACTCTCCTTCAAAAAGCTTACACAAGCTTTAACAATAACCGTAAAGCCTTATGTGTTTTTTTAGACTTGCAAAAGGCATTCGACACCGTTAACCACTACCATCTCTTGCAAAAACTAGAGTACATGGGAATTAGAGGATTACCAAATCAATTATTGAAATCCTACCTACGCGGACGAGTGCAACGAGTTGATTTAGATGGCTATTCGAGCAAGGAGGAGATTGTTCAGTGTGGTGTTCCTCAAGGAACCGTCTTGGGCCCTATTCTCTTCTTAGTGTATATTAATGACCTGCTTGAACTTAGATCAAATGGAACCCTGATTGCCTTTGCGGACGATACAGCTGCTTTTTACGAAGACACTAGCTGGATTGGACTGAAAGATAAGGTGGAACAAGATCTTGTACAAATTTTTGATTACTTGGATAATAACCTCTTATCACTAAATATAGAGAAAACCAAGTATTTATCATTCTCTTGCCAAGCAGACACCCTCCCTACATTCCAAGAGTTATTAGTTCAATCAAGCAGTGAGGTCCGTAATATACAATCAAGTAGGGAAATAAACTATCTTGGAGTCATTATTGATGAACATTTAAGATGGGATAAGCATATTTTATATGTTGTCCGGAAATTGAGGTATACGTTATGCCAAATTAAATTACTATCGGAATTCCTTGACCGTGACCTCCTGAAAATAATATATCATGCATTAGTAGAGAGCCACATATATTATGGTCTAACCTGTTGGGGATCAGCAAGGGATGTTCACCTGCATCCGCTTGAGGTAATTCAAAAAAAAATTTTAAAACGAATTTTCAACAAACCACGGGAATATTCCTCTGTCAAACTTTTTGAAGAAAGTAGGGTTATGACTGCCCGTCAACTTTATTTCTATAAAGTAGGGCGAAAATCATTCAAAGAGAAAGGAAGTCTAACTAAGAATACTCATCAATATAATACCAGAAGAAAAGATGACTGGGTAGTTCCTAAAATGAAATTGACAGTTACCCAAAGATCGCTCGATTATATCATTCCTAAGGTTTTTAATGCAATACCCAACTATATTAAAAGTGTCAAAACAGAGCAAAAATTTAAAAATGAACTTAAACTATATATATTAAACGACCCAAATTGTGATACCTTTAAAGGACTATTATAAATACCTAAACATAAATTATCTATCGGTTACTGTTAATTTAACTTTACTTGTGATGCTATTGTTTTCGTACTATTTATATAATATTATTGTTCCTGTCCAAAACTATTGTATATTATAATTGATATTGTATTTTTTAATATTTTTCTTCTATTATTTTAATTATACTTTAAATGCGCTAGTTTAAATTGTATATCCACGCACAAGATTATATCTTCTGTGGATCCTTGTTTATTGATGTGGAAATTATGTATTTTTACATGAATAAACTTATTATTATTATTATTATTATATTGGGAAAATCGAGTTAATACACTTCGTCCTGTTTGACTTACATATACACTGAACAACGGATCTCATAATCACCAGATTTTTTAACAGGATCGAGTTTATCTTTTTCATTGAATAGCATGCTTGATAATTTTCCAAGTGGTTTAATTACCAATCTGTTCGCTGTTTTTTTCCAAATTGTGAGTGGGATAAAATATGTATTTAAATTGGTATTCTCAGATATATTAAAACCCTTGTGGTTTGATGACGTTTTTTGTTTATTAAGTTTTGGATGAGGTTGGTGCGGAAACTACTGTCAATGGCAATTGAAATCATTTTATTCAATTCATAATTAAGCCTTTTTAATTACTACAACTAATATACAGATTGTAGTATCTTTATTAAATTAAATAGAAAACGTGGTCAAATTGGAATGTCTGGATTGTACCTCCAGCTAGCGAGAATATATTGTTAGTAGCATTTTAAATCGAGAGATCGAGATATGTTTAAAAGTGGAAGAATGCTGTCCTCGAGCTGCGGGATTTGTGTTGTAGCGAGTGTACATCTAGGATATTGCGATCGGATTGTGATACACATCAGCCAGATAGAGAAGAAAAAAACGTAATAAATCTGAGACTAATAGTCCAGTCTTTGTGTAAAATGCATTAGAAAGCGTTGCGTAATCGACAATGTTATGAATAAAATTTTTCATTAAATCAAATAACGTTTAATTATTATAGTATACAATTTAACATATTTTAAATTGTACTAACTAAAATAACATCCATCATGTACAGATTTTGTTCTATATGAATACATACAGTAAATTCTCAATCAATATAAAGGGTGTTTATATTTCTTTAGCTTCCTGCATGAACGCAACACATTCGAGGGATGTGTCCATTGGTAGTTTGGCTTTTGGTAAAGCGTTTCTCGGCAGCGGGCCGCGTATTGTGCGTGCTATTTTATTACTAAGTTCACGTTAGATTATTCTATCAAAGGAGAAAAATATTAATACAGAAAACTTCAAGGTATTATTATTTTCTTAAAGATATATCTGATTGAAAAATTTGTGTACACTGAGTACTAGGTAAAGAATTGATTAACTTGGTTTGTTTCATTGATTTTCACTTAGAACATCTTTAAAATTAAAAATATTGCACTTTGTTAATGACGTTGAATGATTCTGTGGAAAATTGTATGCACCCCGCGCGGTCGTTTCGCATCAGGCTAATTCATTTTCCATGTCGTATTGCGTGCAAACACCGCTTTTAATCATCCAATTAGGGGCATTCCAAGCACACGTACGCTTTTCGCTAATTAGTCGGTGGCAGGAATAACGCGAATGCTACTACTACTAACCGGATCCCGTTACCCTCTCTTTCACTGCATGTATCTGTCATGAATTCTATTCCGTCGTAAATAAACTGATGATCATTAATTTCAATTGATTCGTGATATTAATAATTGTCGTTCGTGTGTGAATAGGAAATTGGTAATTATAATATTATACAACAATTCATAAAGTGTAGGTATTAAAAGTTTCTATTTTTTCTAAGATGCAAGTTTTTCATGTCGTGGTATTGATTGTATTGCTTCACTATATTAATGTCAGATTTTATAGTTTATGAACAAATAAAGCACATTTTATAGATTTCACGAGGCAATAAATTGATACGTTATACAATCTGACAGATGGTCACTATATGTGATATGGAAATTGTTTATTTAAAATTGAAGCCGTGCGGAGAGCAATCCTTATGGAAAAATCTTTAGTTTGATTATTTATGGCCCTATTTAATAAATAATTCTGTTAAAATTAATAAAGTAGTCCAATGATGACAATTGGTAGCAGCCCAAAATTAATGTCTCTAGAACGACTGACAATACATTAACTAAAATTAGTATGCAGAAGATCTATGGTTGCAAGGCTGGAATGGCATGTTGCTCCATCCTGCTCGCATCATTCATCACATCCCACCTACTACTGATCTTTATTTCGAGACGTAGGAAGCGAAATTCTCCTTATGACTCCGAAATATGTACCTAATTGTTAAACTTTCAGGGTTGCATCCGATTGATATGCATAAAACCTAAATATGTATTTACATGGGTTAATTTAATTATTTTGCATCTAGCAGCCAGTGTGAGACACGTATATTTAGCAAATCAATTTTTGCAACTCATGTAACAGTTATTGACCCCTACTGGTACACGTTTGGTACGTGACAATTAAGGAGGATGGAAATGGGTGCAAGAGCAATTACGGTCCGGCGTAATAAATGCCGTATGACTTGAATCACAATTAATTTAATAACCCGTCCTGACGTCTGAATATATTCATATCGATTCAATCAAATACGTGAATCTAATATATTTACTAGTTAAATGCAAAGCAATCGCATAGAAATAGAGATAGAGTAAAAAATACAAATTAAGTCGATGGAAAAATGTTTCCAGAAACGTATTCAGTTCCGATATTAAGTATAAGTCTGATGTAAAATAAAGTAGTGTGCAGTTAAAAGAACGCCAGAGCTGAGATGGCATTTACGTCCAATAAAAAAATAATTTTTAAAATTAAGTGACAACGAAAAATCAGCGAAATAGCTGTTGGCAAATACATTTGAAGAATCTGAAGCTACAGAAATCCCAAATACATATAGAGGTCCAATAATTTATAAAGCATCTAAAGTGGTATAACCATGTTCCAGATAGCAATGAATTAATTGATTAATTAAATAAAGGATTATTAAATGAAAAACAATTATTGTAACAAATACAAACGCGATGATAAATGAACGTAATATAAACATACAATTATTATCCCATTCGAAGGATGCAATTGCACCGGCATTGACATTAACCGAACGGCATAAATCAAACCAGAAACCAGTTTGATTTTTCCGAAGAAATCAACATCACGCCTCGCCCGTTTACCGGCAAAGAACAAAGTTCCGATAAACCAATAATTATCCGATGGAACGCATAAACCACCGCATCGACACTTATCTGCATAAAATCGAGGTCAATTATTATTATCGTGCAACCGACAAAAATGTTTCCTTGTTTACGAAAATACTATTTGTGGTTTACGTGCCCGGATTTTTCGAACGTCGTCGTGTTGCTCAATGGCAGGTTCAAGAACCATAAACCTTGAGAATGGCGAAACCGTCCTGTCCTTAATGGGATAGGAAGTGCGCCGCCGATGAATATCTGCGGATGGTTTATTTTTGCCTTCGTGAGTGAATTAAATTATTTCTTTGTTGGTAATTACAATTTTGATAGGATTTTAGGTGTATTCATTATTTTTTTAGTGAAATAAAGTGGTGAATAATATTTCATTAATACATATATTTAAAAGTTTTGGGTTTTAAAATATGGCTCTAAGAAGGAGATTTTGATACAAACGACAAGAAATGTGTGACCTAAAATATATTTGCTTATTTTGGTGACACTTCATCAATTATCCTTAAAAATTACTGAAATATAGAGGAAAAAATTTGGGAATTCTCTAGAAATTTAAGAAAAAGGTTAAAAATTATAGATTTCTTGAAGAAAACTATCCCAATTTGGAAAAGACATTGTTGGGTACTTTCAAACAGAAATTGGACCAAATTTAAACTAGATAAAACAAAAAAAATGATTGAAGAAAACTGAAGAAATTTGGAAGAGAGATGCTTAAATATTCTGGAAACATAAAGAATAAATTACTTGGACATTTTTGAACCCTCGAAGGCTAATTCTGATAATTAAAGGTGCATGAAATAATGGATAAATTAATTGGTGAAAGTTTGGATAAATTAATAGTTATTCAAATAGATTCATTAATGAAAAAAAATTGAAAATAAATTACTACAAAATTTTAAAAATATGAAAGGGAAATCTAGAAATCTAGAAAATCTTGAATAAGAAATTTTAAGGAGGTGTGAAGTAGAAAATATACGGGATATATAGTTTGAAAGAAATAAATTAAACAAAATATTTTATTGGTCAAACATCATGAACCAATTTTCTTAAGCAATTTGTAGCTGCTGCATTGCCTCTAGGATAACGTAGGAATTCAAGAAATGTTTTGCAAAAAGAATGCTAAAGTAAAATGTGCCATAAACGCTTAGCAAATAATCTTCTTTAAATATATTGGAAGAATTAAATCAAATGATCCTGTTCATAGAAAGAAAATACAACCACCTTATTTCAATAGTCAAACTTCCCGGGGTAAATTTTTCCAGGCAATTTGTAATAATTCAGAAACACGACAAATGTTTTGCATAAAGAATCTTAAAACGAAATGAACTATGATCACATAGACAAGCATCTGGAAATGAATCTTAATCATATTTATCATACACAGCTCAAAACCGTTGCCCAAAATTTGATGACAGCTAAAAAATTCTAGAACTCTTGAAGAAAATTCTTGCAATTTGGAAAACAAACTGCAGGTAATTTTTGATAAAATACAAGAAGAAGCCGTAGAAAAATTCCAGAAATTGGGAAGAAAAAAAATCCAATAATATAAAACCAGAAAAATCGTTAACGATTCTATAAACCAAAACAAAAATTATGGCAATCTGTAAAAGAACATGTTGAGAAATTCCAAAAATATAAGAGACTACTTCAAAATTCTTGAATACTCGAAAGTTACCCGATTCAATTAAGAATCTTTCTATCACTAAATTTAGTATTAAACTCAAAGAAATTTTAACTAATGAAGGTTTCTATACAATATCTGATTACCAAAAGTATTTTCAAAAGTAATTTGATTGTCACATGATTAAATCAATGTGTATATTTAAGTATTAGTTTAATCTTATTATTGTACTTTATTATTGTAGTTATAATGTTTTTATTATTAGAAATGTTGTATTTTGACATACCCAATCCATTTAACTAAATGGCTTAATGGGAAAATAAAGTGATTTGATTTGATTTGATTAATTACTTTCTTTCTTGATTTATAAGAGAAATTTTGAAAAAAATTTCCAAGAGAAACTGCTGCAAAATTTTAGAAATATGAAAGAGAAAATAAAAACGTCCAAAATAAAAATTCTCAAGAAAGTATGAAACAGGAAATGAAAATACACGGGACCATCGAACAAAAAAGGGAAATGGAGTGTGAAAGAATTGAATTAAATTAAATAGGTGTTTTCTTACAGAATGCAAACTCAACGAGCTTATTTTGATGGTAAAGCATCCTCGACCATTTTTTTTAAATTATTTGTTTTGCTTTGGAATTCTTTTTATAAATAATATTTTTACTTACAGACATCTTGAAATTAATCTTGAATATGTTTATTATTCACAGCCCAAAAATTGATGAAATTATCGCTGACAATTATGAGTAAAACACTTTTTTCACTTGCCAAACTGTGTTTTACTCATATCAACATTTTCACGTACTGAAACAAACAAATTAATTGCTGACAATTAATAAAGCAAAAAAAAGAAATGGAGGAAAATATCAGAAAATTAGAAGAAAAACTACTTCAAAATTCCTAATGACACAAAAAAAGGAAATGGAGGTAAAAAATAATAGAAAAGTTTTAACCCGCGAAGAAATTTTTGAAATTTGAAAAGGTAAAAGCTAAAAAATCTAAAAAATTATGGAAATAATAGAAGAAACAATTACTTGAAGCAGCAATGAAAGCCCATTCTAGTGATATCGAAGTTGAATTACTGGAAAATTAAATTTAAAAAAATCAAGTGCACTGATTAGCAGAATTAGCCACAACAAATGGTTTACAGCAATAATCGCAAAGAAAAATGTGCTAATTTCACTTATACACACATCTGGGAATGAATCTTAAACATGTTTATCATTCACAGCCAACATCGCTATCAAAAATGTGACGAAATTTTTGCAGGGAAGCAGTTAATAATATTAAAATTTTAGATCCGTGAAAAAAAAATCCTGCAATTTGTAAAAGAAATTGCTGGTAATTTAAGGTAAAATAAAACAGGAAATAAAGGAAAATTCCGGAGAAAGAAGAGATTGCTTAAAAAATAACTTTTTGAAAGCCATTCTCGCGATTTCAAAGAAAATTTGATTGAAAATCCGAGCAATTGAAAAATTCTGATAATGAATGAATGAATGAATGAATGGCTGAAAGATTAGGTGAATGATCAGATGAGTAAATAGAGAATTTTCGAAAAATAGTAAAGTGTCAGAATAATTAATTAAATTATTGAAATAGAATTGCATTTTAATAACTAATTAATTTTCAATTTAAGTTTTAATAGTAATTTTTCTCTGTAATTGGCCGCTTGGCTATTGGGTAAAAATCGATAAATAACTTAAGATTCTAGAAATATGAAATTGTTTGAAAATCTGTAAACTCCGAGAAAATAAGAAATCTTAAAGAAGTTTGAAGCAGGATACACACAGAATAAACATGCAACCATCTCGTTCTAAAATTATCGTGGCCAATTATCTCAGCCATTTTGTAACAGCTGCATTGAATCTAATATAAAGAAGGAATACAACAAATGTTGCAAAAAGAATTCCTAAGTAAAATATACAACAATCATTTCGAAATAAGTCTTTAATATGTTTACCATTCAGCTTAAAACCTCTACTACAGAAATTCAACAATTCTGCAGGAATTGGAAGTAGATAAAGCTAAAAAAATGCAGATGCTTTAAATAAAATTCTCGCAATTTGGAAACCTTCTGCTAAAATTAGAAATACAGGAAAAATCTAGAAATTTAGAAGTAAAATTATTCCAAAATTCAATATCATTAAGATAAATCATTGAAAAATACTCTACAATGGAAGGAAAATACTAAAAAAATTCTATAACCCATGACGAATTCTTTTGCAATTTGAAAGAGAAAATGGTAGAAAATATAAGTAATCTGGAAGGGAAGAATTTAGAAAATGCCAGAAATATTAGATGAAGAAAATGCTTTAAAATTCTTAAAGACACGAAAAAGAATCGCGTAATTTAGAATAAAAATTTCTGTAAAATCCGATAAAATTAAACAAAAGACGCACTCTTACAAAACTAAGACACCAATGTCCTACACAATCTTTTAAATTTTCTCCTTTAGGAAACCACCCAAGTCACCACAATATCCCAATATATAAATAGCCTTAGTGTAAAATTTTCCAACAATCCCTTCAATAAATTCTGCACTTCCCGAAACCCCAATATCACCCCTAAACACAAACATCTTCTTCATTAATTCATTAGCTCGTGTCATCCGGAGAGTTAAGGTAGACAGCAAATTTTGCTTTGTGTTTTACATAAAATAGAGTCAAGGCAGGGCAAAAAGGTCGAAGGTCGATAGCCCTAACGGACGGACTAACCCTTATTTTAAATTAAAATGTATTTATTTTAATAAAGGTAATGATTAATGGATGAGGCGTGACACATCTTGGAAAAATTCAACAAAATTTTCAAAAAGATTGAAGAATTAAATGAAATAGGTGCTTCTTATTCACAGAATGAAAATGCCACCACCTTATTTTGATGGACAAACATCCTCAAGCAATTTATGTAGCTGCTGCATTGACTTTAGCACAATGACAATGGAGGAATACAGAAAATTATTTGCAGAAATATACTATTATTAATTAGGTAAGCATCTAGAAATGAATCTTGAACACGATTATTATTTACGTCTCAAAACCACTGCCAAAATCTGATGAATTTCTGTAGAAATTGGAAACAGATAAAGCAAAAAAATTGCTAAAGAAAAATTCTGAGAATATCTAATTAAAACAAATAAGAACAGAAATAAAATTATTTTAATATATTTTAGCATTTTTCCTTTCGTTGCAGAGAACTTTCCAACATTTTTTGCCTTGAAGAGAAAATACTGTAAAATTCTAAAAATGTAAGAAATATTGCTTGAAAATGTTTGAATCCTCAAAGGCTATTCTCGTTATTTAGAAGAAAAGTTTCTGATAAATCTGATTCATATATTCATTTTAAAACCCCCGAAACAATTTTGGAAGAGAAATTGCTCTAAAATTGTAAAAATATGGAAGAAAAATTATTGTAAATTTTTAAAAAGAAATGTTTGAATAACTTTGACAGAACAATAAATATCAAGGACAAACAAAAAATGCAGGAAGGTTGGGGGGAAAATCAAACGTAATATGTGCTTATTCTGTTCATATAATAAAAATGTAATCACCTTAGTTTAATGTTCAATTTTCTCAAGCAATTTGTAGTTGCTGCATTGTCTCTAAAATAACGTAGGAATACAGTAAATGTTTTGAAAAAAGAATCCCAAAGTAAAATGTACTACGATCATTTTTTGCGGGAATTAGAAGGTAATAAAGCTAAAAATTCTAGTTTTCTTGAAGAAAATTATTCCAATTTGGAAAATATAAATAAAACAAGAAGTGCTAGAAATTGTACATATTTAGAAAAAAAAAATGGATTTTGGAAGAGAATGTTCTAAAAAAAATTCTAGAAATAATATAATGAAAAAACTCACGAAGAAAATAAATTTTTCTACAACGAACTAAAGGATTTTAATACATTTTATCACGAAGAAAATGTTTGCAACTCAGAAATCGACAGTAAAATACGAAATTTTAAGCAAGTGTGAAGCAGAAAATATTTGGGATCATCGAACAAAATTTAGAAAAAGAAATGCACAAATATTTTTGAAATCTTGAACAAAAATTGCTTCGAAGTTCAACAAAAAGAGGTGAAAAATTCTTTACATTGTTAAAATATTCTAAAAATTCTTGCAATCTGGAACAGAAAATGATGGATAATTCTCAAAATAGAAACAATAATAAGCAACGTTCATTATTGAGAAAAAATGCTGGAAAGTTGTCTAAATTAGAGGAGAAGAAAATGTTTGTTTGTAGTAAAAACTACGTCGAAAATTTGAATGTTTTCTTCCAAACTGCAAACTATTTCCAGCATTTCTCTTCGTCGCGATTAGAAGAAAAAATCCGATAAAATTAAACAAGAATTACAGGAAAATTTCAATAATGAATGAATGCACAAATTGGTATCAAATTATCGAAAAATTGTAAAGTTGCTAGACAATCAATTATTCCGAAACTCATAAAAAAAAATGAGGGGAAAATGGTTTAAAATTGTAGGAACATAAAAGGTAAATTTTTGAACCATTTAATGCGAAATTTAAGAAAAAAAATACGCAAGTGTGAAGTAAAAAGTAAAAATTTAAAGAATTTAATTTAATCTTTCCAGATAAATTTTCCAAGCCAATTTCTAGCTGCTGCATTGACTCTTAACACAATTAAGGAAAGCAACAAATTTTTTTGCAATTATTCAAAAGTGAAATATAGTATAATCACTTAGACAAGCCTCTGTAAATTATAATATTAAGTATGTTTATTGTCTAAAGAATAAAACCTATCAAAAATCCGATATATTTTTTTACATTAATTTGAAGCAGATAAGTCCTTAAATCAACTATCCCTATACAAGTGAAAATATCCTGAAGATTATTTGTATAGGCGTTCTTAGACGGACAAGTTAAGAAATCAAACGAAATATGTGTTTATTCTTCACATAATAAAACTGTGACACCATCCTATTTTAATTGTTATTTTGGACCAAGTTCCTTGAGCAATTTATAGTCGCTGCATTATCTCTAACATAACGTAGTAAATGTTTTGCAGAAAGAACCCCACAGTGAAATGTACTACGACCACTTCGACTAACATCTGAAAATAAATTTTTCACAGCTTAAAAACGCTGCTCATAATCAGATGATTTTTATAGGAATTAGCTAAAAAAAGTCTATTGCTCTTGAAGGAAAATTTTAGAAATATAAAATAAGAGACTGCTTTTAAATTCTTAAAGCCTCGAAGGCTATACTCTTGATTTAGAAGAAAAATCCGATAAATAAAAAAACAACAATTTCTAAAAAAATAATCAATAAATCTATGAATCAATTTTTGAAAGATTCGATGAATCAGAAAGTTGATTAATGCAGTAATTTTTTCTTCTGAAAAATATTAAAGATGCTGTTAAACAATTAATTAATTTTAAAACCCACGAACAAAAATTGGAAGAAAAATTGTGGAGAAATTCTAAGAATATAATATTGTTGGAAAATTTTGAACGAAAAGCTTTTTAAAAACTTTGACAAAACAAAAAATCTTAACATCCACCAATCACTCTTCATCAACTCATTAGCTGCTCGTATCATCCGAAGAGTTAAACTAGACAGCAACTTTTTCTTTTTTTTACATCTTACAGTCAAGACAGGGCAGAAAAACCGAATAGCCCAAACTGACGGACTAACACTTATTTTAAATTAAAATAAAGGTGTTTATGTTTGTCCAGGTAAAAATGTTATTCTCTCTATAAAAATATTAAGAAAGTGCAAAGCAGAAAACATACAGGACCATCAAACAAAAAAAAGACGAAATTGTTAGGAAGGTTGGAAAACCTAAATGGAACAAAACAGGTGCTTAATAAATGCAATCACCTTTTTCTTGATGATCAAATTTCCTTCTTCAATTTTTTCCAAGAAATTTTTAGTTGTTGCATTCATTCTAGACTATTTAGAATACAAAAAATGTTTTGCAAAAAGATTTCAAAAATGAAATGTCCTATGATGTCTTTGTCAAGTTACTAGAAATGAATCTTGAAAGAGTTTACCATTCACAGCTCAAAACCGCTACTAAAAATGTGATGAATTTCTGTGTGAATTGGAAGGAAACAAAGCTAAGAAAAGTATAAATTTTAGCAGGAAAAACAAAGCTAATAAAGAATAAAGATCTCTTTAAAAAAATGATAGCAATTTGGAAAAGAAATTGCTGCTAATTTCTTATTAAAAAAATAGTAAAAAAATTAGAGGCAAAATTTAAAAACTTAACTAACGCACTTACTATATTTTAACCACTAAAAAAATATGTAATATATTACATATTACATAATTTTTTAGTGGTTAAAACATAGTAAGTGCTTTAGTTAAGTGTTTATCATGAATTACCACGTAGTAACGGTCGCCACAATCCTTATCACAAAATTTAAAATTCCAATAATATAAAAACAAAAAATGGTACAAAAATTTATTCCTCACGAAGAAAATTTTTGTTGTTTGAAAGAGAATTTTCTAAAAATTCTAGAAATAATGGCGGGAAAAAAACATAACCAACGATGAAAATTTTTGCAATTCGAAAGTCAAAAATAATATAAGAAATTTTAAGCAAGTGTGAAGAACAAAATAAAAATAAAGAAATGCACAAAAACTTTAAAAATTTGGAACAAACATTCCTTCAAAATTTCAATATCATAAAACAAAAAGAGGTGAAAAATTCTCTACAATGGTTAAAATAAAATATACTTCTATAAACAATGAAGAGAATTCGTGGAATCTGAAAAAGAAAATGATGCAACATTCTAAAAATAGAAAGAAGAGATAGATTGAAGATTTTTGAACCCTCGAAAGACACGTTTGTGATTGAGAAAAAAAAAATGCTTGAAAGTTCTCTAATATAAAAGGAAAAATATAAAATTCTACAACCTACGAAGAAGAGAAAATAATAAGTGAAGTAAAAAAAAACTGCATGAAAATTCTAGTAGAAGTGTTTTCTTCTAAACTGCAAACATTTCTCAACATATTTCCTTATCACGATTAGAAGAAAATTGGACGAAAAATCCGATAAAATTAATTATGAACTTCACCCGTGCTTCTTTTGACCATAATTTTATTTATAGTTTTTAAGTAATTTGTTTATATATATATTATTTAAGAAATAAGACCAAATATAAGTATATAAATAAATAAATAAATAAATAAAACAGTAATTACAGAAAAACTCCAATAATTAATGGTTGTGTGAATTGAAAGAATGAATAGATTGATTGAATGAATGGTAGATATTTTTGAAAAATTGTAAAGTTGCTTGACAATAAACAATTCCAAAACTCTAAAAAAAATTGGTGCAGAAATTGCTGGAAAATTCTAGAAATATGAAAGGGATGTTGATGGTTTGTGAAAGACGACCAGATGGTTGCGGTACTTAAACCATTCGTTGGTCCTTTGTATAGCCTCCTTCGCCTTATTCCTCAAGCCAGCCTAAACTTCTTGCCGTGTGGAGAATATGAAAGGAATGATGATGGTTTTAGAAGGGCCACCAGATGGCAGTACTTGAACGATTCGTTAGTCCTTTGTGCCACCTTCTGGGCCCTACTCCTCAAGCTTGCTTCTTGCCGTGTGGAGTATTGCCCAGCTTTGACCAATCTGGTCACTCTTTTCCGAATACGGACCACCTGAGATGTTTTAATGACTCGCATTTCACACAGGATGTGACTTACGGTCTCCTCTGTTTGTTCGCATTTCCGAAATAGGGAATTCATTGCTATCCCTATGTTATAGAAATTCTTGTTTAGTTTGCAGTGCCCGATGATGGTACTGAACTGTTTCTTGCTAGTTCAATGAATTTTCTGCTCAGCTTCGTTATTGATGAGTGGATGAATTTTTTGGCGACCGCACACTTGTCAGTTTGTAGCCATTCCTTTTTGATTTCTTCAAGGAAGTTTCTTTTCAGGATTTGGAAGATAGTAAATGATGCCAGTGGTAGAGACTTGACTTAGCGCCTACCCTCTCCAAGGCAGAACTTCTGGCTAACCTGACGGTCCAGTCATGATATGAAGTTTACAAAAAATGGAGAAAATAATTGAACCCATAGAAAAAGTCAGAAAGATTGAAAGAATTAAATTAAATGGAATAGGTGCTTATCCTATTTATAGAATGAAAATGCAAGCACCTCATTTAGGTGGTAAAACTTCGTAGATAAATTTTCCAAAGCAATTTGTAGAGGTTGCATTAACTCTACCATAATGTAGGAAATCAAGAAATGTTTAGACAAGCATCTAGAAATGAATATTGAACATGTTTA
The DNA here is from genome assembly GCA_963969525.1 of Ontholestes murinus. NCBI lineage: Eukaryota > Metazoa > Arthropoda > Insecta > Coleoptera > Staphylinidae > Ontholestes > Ontholestes murinus. The sequence continues at coordinate 8,552,204 of OZ018387.1, forward strand.
TCATCTAAAGAACAAAACTTATCAACAATCCGATAAATTTTTGCAGAAATTTGAAGGAAATAAGTCCTTTATCACAAATATCCCGTTACAACTGAAAATATTCTCAAAAAATTGTCTGTATGCATGTTCTTAGACGGACAAGTTAGGAAAACACTACAGAACTTAAGACTAATATATTGCTGAACAGCGAACTTGTGAGAATCAGAGGATAGTAGATGCCTTATTTTGCAGATCATGTCCAAAACAAGTTATATATTTCACCACGTGATAAACGAGAACCAAAATCAACTAATCTACTGCAACTTCACAGAATTAAGACAAATACTGTAGAAAATAACTGGAATATAGAGGTCTGGGAAGATCAGGAACATTTCAGCTTTAAAAAAAAATCCTGAAGAATTATAATTAATAAGAAGAAATCGCAAAATATTCTCTAGATTTAAAATCCTACTAAGCTTACTGGGATTTTTTCTTGACTTCAACAGTGTACGATTCAAACGTATCTTCAAACATTCAAAGAGCTAGAAAAACTGGAAAACATCGAAAATGTTAAAGATACTTTCAATAATATAATTGTAATTTAAATTTATTTTAATCTGTTTTGTAATGTGTCCTATACAATGTTATTTTAACGATTTTACTTATTTATATATTTATTTATCATATTTTATATTCCATATTTTACACTTTACATTTTACATTTTGTTTTTAAGTTTTAAATTTTATAAATTACATTTTATAGTTGTTTATTCTGTGAATACCTATGTAATGTTATTTAGTCTGTTATTTCTGTATTTTATTTATACAACTAAATCCTCACATGTCTAATATCTCATTTTATTTTAATTGTGATAACAATATTTTAATACGTTATTTAACCATTTTTTTTGTTATTTATTAAAAACTATGTATGTCATTTGACATGATGTTCCTATACTGTTAGCTCTAAGTATTTAAAATGATGTAATCTGTGTTATCCCATTATTTATTGACTTGTGTAAAACTTTATTGTTTTTTGGCACCAATAAACTATTGTATTGTATTGTATTGTAATGGATTCACCAATATGTAGTTAAGATAAATTACAAAATCAAATTCTTTGTTTATGACAAGCATTTTTTTAGGCTACAGAAATAACAAAAAAAAATCATCACAGGTTTTTAACAGGATGAACCATCATGCACTTAACAATTATGGCATTTGAGATACTCAAACAACTCTGTTAAAATTATATTTATCGAATAGAAAACAGGTAGCTAAAGATAAACATAACTTATGTAATAAACCTCAACGTAATCTTACGAAATTAATATCTTTATTTATGTCAAAGATAGTGGATTTTGCAAAAATGGTAAAAATTGTATGAGTATATTCTTAAACCCATCAAAAGGGTTTGACAAGATGGACATCAAATACTTATCAGTTTTGAGATTCAGGTTATTTCTCTAACTCTAATAACAGCATATTTAGCAAGTAGAAAAACAACAGTCACAGCCATTAACTTCTTCTTCTTAGGTATTAACTATTTATTTATTCAACATACTACAAAAGATTCAAATATTATACATAATAATAATCAGCAAAAATTTTGATCGTATTTGAAAAGGCCAAACCTTCTCTTCTTCAGGTAACGGTTGCTCCATGAAAACTTTCTTGATGACGATTCATCAGATTATTTGCCAAATATGGCAAATATCTTAGATAAGATAAGTTTATATTATTAAGATCGGTTGATTTAAATGCCACAAGAATTAAATTTAATTTACACAAATAAGGTATAAATACGTACGATTCTTAAACAATAATCCGGGCTTTTTGAACATATTTTTGTCAATTACTTTGAGTATTTATATGTTGCCGACGTGTGTCTGTAAATGCCAAAGACATCTTACTACGAAGGAATCTAATCAATTATTCAAGAAAAACTTTCCAACAATCAACCTGTGTTAAAATATAATGCGAATTAAATATTTCTATTTATTTCTATTCCTTTCTACAAGAAAATGTAATATGTTTCTAATGCTTCCATTAAGCTTTTCAAGATTTAATATTATGGAAATTAAAGTGTCATACGCAGTCAAAACGCCCTTAAAGTCCTCGATCACGTTTATTTAGGGGGTGATAAAGTGGGCAGTCACATTCCCCTAACTGTAACCGTTATGGCAGTAAAATCCGTAAGAACGTCCTCGCCCTTCGTTTGGAGGAGAGACGTTGAATTGAATTAGATCTGTAGCTGACTTCCGATAAATTATCTTTATTCAGCAATAAGATTAGGGCGAAATTACTGACAATAACCATAAGCAAAAAAAAATAAATAAATACATGATCCTCAGATTTGGATAATCAATTTATTAAGATGAGAGCGATTATCTACGAACACCTAGAGGTGCGTTGCACTGATGAGATCCAAATAAAATGAAAACCGGTCCGTTAAACAATAAACCAATTAATTTATTCCTCAAATAGCTTTATTAGGTTCGCCAAATTTTAAGTGGCAATTCTAAGACGTTTAATTTTAACACGCTCAGATTCCTTTTAGGAACTAATTGCTACATTTGACTTGACTTTTTTTTCGTAATTCAAACATTGAAAGAATATTATCGAGCCAGTTTAATTATTACTAATACAATAAATAAAATCACCTTTTAAATCTTTTTGAATCGATATCGTCGAGTCAGTACCCGTCAGAAAACAAACAATGGCTCGACCTTGTGCTTAAGTAAGCAATTAAGTCTTAATGGATTTCAGGAGTAAATTACTATCCGTGGAACACGCGGATATCACAAAGTAATTTTCTAATTGGCGAGAGCGATCGTGTGCCGTGTACACGAGTTTCGAATTTTCGGCTCCGCCGATGACTGTTGAATAATTTCAATTGTTGCGATTCAATCTGGAAGCCGGTAAATTACACGTCTCGATCGATGGCAATAAATTCCGTCGGCGATGATAAATCATCAGAATTGCCGGAACGCACGCCATCATGCTTCCGAGCAGTATCGAATGTTATTGTCTCCGTGAAAGTGAAGTCGAATTAAAATAGTTTCAGACATAAATAAATCAGGGGTTCCATGTATCAAAAGCAATGACAACTTTATGATCAGATCTTTTAATCAAATCAATGTTGTTATTAGGAATTATAGGTGGCGCACATAAAACCGGCCCCAATCAGTTTTAACAATTGTATTGACTATTTTTTTTCATGTTATTATTGACTTTTTTTTTCACACATAACATGTGGTACTTCGTAAAATATTTAATAAATAGTGGCGCAAAAACATCGTAAATACTTTTATTATACTCTATAACATAACTGTGTTTATTTTGTTAATCTTTCTAGTTTTCTTGATGATTTCATTACCACTCCTCCTAGCTATCAGATTGTTTCGACTTTCAGGGCTTATCCTAAACAAGATGACAAATAGAGCCTATATTTTTATATACAGGGTTATTCAAGCTATACGGCACGGAATATTGTGGCCAAAATACGTGACTTTCAAAAAGTTTCACTTTGGGGATATATGGGGGTCTATTAGGGCTACTTTTTAAAATTATTTTCATAATATACAGGGTGTCCCAAAAACCCTAAAAGTATCAAAGTTGTGATTTTTTTAATGAAACACCCTGTATTTTATTGCATTTTTGGATCCTTCGATAAAAATAAGGGTGTGTTTTAATAAGGTTTTTATTACATAAACCTTAAGGTTTTTGAAATAATTTGAATTTTGTAAAAATGTAACATAATTTTCATGTTTCAAATACTTAAAAAATAATTAAGTTATGCATACCAAATTTACACTGAAATGTAAAAATAGATCATATTTTATTTTCCAAGTATAATAAACTTGACATCTTATGCCGGGTGTAAAAAAATTGGAATTAAACAAATGAGAACTTTAAATGGCTATAACTTCATTTATTTAAATGGAACGCTATATTTATTAATTTATCAGCAAATGCACGTTTTAATTACCTTTCGAATGGTATTTAAATCTCAAGTGTTAAGTCTTCTCGTTTTTGCAGAAAACGCCAAAATATTGTTTATTGCATCGTTTTAGTACTTTTTAAGTAAAAATTTGTATGTATCTAGTTTTCTATGGTATTTAAAAACGTCAGATAATTAATTTAGTCTGTCATTTTAGTTTCAAAAGCCTGTCTTTTGTTATAGTTGTATTATTCTGCATTTTTGTGTTAGATCGTTAGTAATCGTTATTGTTTGAACATCGATGTTGTATTTTTTGGTAAAAAATGAAGATTTACTCAAAATAAGGGGTTATTGGCATTATTTTTATGCTTGGAGAATGTCATCAAAATTGTTTATTGGCTTGTCGAGTTTATACTTAAAGGTTTCCCGAAAGAAATCACCCTAAGCCAGCCATTTTTGAGAGACTATTAAACCAGTTTAAAGAAATTGGAAGTGTCAGTTATAAAAACCTCAGAATAAGAAAATCTGTGTAAATTTTCATTTTTTACTATGACATATGCCGTATAGCGTGAATAACCCTGTATACATATTTCCTTTTTTATAACCAGCTGAATTATCATAATTTGCTTAGTAAATATTTAATATTTTATTTGCATTTCACGCCTCGTGATGTTGTATGCAAATATGTACAAGATTTATCGGCCCTAGGTGCATTCAACGCGATAAAATTACCCTTGATACCAATAGAAATTCTAACCATAATACATTTTGAGTATTAAATTTGTCATCATTTAAGAAAACTAGTTTTTAACAGTTTTGAAGACTCAAATAAAGTTTATACCTATTTAAATATTTTATTTATAGGCACCCACGCTTATGACTCACAATCGAAAAGCATTAATCAATAATTTGTACTGGCCAATATGAATTTATTAAACTTTAAAACCGTATCGGATGTGTATTATGATTCGTATTACACAATGAACGGCGAAACGCTTCAAAGAGAATAAATTATCCGTTAATGTAGGCGTAGGTGTAAATGAATTAAAATTATTACGCTCTATGTGGAAAAAAAAAACTCGAGCTCGCGTTTAATTAATTAAGCGCATTAATATCCCACAAAATGAATTAAACATGTAATTTATAATATTTTTTTATAGTCACATGACTAGTGTACACACAATTAAAGGAAATACACTGGCTACCATCATACATTAATTTATTTGATGCTGTTACAAACAATTTATTATATAATTATTATTAGACCATAGATGGTAATATATTTATTATATTGCATACAAATAATTTTGCAGCCCGCATTATAATAAATTTAATACATTACCTCTATCCATTTATTACATCGATAACTTAAATGCGTTACCAATAAATATGAAAATCCAACGTTTCGAGATCGTAAAATAAACGGATTTACGGCGTTTCCGCAAGCCGACAATACATTATCTATCCAAGGAAAAAAAATGGATCAATCAATAAGTCGGAGGCCGTAACATTTCTCATTGTTGTTGGTAATCCGCCTGCAACAGAGTTTAATGCGCAGGCATGCATCAATGTCGTGAACGTTATTTATTTGTTATAAGTCGCCACATCAATCTTCGACATGTCTGGGTCGACTTGCATCCATCTTTAAATGTAAATGTCCGCTGCATTCAGAAGTTAGATAGATTGTGTATACGAGGGTCGACTTTTATATTATTCAGGTGCTGCCATCTGACGACCGACGTTCCTAACGTCAAGTTCGACAATTACTGATAAAGGTTTAAATTAAATTATACCTTGGTTTTTCTAGAGAAAAATTATGAAACAAACCAATTAATTTAATTTAAACCCTCATCAGTAATAGTTCAAAATGTTTCACCAAGTGATAACTGAGAAAGTCATTCAAGAAATGTTAAGTTCGACGTTTTGTCAATAGAGTTGCTCAGAACGTGTTAATGTGTTGTTTACAGTGACATAAAATGTTTATATCAGCCGAGAAATGGAATTAAGTCGTGAAAATTTTCGTACAATTATTTTTTACAACTTTAGACGTGAATTATCTCAACAACACTGCATTGATGAACTTAATTTGATTTTTGGCGCTGAAACACTATCAAAAATCACTTTATATCGATGACATACGGAATTCAATTGTGGCCGTAGTTTGCTTAGTGATGAATTTTGTGAAGGTCAGTTGTTGTTCAAGAAAACATTGATGCTGTACGTAAACTGGTATTGCAAGAAACTTCAAAATTGAATTAAGGTTATCAACAATTACGTTGGGAGATTGGAAAAAACTTGAATTAAACCAAATGACTTAAAAATCATCAAGTTTTATATCAGGAAAATTTACTCAATTTTATTTACCTGATATATTATGGAATTTTACCAAGTAACAGCCTCTCAAATTCAATACTTTTAGAATTATGTCTTATGTAGGAAGAAATGTGTAAGCATATTGTATAGATAAATACATACAAATATAAATACATCAAGTATTAATTTTGCATTTATTGAAATTTTTTGTAAATTACAAATAACGCATGCACATTTATTGAGTGGAGTTTATAACCGTTCAATAATAAATTCGTGGAAATGGTGGTGAAAATGGGTTCGTTGATGCGAACGCGATGATTTATACGCTGACATATTTTCAATTTTTCGGTATGTAAAAAACGAATACGTCATATCCCTGGCCTGCGGAAATTTCCCTTCGGCTTCGGCAATTTATTTAAAAGTCCTGTCACGGCAGGATTTACGAGGATCCGACACCGTAATCGCACAATCCATCACGCGCGAATCCTTAAATATGAATCCTAATTTATTCCTCCAGAAAACGCGATGAATTTATTATTGAAATAAATTCTACATATTTCAAATTAATAATTTGGAAAATTTAATTTCAACTTTTCAAGTTTTAATAGTTTCAAATTATTAATTACAATAGAATTACCTCAAAAATCATCATAAAATTTTCAAGCGTATTCTTGACCTACCTCAATAAATTATACATTGTCTGGCGTACTCTTGACCTACCTCAATGCATTGTTCATTAGCTCAGCCTACCTTACCCAGCGTGCCCTTGACCTACCTCAATCTTAATAATATTGAGGTGGGTCAAAGTCAAACTAGAACTAGTCGGCGTTTATTTTATGTTATTTAAGTCAAAGATATTATATAGATATTTGAGTTAAGTCAGTGTATTATTCTTTGAGGTAATAAAGAAACATCTGAATGATTGAAAAAGTACGTGCAAGTTTAAAGATAATGTATATTAAAATATAGATAACAGCTAGCTAGTAACTAATGATAAATGGTAAATTATAGGTAGACAAATTATAGATGGCAGATGGTAAATTAAAAGCAGTAAAAATTGCAAAATTTCAGATGCGCTTGACAAACCATAAACGAAAGACAAACAGCAACTGTAAAATAATTTACGTTAGTTGTAGTGAAACAGATAAATTTTGAAGTAAGTATTGATGCAAAAAAACATCAAAATTACAATTTTATATCAACGCCATATTCTTCGCAATTAGGTAATTGCGTAATCACAATAAAATTAAACATTCTTAACACCTTTAGAGGAACACACAAAGCTGGAGGTAAATAGTGATGCAGATAAAATTTCGACAACCAATTTTCCATAGTGATGCAATAATTTCATCAAAAGTACAGTTTTAAAATAACGCCATCGTGATTGTAATTAAGATTAATAATATTTATCTTCAAAATAGGATTCCCTAGACACATTTTAAGAAACACGCAAAGTTAGAAGTGAATAGTGATTCACATAAAATTTCTACAACCAATTTTCTATAATAATGTAAAAATTTCATCAAAAGTACAGTTTAAAACAACGCCATCTTGATTGAAATTAAGGTAATTAATATTTGTCTTCAAAATAGAATACCTTAAACACTTTTTTAAAAATACACAAAGCTAGAAGTGAATAGTGATGCAGATAAAATTTCGACAACCAATTTTTCATAGTGATGCAACAATTTCATCAAAAGTACAGTTTTAAAACAACGCCATCTTGATTATAATTAAGGTAATTAATAGTGATCTTCAAAATAGAATACTTTAAACAATTTTTAAGAAACGCACACAGTTGGAAGTGAATTCTGGTGCAGAAAAAAATTTTACAACCAATTTTTCATAGTAATGCACAATTTAATCAAAAGTTAAAAAGTTTAAAACAACGACATATTGATTGTTATTAATATAATTAATATTTGTCTTCAAAATAGGACGCCATAGACACGTTTTAAGAAATACACAAAGCTAGAAGTGAATAGTGATGCAGATAAAATTTTTACAACCAATTTTCCATAGAGATGAGACATATGCATCAAAAGTACAGTTTTAAAACAACGCCATCTTGATTGTAATTAAGATAATTAATATTTATCTTCAAAATAGAATACTTTAAACACATTTTAAGAAAGACCCAAAGCTAGAAATAAATAGTGATGCAAATAAAATTTCTACAACCAATTTTCTATAGTAATGCAACAATTTCATCAAAAGTACAGTTTTAAAACAACGCCATCTTGATTGTAATTAAGATAATTAATATTTATCTTCAAAATAGAATACTTTAAACACATTTTAAGAAAGACCCAAAGCCAGAAATAAATAGTGATGCAGATAAAATTTCTACAACAAATTTTTCATAGTAATGTAAAAATTAATCAAAATTTACACTTTTAAAACAACACCACCTTGATTATAGTTAAGGTAATTAATATTTATCTTCAAAATCTAATACCTTAAATACTACTTACGAAACACACAAAGCTAGAAGTGAATAGTGATACAGATAAAATTTCTACAACCAATTTTCTATAGTAATGAACCAATTTCATCAAAAGTACATTTTTAAAACAACGTTATCTTGATTCTAGTGAAGGTAATTAATATGTATCTTCAAAATAGAATACTATAGACACTTTTTAAGAAACGCACAAAGCTAAAAGTGAATAGTGATCCAGATAAAATTTTTACCACAAACTTTCCATAGTGATGCAATAATTTCATTAAAAGTACAGTTTCAAAACAAAGCCATCTTGATTATAATTAAGGTACATAATATTGATCTTCAAAATAGAATACTTTAAACAATTTTTAAGAAAGTCACACAGCTGAAAGTAAATTGTGATGCAGATAAAAAAAAATTACAACCAATTTTCTATAGTAATGCAACAATTTCATCAAAGTACAGTTTTAAAATAACGCCATCTTGATTGTAATTAGGGTAAATAATATTTATCTTCAAAATAGGATACCTTAGACACTTTTGAAGAAACACACAAAGCTAAGACGTAACTGGAGATGCAGATAAAATATCTACAATTAATTTTCTATAGTAATGTAACGATTTCACGAAAAGTACAGTTTTAAAACAACGCCATCTTGATTGTAACAAAGGTAATTAATATTTATCTTTAAAATTAAATACTTTAAACAGTGTTTAGATGACCCACAAAACTGGAAGTGAATAGTGATGCAGATAAAATTTCTGTAACCAATTTTCCATAGTCATGTAATAATTTCATCAAAAGTATAGTTCTATAACAACGCCATCTTGATTATAGTTAGGTTATATAGTTAATTAATATTTATCGTCAAAATAGTATACTTTAGACAATTTTGAAGAAATACACAAAGCTAGACGTAAATAGTGATGCAGATAAAATATCTACAACCATTTTTCTATAGTAATGCAATAACTTCATCAAAGGGCAGTTTTAAAATAACGCCACCTTGATTGTAATTAAGGTAAATAATATTTATCTTCAAAATAGGATACCTTAGACACTTTTTAAGAAACTCGCAAAGCTAGAAGTGAATATTGATGGAGATAAAATTTTTACAACCAATTTTCTATAGTAATGCAACCATTTCATCGAAAGTACAATTTTAAAACAACGCCATTTTGCTTATAGTTACGGTAATTAATATTTATCTTCAAAATAGAATACTTTAGATACTTTTGAAGAAACACACAAGGCTAGAAGTATAGTGATGCAGATAAAATGTCTACAATCAATTTTCTATAGTAATGTAATGATTTCAGGAGAAGTACAGTTTTAAAACAAAGCCATCTTGATTGTAATTAAGGTAGTTAATATTTATCTTCAAAATTAAATACTTTAAACACTTTTTAAAAGACACACAAAGCTGGAAGTGAATAGCGATGCGTGTAAATTTTCTACAACCAATTTTCTATAGTGATAATAAAGACCATTAAGATTATACTGTGTTTTATTCAGTGTTCATCATGAATTACCACGTAGTAACGGTCGCAACCATCATTATGATTAACACCATTAAGATTAATAGAAAGACTACAGCCTCAGCAGAATAGTCTACTCAATAGAAAGTATCTTTAGATTGGACTGCAGTATGAGCAGAAACAAGAAGACAGAAAGGTCAACAAAAAGTGTGCAGCATCAGACTGCTTAGCAGAAAGAAATAGATGTATTATCAATTTAATACCTTCAGAAAGACCAGTAAGATCAACAGAAAAACTACAGCATTAGCAGAAAAGGAAACAATCAGTAGAAAATATCTGAAGATTGGATTACAGTACCTTCAGAAAGATAAGTAAGATCAACAGAAATACTAGAGCATCAGCAGAAAAAAAAAACTTCGAAATTGGACTACGGTACCTTCAGAAAGATAAGTAAGATCAACAGAAATACTAGAGTTTTAGCAGAAAAAAAAATACGAGATTGGACTATAGTACCTTCAAAAAGTTCAACAACATCAGCAAAAAACTACAGCATTAAGGGAAAAAAATTCTTAGCAGAAAATATCAGTAGAAAGCCTCGAGCATCGGCAGAAAATATGGTTACATCAAACTACAGTTTTTCCAAAAAGTTCAGAGGAAAAACTACAGAATTAGCAGAAGAAAAAACTTTAAAGCATTAAATATCTCCATTAAAATTGTTTATATTTTTTCAAATTTTATGTTTTAATTAATTTTTTTAAATGTACAGGGTGAATCACGTTCATAAAGGTATTAAAGGAAAGACCAACAAGATCAGTAGTAAAACTACGGAAAAAAACTTTTTCAGTAGAAAAAACCTCCAGATTTGACCTTCTGAAAGATAAGTAAGGTCAGCAGAATGATTTCAGAATCAGCCGAAAATATTGAAATACAATCACTACTACAGAAAAATCAGTAAAATCAGCAGAAAAACTACAGCATTCACAGAAAAAAAATTATCAAAAGAAAATATCTTCAGTTTGGTCTAAAGATCAATAAGATCAGCAGAAAGACTACGGCATTAGGAGAAAAAAAATTCTTAGCAGAAAATATCAGTAGAAAGATTCGAGCATCGGCAGGAAATATGCTTAGATCAAACTACAGTTTTTCAAAAAAGTTCAGAGGATAAACTACAGAATTAGCAGAAGAAAAACCTTTAAAGCATTAAATATCTCCATTAAATTTTATTATATTTTTTTTAAATTTTATATTTTAATTAAATTTTATTAAATACATTCATAAAGGTATTAAAGGAAAGACAAAATCAGCAGAAAAACTACAGAAAAAATCTTTTCAGTAGAAAACACCTCCAGATTTGACTACCGTACCTTCTGAAAGATAAGTAAGATCAGCAGAATTATTTCAAAATCAACAGAAAATATTGAAATACAATAACTTCAAGAAAATCAGTAAAATCAGCAGAAACACTGCAGCATTCACAGAAAAAAAAATTATCAAAAGAAAATGTCTTCAGATTGGTCTACATTACCCTCAAAAAGATCAGCAGAAAGTCTTCAGAATCAGCATAAAATATCTCAAGATTAAACTACAGTACCTCTAACCCACAATCCAATTTCTTGTTTTTAAAAAAGGGTTTCCTTAAAGAAATTATGTTTATTTAAAAAAATAATTAAACTGATTATATTGAGGTTATGTTACAGATTCTTTAATTATTAGTAGATATCCAAAATTTCAAACCAAACGTAGCAGAGATTAATATTTTTACAATGTTTCAAACCTACAAATGCAATGTATGCCTTTGAGAGGTTGCTGTTTTGTTTCTAAATGAATGATGGCAATTGTTTTGAGGTTATATTATAGATACGTTAAATATTAATGCATTTTTAAGTGCTGTTTTGTTTCTAAATGTATGATGGCAATTGTTTTGAAGTTATATTATAGATAAGTTAAATATTAATGCATTTCTAAGGTTTTAAACTAATCTCATTAGAGATGTTATATTGTTAATGATCAAGTAATTGGAGGGTATAATCGTAACCACCCACCCACTCTACATATAACTTTAAACCTTAATCAAAACCATGTTTTGATGTATTATTCTAAAATATTTACACTTTATTTCTTGGATTGAAAGTTTACTAATCATAAAAACTCTGTTCGTGATTTATGTTTAAATAAATATTTAAGGTGGATGGGTGGCCTCTATACTACCCTCCAATCGATATAACATTGGCACTAATTTTTACTTTAATATTAATTGTAAGAAATTATAAATCATTTTCTGTAAATTTTAATAATTAAATTTGATTCTAAGATTGTGCATAAATTATTAGTGAACAGTTCGATGTATAAACGTATGGGTTTTTAAAGTAGGTCAGAAGTACGCTACAACAGTTAAAACAACGCTATCTTGATTGTAATTAAGGTAATTAATATTTGTCTTCAAAATAGGACACCTTAAGGCACTTTTTAAGAAATACACAAAGCTAGAAGTGAATAGTCATGCAGATAAAATTTCTACAAGCAATTTTCTATAGTAATGCAAAAATGTCCACAAAAGTACAATTTTAAAACAACGCCATCTTGATTGTAATTAAGGAATTTAATATTTTTCCTCAAAATAAGACTCCTCAGACACTTTTTAAGAAATATACAAAGCTAGAAGTGAATAGTGATACAGATAAAATTTTTACAATCAATTTTCCACAGTGATGCAACAAATTCATCAAAAGTATTGTTTTAAATCAACGCCATCTTAATTATGGTTAAGCTAATTAATATCTATCTTGAAAATAGAATACTATAAACACTTTTTAAGAAACACACGAAACTAGAAGGAAATAGTTGCGCAGATAAAATTTCTACAACCAATTTCCCATAGTGATGCAATTATTTAATCAAAAGTACAGATTTATAACAACGCCATCTTGAATGTAATTGAGGTAATTAATATTTATCTTCAATATAGGATACCGTAGACACTTTTTAAGAAACACACAAAGCTAGAAGTGAATAGTGATGCAGATAAAATTTCTACAAGCAATTTTCTATAGTAATGCAAAAATGTCATCAAAAGTACAGTTTTAAACAACGCCATCTTTAATCTAATTGAGGTAATTATTATTTATCTTTAAAATAGAATACCTTAGACGCTTTTCAAGAAACACACAAAGCTGGAAGTGAATAGTGATGCAAATAAAATTTCTACAACAAATTTTTTATAGTAATGCAAAAATGTCATCAAGAGTACAGTTTCAAACAACGCCATCTTGATTTTAGTTGAGGTAATTATTATTTTCCTTCAAAACAGGATACCTTAGACACTTTTTAAAAAACACACAAAACTAGAAGTAAATAGGGATGGAGATAAAATTTCTACAACCAATTTTCCATGGTGATGCAACAATTTCTTCAAAAGTATTGTTTTAAAACAACGCCACCTTAATTATAGTTAGAGGTAATTAATATTTATCTTGAAAATAGAATACTATGAACACTTCTTAAGAAACACACAAAGCTAGAAGAAAATAGTTGCGCATATAAAATTTCTACAACCAATTTTCCATAGTGATGCAATAATTTAATCAAAAGTACAGATTTATAGCAACGCCATCTTGAATGTAATTAAGGTAATTAATATTTATCTTCAATATAGAATACCGTAGACACGTTTTAAGAAATACACAAAGCTAGAAGTGAATAGTGATGGAGATAAAATTTCTACAACCAATTTTCCATAGTGATGCAACAATTTCATCAAAAGTATTGTTTTAAAACAATGCCATCTTAATTATAGTTAGAGGTAATTAATATTTATCTTGAAAATAGAATATTATAAACACTTCTTAAGAAACACACAAAGCTAGAAGAAAATAGTGTTGCATATAAAATTTCTACATCCAATTTTTTATAGTAATGCAAAAATTTTATTAAAAGTACAGTTTTAAAACAACGCAATCTTTAATGTAATTGAGGTAATTAATATTTATCTTCAAAATATAATACCTTAAACACTTTTTAAGAAACACACAAAGCTAGATGTGAGTAGTGATGCAGATAAACTTTCTACAGCCGATTTTCCATTGTGATGCAATAATTTCATCAAAAGTACAGTTTTAAAACAACGCCATCTTGATTGTAATTAAGGTAATTAATATTTGTCTTGAAAATAGGATACCTTAAACACTTTTTAAGAAATACACAAAGCTAGAAGAAAATAGTGATGCAAATAAAATTTCTACATCCAATTTTGTATACAGTAGTTATAGTATTTTCATCAAAATTATAATTTTCAAATCAACGCCATTAGGTTAAAATAATTTTCAAATGTTGAATTGAACACCGCGTTTAGTTTAGAACGAAATATTAAGCACGGAAATAATTAGTGTTTAAGATTCAGTGTAATTTAACGGATTATGTCGTGCCTTTGATGGATCTAAACTCTCTTCCGGCGAATACCTAATTTTTAACCCAATTTTTCAGTCCTCTTCCATTGTTCTCGACGGTGATTTAAGACCTCTACACATTACTAGAGCACGAACCCATTACCTGGAGGAAGTAACGGTTACATTTTCATAATTGATTTCCACTATCTGGAATCGGATCTGCAATTATTTGCGTTTCTTATTACTGCTGCTGGAAATGGTGTGTAATTGCTCAGATGGTTGATACCTGACATATTTTTTTTTTAATTTGTTGTTTTTAATTAGACCTGCAGATAAAAACTAGGCATAGGTAATTATTATTTTTTTTTTTGAAAATTATAGAAGTGTTTTTACTTTAACGTTTAAAAGTGAAGATCGTTTTTTTTTAAATAACAGTCTGATGAATTAATTTTGATGATGTCCTTAGGGTTAAGAATTTCTTAGTGAAATCATTGAAATATTGCTCAGTGAATTGATTTTTCAGTAGGTTTTTTTTAGTGATTTCTTCTCTTAAAATTTAATTAAAAATTATCTCCATCACTATCAAAAAAAAAAAAATTAATCACCGACATCATTCCACAATCTTAATGATACAACAGTAGCACCGTATCAACGATTTTTTGTGCCTATCCACTAATAAGCATCACTACTACCATTTCGACCAAGTTCTTTCACTTATGTTAATTAAAGACGCCCACGGCATACCAACTCGCATCTCGTACGACGGCGGTGTCACTTTCATCCACGAAAGGAAGTAGCAAAAAATAAACTGAACTGAGGACCGTGACCTCATCCTGCGTGAAAAATCCGGACGGTGTCGATGGTTAAACACTCGCAAAGACGTAATAATAATTCGCAAGGCCATTTTCGTGCGAAAACGCCACGGTATTCCGGTGGGTGGTTACACAAGACGTGCCCGGAATTTTCTCGCGTGGACAAATGCGGGCACGTAATCGTCGTCGGTGTATTTTTAGGCTTAGTCACGAGGATGATCTTTATTGGTCTTGAAGCATGATGCATAGAAAAAAAGCTAATGTTCTTGCGCATCACGCACCGGAGATTGTTATGAGATGAATCACGGAATTGTTCCGAAATTAGTTCAACTGTGACACTGATGAGATCATTACGTCGCTGGTGATTTATTTAAATATGTTGATTAAGACATTAAAGATGGAAGCAAGAAATTATTTCTGAATATCTAACTTTAAAACAAAACTTTGGGATTGTACATGTCGAAGCAGGAAATGTTATAGAGTTGTGGAGACAGAGGGGATCCTTGAGGTAGACCTTGTTGAAGAGTGAAATAAGAAGATAGGGAGTTATTGATTATAACTTTCAAGAGGATTTCACTAATGTCTTCTGTAGCAACTACCTCATTTAGCCTTCCTGAACGTGGTGCATCATAAGAAGATACTCAGAAAACCAATATTTGATGATTGACTTTGATAGGTTAGATATACCGTAATATTTGTTAAGCTATGCCTTTACTTCAACAGTTTTTTTCTCATTAGGAAGCAAGGTTTTAAAATTTTGACAGCATCTAAGTTAACATTGGTAATCTATAGGAAGTAGAAGGATGTTTAGTGTGGCGCTAACATGACCTATAGATCAGGCCAAATAATTTTCAGCTCATGTTATATTTAAGTTTAATTCTTTGACTAATAAGAAATAATGTAGTGCATTAGTCGTAAAGCAAATCATTGATTCCGGCATTCCGTTGAATTTAACCGCGTTAAATTGGGCATAACCAATTAATGGTCGTACCTGCGGCCAGTCGGGGCCCCCATTAAAAAGAATCCTTCTCCTTCATGAACCGTAATTCTTGTAACAATTTAATGGCCGCAATTACTAATCGCAGCACTCCTGCCCCGTGATTTATAGCTGGATGCGATTTTCCGAGAGAACGACTCTATTAGACGGTGCCTCGCAATTTCGCGCGTATACCGCGAGATTTATGGCCTGTTAATAAACGCGCGGGAAATTTGCGTATCCCCTTTAATTAGCGTCATTAAACAGTCTTATCTGGGAGGAAAATTGCGACGGTAGTTTGGTCAAAATGTATTCATTCTATTATTTAAGTAAATAGTTTATATTAACATGTAAATGTCTAGTGGTTGTTCATTTAAGAATCTTTGACGACTGGTGTCGTGTATTGGTTTTAATGGAGGAAGTTATTAAAAACGAGTAAATTTTCTCATGCCAGTTTTGTATATATTTATTTCAATTAATTCCGTGGTCGTAATTAGAATCCCGGTTTTAATTTTTAACTTTGATACTTCGTGGGAATTTATTTAAAAGGTACAATTTACAATTATTAAGTACAAATACTTCATGTAGATCTTTGAAGAATTTCAAAAATATATTAAATATATCACAAGATGTGTGTTTATTAAATATTTATTCAGGAAACCTCTAGAGTATCTTCACTAATTGGAGGGTGAATCATGAATTTCAACTTCCTTCCCTTTAAGCATCCTGATCTTCTTCATATATATTATTTTAATTTATTATAGCTGTCGTTACATTCTTCTCTTCCTCTCCGTTTCGTATGCATTCTCTCATTGCCTTTCTCTCTTTGCATGTTTTCCCTTAACACTTCATCCTCATCGTACTATGACATCATATAACTCTTCAATTAATCTGACTCTTACTCATTTACACCACTCTTCAATTTCTCGCATAGTTTTTCTACGCTTTCTTATATTTCTTTGTCTGTATCTCTTTTTTCTTTTCTTGACAAGTTCATGATGACTATGTATCCAATCACTATTGATCTCTGTGACCCAATGCATGTTTTTCTTGTACCTTCCTAATCCCCTCATGTATATCTATTTAATATTTCCTACGCTTCTTCCATTACCCACCACTTTACTTTCCTACCCTTGGATTTTGATCGATTTGGTTTGATGGGAAGGCAGAGATATTCGCTGTCCTACTATCTTAGCCCTCATTTTTTGATACGTTCGAGCCAACCCAAGGCATTTGCAAACGTCAGGACCGCATCAAGAGAGACTCTTAGGATGGTGGCTTTAGACATTCCTCTTCCATTACGGATTCACGCGGTTTGCATAACACTGGGCAGTCAAGAAGTACACGTTGAGCAGTTTTCTTTTCCTCTTCGCACCACCTGCACTAGATTGTAGTCCCAGTCTGTTCAGGTGCGATTTGAATTGCAGTGCCCTATAACCTTCCAGGTTTTCTCTGTTCAGTTGCATAAAGTATCTGGCCAGGTGTGTTATCCCATGGCTTCTTGTGGTATCTAGTTGATGCATTTTCAGTAGGGTAATCAAGTCTTCCACATCGTTCGTCCGGATGCCTTTCTCGCTAAACCATTTGCTATTCTGTTACCTTTGCTATTGTTGTGTCCTTTCGCCCAATATAGGGTCACCCAATTGTCACGAGCTACTTATTCTAAGGCTTTGCATCATATCAGCGTTAATGCTTAGCTAATTTTACAGCTGGCAATGGACGAAATTGCTGCTCTAGTGTCCGTTATGATGTGCATGTTTTTCCCCTTGATTTTCTTGTCAAAGATTACCTTTGCTGCATATCACCACCGTTATTGGTGTGCTTTTTGTCTTACCTAGTACATTACTTTTCTTTCAGGAACAGGCTTTTGCAAAAAAATCCTATACCTGCACCTTTTTTCATCGATGAATGCCTTTGTGTTTGCTTCCTATCTCAGGTCTATTGGAAGCTTTCTAGTGCATATATATTTTCGAGCAATGTTGTTCAACGACATCAAAGTCTAGAGATTTCTTTTCCTGAAAACCATTAAGATTTTGTGGTGTTCATCTACATTCCTTTGTCGCTCCTAGCGTTAGAGCTGCCGCTGCTGCGTGTTCTCTGATATATATCAAGGGTGACAGGTTTCAGCAAGGCTTTCATATCCGTTGTTTGTGTTGATCTCATGACTACGTCGCGCTCAAGAGATCTAGAAGCCTTGCGGCTAGTTTCGTGGTCGTTCTTGGTCACCGTATCACTGATACATATGCCAAGAGATAGTCCCCATGTATTCGCTACATTTTTCGTATTACTTTCCCTATATAGTATATATAGAGGAAGTATTGTTTTCGTGCGTGAAAATGTCTGTAGCGCTGTATCTCAAAAACGAATGATCCTATTGAGATGAAACTTTAAACTTAAGGTTTTCTCGTTAAAAACTGGAATTGAAAAGCTTTTGGTAAACATTCATTAACCGGAAGTGGATGTTTAGTCGAGGCGTTTTTTTTATTTTTCTGGACATTTTCGCAAATTTGAAAAATATTACATAACTTTTCAAACAACGGTTAAAGGAAATGAGAAACTGAAGAAGTTTTATTAAGACATGTTTTTCGTAAAATGTTTAATTTGTGAGAAAAAAAAAAAATAACTTTTCAGAAAAATTATTAAATTTTTCTATAAAGATTCTTGAAATTTCAGAAATTTCTCCTCTACACTTTTAGTTTTAATTGCAACTTCATTTCCAAAAAAAAATCATCGAGAATTCTATAATTTTTTACAAGTTTAGCCAAGTTTTTATTCAAGACTTTCAAAATTTTTCAGTCATTATTTATATTTATTTATAGAAATTTCTTCGTGGTTTTTGTAGAATATTTTGTTTTTTCTATAATTTTCTTAGATGATTCATACTTTGTTTTTTTTTACATTGAGGTTTTTAGAATTTTTTCATTTTAGGTTTATAAAACTTTTTGAGGATTCTAGAAGTGTACAGTAATTTCTTTTTCTTATCTTATAAAGAAATAGATATTCCCAGAATTTTTAGCAAAGATTTTATTCGAGAGTTCTAGATTTTTCAGAAAGTTCTTTCAAGATTTTGTTTAACTTTACAATTTATTAGGAAATATTTTTCTAAATTTCTAGAACTTACTTAGAGGCTTCTGGAAGTTTCAGGAAATTCTTCTTAATACTTTCAGTTTTTTGCATCTTCATTTCCAAAGAATTTTGATCGAGGATTCTAGAATTTTTCACAAGTTTTCTTTGTAGATTTGTAGAACTTTTTTGGAGGATTCTAAAAGTTTACAGTAATTTCTTTTTCATATTTCCAGAATTTTTAGCAAAGGTCTTATTTGGGAGTTTTTTAGAAAGTTCGTTTCAATATTTCTAGAGGCTGTTTCCAGTTTCCAGTCCAATTTCTCTTCCAGATTTTAATATCGTCTTATACATTGCAAAGAGTTCCTTCAGGGCTACAAAAATCTTTTCCAGAACTTAGACTTTTTTCAAGAGAAATTTCCAGTAACTTTTATTCAGATTTGGAGGCTATAGATTTTTCTAGAAAATCTGTTCCTAAAAATCTAGACTCTTTTCAGTAATTTCTTCAGATATCAAGATTGTTTTTTTTAAGCTGTCTTTTATATTGCGAAAAAAATTTCTAGAAGATTTTTTGTAGAATTCAGAAAATTTCCAGTAAATTGCGAAGATTTAAATGAAGGCTTCTTTATAAAATTTATTTTTAATAATATAGACTTTTTTCGAGAGTTCAGGAAATTTCTAGTAATTTCTTCTCAACATTTCTAAATTTTTTAACTTGTCTTCTAAATCGCAAAGATTTTCTTGAAGGCTCTAGAATTTTTAGAATTTTCTTCTAGAAATCTAGATTCATTTCTCGAGGGTTCAGGAAATTTCTAGAAGTCGTCTTTTAAATTGCAAAGTTTTCTATGAGGCATTAGGATTTTCTAGATTTTTTTTCAAAGTTTAAAGTTTAGAAAATGGTCAATAACTTACCAAAATTAATTTTTTTGCGAAGGCTCTAAATGAATTTTAGTTCGTCTTCTTTTCGAGAATTCAAGTAAATTTCAGCAATTGCTTCTCTAAAATTCAACATTTTGTTTCAACTAGAGGCTATAAACTTATTTAGAAAGTTCTAAACTGCGGAATTTTTCATAGAGTTTAGAGAGAAAGTTTAAAAGAATTTTCAGTTATTTCTCTTCTCGATTTCAACTGGTCTAAATTTCTAGGAGGCTCTGGAATTTTTAGAAAATTTTCATTTAGAAATCTAGACTTTTTTCCAAGGGTTCAGGAAATGTCTCCTCCAGATTTCAAAATTATCTTCTTATCTTCTAAGTTACAAAGATTTTTTTGGAGACTCTAGAACTTTTTAGAAAATTTGTTTGTAGAAATCTAGACTTTTCTTGAGGGTTCAGGAAATTTTCAGTAATTTCTCTTATTTTGAGGAGCTAGATTTTTAGGATTTGTTTCTAAAATCTAAACTCACTTTTTCAAGAATTCAAAAAATGTCCACTAATTTCTTCTCTAGATTTCAAGATTTTTTAATTCAAAAGATAGACTTTTTCAAAAATTAAAACATTTCTAAGTTCTTCTTTCACTGAATTGAAAAATTCAATATATTTTAACCACAAATTATTGTAAGTAAGTATGGATTACCATGTATTAACGGTCGCAACCATTCTCTTTATCAACAGTTTTACTTTGTCAATTTTCTTTTATTCAAATTTTGTAATTAAAGTTATTGCAAACCGCGAGGCGATCAGTAACTAAAGTTGATATATATATGTAGGGTGGGTGGGTGGCCTCTAACCCACCCTCCAATCAGTAAAACATAAGCGAGGGTTTTAATTAAAAGTTGTAAAACGTAAATAAACATAATATTATTGCAAAATTTAATAGATTTATTCAAACAAATTTTGAAATTTAAGAAATTTTAAAAAATAAGCCATAATTTTTCAAACAAAAGCTAAAGAGAATAAAAAACTGAAAAAGTTTTTTTTAACATTTTTATTCTTCTTAATTTAAAAATTTTGATTTTTTTTGCTTATTGCTAATTAACTATAGGAGCTAAATGATATTTATATAACTAGTAAATATAAACAATACAAAATTGGGCAAATAATTAAGAATAACCTCATAGTGTTCGAGAAAAATATAGGGAAAGTATTATGATGGCCACATCACCATTTTTAATCTATGTTAAATTTAATTTGATTATATTATATTACTGAATTGAACGCATCACTGTTGAGTCATATTGGGTTATATTTAAGTTATTGTTTAATGTTTATTCGCTTGTGATTTGGTTTAGAATATTGTTGTTATTAATGTTTATGTAATTAAATGTAAAAGGTGTTAACCGTTAATAAATAAATAAACTCATATCGGCTCTCCGTTAAATTGGTGTTCCAGTTTAGTTTTTTATCTCGAAGAATGCCCGAATATTTGACTTGGTAGCTTTAAATCCTTAATCTTTCTCCTTCTTGTGAACAGTGCCAGTTCCGTTTATGTTTGATTTACGGATAATTCTTAGTCTATGCAACATTTTTATTACGGAGTCAAGAGCATCCAACATAGGTTTCGCTACTGGCTTAAGACCTCTGGAACTCCCTTAGGACGAAATGCATCTGTCTTTGGGATTTCTAAAAATGTTAGCTTTTTATGCAGTGACATTTAATTATTTATTTGTTCAATGTCAATTGTAAACTGAAATGTCCAACATTTTAAGTAGGTTATTCAATTATATTTTGTGCTTTTAGAAATTGCAACTTTTATAAAAATATTGTCAATTGTAATGCTTTTTCTATACAAACATTTTTTTAATGTTTGTTTTTTAATAATTTTTAATTGTTTTTTATTTTTTTGTTTTTGTGAATATTAATTTTTTTCGATTGCAAGGAATTGAAATGAAACTGGTTTATTATTGTCAGAAACTCGACAATTTCAACTGGTTCTATTTGTTAATAATATTCAATTGTTCTCGCTATTATCGACTACCAGTGTTAAAACACTTTTGTCAATTTTAACTATCTTTTTATAATGTTCAATTGTTTTCAGTATTTCTATTGATTGTCTATTGTTCTTTTTTATTTTCTAATCATTTTAGTTGTTCTTTAAACCTCATTTAATTGTTTTAGCACTTTTTACAATCAATTTTAATTCCTTTTGTCTTCATTCCTAAAGTTTTTTCATCCGCTTTAAAAAAAAATTTTATACAAATATCTATTGATTGATTTCTAGACACATTCACTTGTGTTAGTGTTAATTTTTTACAATTTCACAGATTTTATTAACCATATATCACTTTGAGCAACCTGAATATTTTTTGGAAATATTCATTGGTTTTAGTTTTTTTTTCGTTCGCTTTTATTGATTGTCAACTGTTCTGTACTTACAATTTTCTAATGGTTTAAACTGTTGTTCAATTATTGTAGTACATGTAATAATTTTAACTGCTTGTTAAAAACTATTTTCGTTTAACCAAACAAAAGTTTTAATTATTTTAATAGGTTTTTTAAATGTTATTTAACTAGTTTTATTTATTTGATAACTTCAACTGTTTTTTATCAATAATTTTTAATTTTTTTCGCTATTACCAATTATGAATTGCTTTTCATTAGTGTTATAACACTTTTGCAATTTTAATTTTTTTTAATTGTTGTCATTCGAAATTTTTTCTCACTGCTTTTATCGATTGTCCATTGTTCTTTTTCAAAATTCTAAAAATTTCAATTATTCTTCTGGAGCGACATTCAACTATTTTGGCATTTTTGACAGTTTAAACCAAATTTATAAATTATTTCCAATTATCATCGAATTTGTCATTTTTTCAAATTATTATTATCAATTATTTTCGTTTATTCACAAAACAAACAATCTACTTTGCACCAAATTTTATTTGTTTTTGTTCAAGAAGTTTTTGTCAATATTCAATAAGTTTTATTTTTTTAATTTTCAAGAAATTCAAGTGACCCTGGTTTTTGAGTTTTTATCTATTTTTTTTAATCGACAATTTTAATTATTTCCGCCATTATCAAATATCAATTGCTTTTACTTAGGGGTAACACTATGAACTGTGTTATTTAAATTTATTTTTAATTGATTTCTGAGAATACATTTTGTCATTAACTTTATGGATTTTTTTATACTTCTTATTTCTAATAATTTTAATTCTTTTCTGGAGCGACATTCAATTCATCTAGCATCTACGTGAATTGAAAATTAAATTGATGAATTGTCTTCATTCATCAACTTTATTTTCGTTGCTTCAGTGCAATGACCTATCGTACTCCCGACCTACCTTAATAAACTATGCGTTAACCTAGGTCAAGAGTACGCTAGCTTATCAAGCGTATGAAGCGTAGCGTACTCTTGACCTAGGTTAATGCGCAAATTGTTAAGGTAGGTCGGGAGTACGACAGGTCATTGCACTAAAGCGTGCAATTTAATTATAAATTGAATTGACGAGGCTGTTTCTTGGTGAAATTCCATAATATAAAGGCAAATAAAACATTGGCGGAAAATGATGATTTTTTTAATTATTAAAAAAAAAAATTAATAATACTTATCTGTTTTCTTAAGAATATGTGTGTCATGTTAATTGATTAGCAAATTTAAATTTTCTTTTATAGTTTGCCCGTCTTCTCCAACGCAATTATTGATAGATTGAAATATTTTATGATATTTTGAACCGTTTTAAGCATATTTCTGTAAATAATATTCAAAAAATCAACGTCCTTTGAAAAAAAGATAATCTTAAAATCTTAGCAACTGAACCGTTTTAAATATTCAACACATGCAAAACGTTATTCCTTTAAACTATTCATTCTGATATTTCGTTATAGAATTCGATAAATACTTTGTTCACTGCACTCTTGATGAAACGAAAATAAAATATTATCTGATTTTGAAATAAGACACTTGTTTATATATATAAGCAAGTGTTTTATTTCAAAATCAGGTTGTAGAATTATTATGGATTTTGACGTTTCAATGGAAATGCAGACTACAGACTGGATTAGACGGATTGACAAAATTTGACTGTTTACACCAGCTCCAAAGAAATCTGTGGAGAAACAGTGACAAAGTGAAATTCCGTTAAAACCATTATTTAAGCAACGGATATAATTTTCATTGGAATGATCTTACTAATAAGAAGAGTGATGCATTTGAGACATTACAAACTTTTATTTCAAACTGGCATGTGCATGTACACAATGTAATTTGCGTCCAAACTTATAAACTAGCTTAAATTTAATATTACTTAATTTAATCTTGAAGAAGAAATATACATAAAGGAAGGCATAGATCTCAGGGAAATGTGATTATAACAAGTTGGTTTTATATATCAAACATGAAAAAACATTGATTTGTTGAGGCAATATTTGGCTTTATCGAACGCAAAAGTAGTAACATATATTGACAAATTTTGTACATCTTTACATTGAAATGATGAATAATGAATGAGTTGTTAATGTGTTAATTTGTCAAAAGGCTATCGACCAGAGGATTTTGGAATTTAGGGTTTACACTAGGATTTCTAGGAAGACAGTATAGGGATAATATGTGGAAGTAGAAAGGATTTTTGGAGAATTTTTCTGATAGGAAGACGTTCTAGGATGGGGATAACTAAAGTAGTATCATAGAGGAGCTGTTTGGAAGGATTGTGTAGAGGATTAAGAGGGTGACGAAGTTTTGTTAGGGCACAAACATAGTCATATAGATACCATTGTTTTTGTAAGTTAAACTTCTAAAGTATTTTACCCTAATTATTGGTGCGATGATAAGAGATTAGGAGCTGTGATTTGCGGGGATTGATTTTAATGCTCCATTTTGCAAACCGTCATTGAAGGGAGTCAATAAGCTCTTGGAGGAATTGAAGGGCTTTTGGTAGTGTGGGAGCATGTGTGATTAAGGCAGTGTCACCTGCAAATTGCAGGAGGTACTTGGATGGATTAAAGTAGAGAGGATCAGGGTTGTATGTTAGATGTCAGCACAAAAAATGTTATAGAACAGAGGTGACAGGGGAGAGCCTTGAGGGAGGTCTTGTTCGGGAGTAAAGGAAGAGGAGAATAAATTATGGATTTTGACTTTCAGCGATCTATTACAGAGGAATTGTTTTATAATGAAAATGATATGAGGACATTTTGCTAGTATCACGAATTTTCACTTTTATTGTGACTAGTTTCGTCAAACGAATTAATTGTTTTAACAATCTTAGCATATTTTTCAGCGACATTTAATTATTCTACCACTTCAGTAACATGAATGTAATTTTTGTAATTTTTTATTTGTTTCTAACATTAAAAAATGTTACGTAATTGGTTTTTTTGTGCTATTAAAAACGCCAATTGTTTTTTAATGTTTTTGTTTATGTAGTCCAATAATGGGAACTTTTTAAATAACTTTTTTTAAAACACTTCTGTTATATTGGGTTTGTGAAATGTCGTTTTAATTTCCAAGAAATTTAAATGACACTTGTTTTTTGAGCTTTAGGAAATTTCAACCGTTTTTTATTTGTTAATCATTTGTTTTCGTTATTATCGACTGTCAATTGTTTTTAACTAGTGTTACAACTCTTTTGTCAATGTGTTGTCTTTTTATATTTTTCAATTGTTTTTATTGCATTTATTTATTGTCTATTGTTCTTTTTTACTAAATTTTAATAATTTCAATTGTTCTTTGAAGCGGCACACAACTGTTCTAGAATTTTTAAGAATTTAAATTCATTTCATAAATAAAATTCAAGTCTTCATTATTCGAGTTTTTTTCATTCGCTTTTATCTAATGCCAATTGTTTTTTATACAAATATTCAATAATTTCAATTGATTTCTAGGGAAAATTTTACACAGCTTCACTATTTGATGATTTCTTTTTCACTTTGAGTAACTTTAAGAATATATTTATTGAATATTTATTTATTAATTTATTTCAACGGTTAACACCTTTTTAAAAACATTACACAATACAATAATTATTCATTGGCTCTAGTTTTTTTCGTTCAACTGCTTTTATCGATTGTAATTTATTCATTTAGTAAGTAATTTATTCATGTCTTACCAAGGGGCTTACATTCGTCATAAATAGCAATGGATACATAATTGATTGTCAACTGTTATGACCCTACAATTTTCTAAAAGTTTAAATTGTTATTAGATTATTTTTGTGTTTATAATATTTTCATCGTTTTTTTAAATCTCAAAAAACAGTTGAAATTGTCAAAAACTCAAATCATTCAAATTAGGTAAATATTAATAAAACATTTCGCACAAAGGCACTAATAAATGATTAAACTGTTTATCCGGTTGAATGAAAACAATTGAATATTTTCAATTATTTCCATTTATCCAGACATACGGTTTTGTTTTTGTTCGACATATTTTTGTTAATACTTAATTAATTGGAATTATTTGAGAATTTGATAATTTCATCAATAATTTTTACTTGTTTTTGTTATTATCAATTATTTTAAATTACTGGTATAACAATATTGTCAATTTTAACTGCTTTCTAAAACTATTTTTCAATCGTTTTCATTTGCACATATCATTTTGGTTAATATCACAAAGTTTTATGTTTGTAACAATTGTTTTTCTATTTCTTAACGACTTCAAAACGCACAAACGTTTAATTAAAACAAGTCTTGATAAAATCTATGGGTCTAATCGTGAAAATATTAGTACACACGTTTAACACATACCATAATTGATAAAATTACAAAATTTTGTGTTAGTGGCAATCTTTTTTAAACGACTTGGAAATGCGCAAGCGTTTAATTAAAACAAGTTTTGATAAAATACGTTTTTTTTTATAAGAATATAAAAATCTAATGCTAAAAATATTATTACGCTCATTCTAAGCATACTATTCTGATTGGAATTACAAAATTATTGGTTATGGCAATTGTTTTTCTACTTTTAACGACTTGAAAACGCGCAAACGTTTAATTAAAACAAGTCTTGTTGAAATACGATAATAATAAAAATCTAAGGATCTAATAGTTAAAATATTAATACACATATCTTAAGCATACCATTTTAGTTAACATTACAAAATTTTATGTTCGTGGCAATTGTTATTTTTTCAACGACTTGTAAGCGCGCAATCGTTTAATGAAAACAAGTCTTCATAAAATAAGTTTTTTTTTATAAAAATCTAAGGTTCTAATGGTAAAACTATTAATTAACCATTCTGGTTAATACTACAAAATTTTATGTTTGTTTTCCCATTTTTTTAACAACTTGAAAACGCGCAAATATTTAATTAAAACAAATCTTGATAAAATACTTTTTTTATAAAAATCTAAGTTTTTAATTCACTGTTAGGTGTTGTAACTAAAACACAGACTTTCAAAGAGTATGCTTTTATTTTTCGCAACAATTGTTTCGCGAAAAATAAAAGCATACTTTTTGAAAGTTTGTGTTTTAGTTACAACAGCTAACAGTGAATTTAAAATGAACTTTCAACAATTAAAAGCCAACACAATCAAATTATTAAGGGTTTAATGGTAAATATATTAATACAAACGTCTTAAATATACCATTCTGATCAACATTACAAAATTTTGTGTTCGTGGCAATTGTTTTTCTGTTTATAAAACGACTTGAAACTGTGCATACGTTTAAATAAAACAAGTCTTGGTAAAATACGTTTTTATTTTAAATCTGAGGGTCTTGTGGTAAAAATATTAATACACACGTTTTAATCATACAATTTTGTTTAACATTACAAAATTTTGTGTCCATGGCAATTGTTTTTCTGTTTTTTAAACGACTTTAAACTTTGTAAATGTTTTAATTTGTTTATAAATATAAGTGTCTAATGGTAAAAAAATTAATACATGCGCCTTAAACATACCATTCTAGTGTTTTATTACTGCTTTTATCGATCGTTCATTGTTCTTTTTCTAAATCCTAAAAATTTTAATTGTTTTCTGGAACTGACATTCAATTGTTCTGGCACTTTTGACAGTTACAACACCATTTATAAATAACTTTTAATTGGTAAAGTTCTTACATTTCAACTGTTTTTTCTTTATTATTTTCAAAACAGACAATCTATTTTACTAATTTTTAATTGTTTCTGTTTGAGAAATTTTTCTAAATATTCAAGAAATTTTATAACAAATTTTGAGTGAATAGCCAAAAAAAAAAAATGGGAAACTAACAATTATAACCATTATTATTGTTATACTGCCATTGTTGACTGTTTCTTTGATTTGTCGGTGGTTATCCACTTAAGTGCAACGCTTAGACAATAGATGAAACCTTTGTGGTAATATATTGATTATATTAATATTTGCTTTAAACTATTATAAACAGAATAATAATTTAATATAGCTTTATAAAACGCAGAACACTCTGGATGATTAATTTTCCTAACGTGTTCTTGACCTACCACAATAGTAAATGCAATGAACTATCGTACTTCCGACCTACCTTAATAAGCTAACGCATTGACCTAGGTCAAGAGTACGCTAGTTTATCAAGCATGTCAAACTAGCGTACTCTTGACCTAGGCTAATACGCAGTTTATTAAGGTAGGTCAGGAGTACGATAGGTCATTGCTCTAAAGCATTGAATTGATTAAAGTTGGAAAATGCGGATGTTTCTTATTTTTTAAATATGTATTTATCAGTTTTCTTAACAATATGTATTATTTATTCACAAATTTAAATTAACTTCAATAGTTCCAACTTTATTTTTCAACCCAAATTTTGATATATTGAAATATTTTAGGAAAGTTTAAACCATTTTAAGCATTAGTTACACAATTTTTGATTTTATACATTTTGGAACTACATTTTTGTTAGTCCTAACGTTAATTATTCCAATGTTACTGTGATGTGAGCAAATTTTGTTCTTGTTCTGAAATTGGACCAACTGCCCAACGAAAGAAAATCGGTGAATATTCTATCAAAATGGCCAGGAAACATCAAAGAGCCACATATCTTGGCTAAAACTTTTTATTAGTAATTTATAAATTCAAAAAAATATTACGCATAGTTTGAAAATGTGCTTTACCCTAAATGGACGAAAATTTTTGAACATTCTCAGGGATGTTCCAAATTCTAGTACATTTTCAAACTATTAGAATATATACATAAATTTCGAAAAATTCACAAAGTTAAAATTTGAATTTAGATATTTTTTTTTCAACAAAAATTAAAATTTCTATAAAACCAAGTTTAATGTCAACTGAGAAATTGTTTAGATCTTTTAGATTACATCAGTGAAGCAAAAAGTTTGTAGTTTATAATTTACTAGGTTTTATTTTAAAATTAAATCTGCTGAATACAAAGGGCCCAACTTTTGATCGAGTTTAAAGAGAACAGAAAGTTGTCTATATTTATAAATTATAAATTTTGGAATTAAATAAATCTTTAATGGATCTAATCAAAATTTTTTGCCTCAAATGAAACCAACCTACCGAAACCCTAATATCTCTTCTAAATATCAACATCCTTCCCTTACAATTCATGAATTCATTGTACCAAACATCAGGACAGTCCAGCTAGCTAGCAAAGATACTTTTTTTCTCATTATTACATTCAAGACAGGGTAGAAAGACCTTAGGTCTATAGCCCAGACGGATTACTGTGTTTGTGTTCATGTTAAATGTTACTGTACATTTATTTTTGTCCAAATAAAGATTATTGCATGTATGGATCCAGAAAGTTTTATTAAAAGAGCCATTCTAAAAAAAATTAAGTTGTATAAGGAATAACCATTTATATTCGGCTTTTTTAGACTTCAACTAGGGGAATAAATAAGAATCAGTAAGAGGACCTATTATGAACTTCACGTAACTCAATTAATCCAAATAAGATGATCTATCTTCAACTGCGCTACACTAATGAGATTTAACATAGATTGAAACTTGTCCGTGGATGTGAATAGCAGAAAAACAATAATTCAAATAATAACATCAAAAATTATTAGCCTAAGTTAATTATTACTTCTATCTGTGTCGACTGGTATTGAAGGTTGGCGACCATCATTTGATTTTTTAGCCCTATATGATTTAATGCAACGGTTTTGGGTATTTGAAACTTTTCGCAAAGATTTTACAGCCAAGATTGTTTTTTTTTCGGTCTTCTACGATTTTTTGGAAAACATCAAAAGTTACTAAGAATTTTCTTCACATAACAAATCCAATAAGAAACGTTTCACTTTGTAAATCCAATTACCAATATATATTACGTGCCATCGGCAATTAGCGATAATTAGAGGACGGCGGCGTTGATTTTTCAGGCATCAAAAGAAAGCCGTGGCGGCGCGCGCATTCTAAAAATAGCGAAGAATGCACCAGCAGCACACAAAACGCTCCACTGCGATCGCGATGAGGATGACGAAGTGCTGAAAGTGCTAAAAATAGGTGTTAGTGAACTTGGCATTAAAAAGGACGAGCCGAGCTGATATTTTATTCCTTTGTCTGTGTGTGTAAGTAAGTGCACGTTAGGTCTTGTTTGGTTTCTTTTGACCGCCTCGTCGCACCCGAGGATATTGGTATTGATAGGAGGTCAGACGGTGCCGTGACTCACTTATTGGATGTATTGACTTAATCTCATTTATGTCTTTAGGCGTAGTAATGTTTCCCTACTGATAATTACAAACAAATGCAGAATAATGAGCCCTCATTTGCAGCAATGGGAAAATGGCTGCATGTTTTTCCCAACCCCAGTGTGTGTGTTTATGAGAACCTCTTTCCTCTCCTAATGATAAGTCACGACACGTACAAAAGAACGGTCTTGCGATCGCTAATGTCTTGTCGTTCATTGTGTCGTGTGCTGGGGGAACGCTCTTAAGATGTGGAGGAGGAGGCTGGAAATTGTCCAACTATTCACGAGGAATTCCTTTTATCGTGAAGGTCTTTTATATTGCGGGATGCTGAGGGCGTCGATCAAATTTCAACAATGGTGTGGTATTGTTAATAAGGCGACCTCGTGTATAGGGGTGAATATTCTTGGGAAGTGTTCGCATAGTTCATCGGATTATTAGAGCGTATCATTTACATATGAGTATGTTGGTTTGTTTAGAAACTATGCATAATTGGGTTTGGTGGAAGTTAAAAATTAATCTTATATGTTATATAATATAAGCTCGATTGCCTCGAGTTTATGTTAATTAAACACAGACCATCTTCCTTTTTCAAAAAAAAACAATAGTTTTCGGACAAAAGATTAATAATTTTGGTGTAATTAAATTATTAATCTTTTGTCCAGAAACTATTGTTTTTTTTGAAAGAAGATTACTAAATGGTTGAGGCTATTAGCTGTTGAAAGTTCATATTCTTATCACTTCCCAAAAGGAAAATGGCGAAATAATAGATAAAGAATGTTTCACCAAAAGGTAAGTAAGAAAATTATTCAAGTTCAAAAAAGTGGAAGATGGTGATCTAATTTTAAAGACTATTGAACTATATATTCCAATAATTTTGATTCATCTGCCTTTTTTTTTATCTAAAAATATGTTTTTGACTAAAAAAAAGCTCTAATCTAAATGCACCTTTATTATCTTTCTTTGTTTCGATACCAGAAGATTTCTAAAATAATGATTTGTTTTAGGATTACAAACGTATTTCTAATTAGTAACAGTTTACAATTTTTACGCCCGCAACTATTTTCATTGAGTAACACGTATAAACTTTTCTTCACTCATTCTTTATTTAGATCCATCTAGTTGAGAGTGTATGTTTACACATGTAATGTATTTTCGGAATGACCACAAACATAAGCGGAATGACTGAAAATAGCTGCCCTTGAACTGAATCGGTTATGCATTGTAGTTCAAATAATTGTCAGTGTATCATGACAACTTTACGAATTCATACGACGGTGCGACGTTTATTAGTCGAAGGCAGGTGGTGTTCCCCGAATGGGTGCATAATAAAGCGGGAAGTATTAATATAATTTCAGGAAATTACAGAGTGCAGAGAGGACAGGAGGAAAAATCGCGTGCTTACTGGCGGTAAAAATTTAATTTTCATACCCGACAATGACACATCATAGAGAGTAAAAAACGCACGTTTACAATGCTTATGTTCGCTACAAACAATAATATAGTTGGAAATAATGAATTAATCAATTATTTTCTAATTAAATTATCTTTATACACCACCTAATAATTATTTAGATGTTTAAAAACTGTTGAAGTGGAAAATTCCGTTTGCCTATACAGATTTATTTCCATAGACAAAATATCGGTTGGGTATGCTAAGTAAAAGAGCAGAATGGAAATGAAACAGGTAAAAGAATTTCGTCCAGGTTACAATGAAGTCAATTTCAGTGAAGATTTTATACTGGATGAACTTGAATCCAAGATTTTAGAGTTGATGACGACGCTGATGCAAAGAAATAATTACGATTTGTAGTTTAATCTTCAATAACTAAGTTGCATAAAACGCAAGATGGCAGATATTCCATTGGCTCGAGAAGAAAGTTGGTAAACATTAAAAATTCTTTATAATTTTAAAGAAGAACAAGAGGTGCCAAGGCAACAATGCAGTAAATATCAGAAATTATGAAGAATTCAGAGTGTTTTTTAGTGAATGAGAATACATTCTGGATTTTGGAAAAGTCGTTTTCGGAGCTGACGGAGATTGGAATTGTGACCGGCGAAATGACAGATATTATATGAGAAATAACAGCTGACAGTTGACAATTGACATATGACAGTTGATAGATAATATATTTGTCTTCGTTGTTAACACTTCAGACTTTGCAAGAATTTGTTTGAAATGTATCAGGACCGCGGAAGTTTGAAAAGTAATTTATCTAAAAATGTTTACTGCATTTATCATGCTTTAAATTTTGCACGAAATTATTAAATAACAAAAGAAGTCTGAAACGTAATTTTCTGCGAAAAGTTTTCTGCGAAAAGTTTTCTGCACTTATTGACAGTTGACAGATAAAACTTGACTGATGGTAACAGGTAACAGATGACAATTTAACGAATAACAAATAGATGGGATAACAAATAACAGTTGAGAGTTAACGGATGCCAGATGACAGTCGACAATTGACAGATGACAAATGACAACTGACCGTTGACAGACGACCCGATAGATAATGGCAATTTTTTACGTGACAGAAGGCTGATGAGATTTGCCAGATGACAGTTGGCATATGGCATAACAGATGAGAGTTGAGAGTTAACGGATGTCAGGTGACAATCGAAGGTTGACAGATAACATGGCAGATGACAAATGACAGCTGACTGTTGACAGACGAAACAACAGATAATAGATTAGAAATGGTAATTTTTAGTTGACGGATGACAGAAGACAGATAACATAACAAATGCCAGTTGGCAGATCACATGACAGATAACAGTTGAGAGACAACGGATAGCAGATGACGGTTGACCAATTATATGACAAATGGCAGTTGAGAGTGTACATGCCAGATTACAGATACAAATTGACAGTCGATAGATGATGGATGACAGACATTAACTGCTGACAGTTGACAGATGAGATGATAGAATACAGATGATGGAGTAATGACAGATGTTAAAAAACGGATGAGAGTTGAAAAACGAAAATTTGTCATCCTATTTCATACTTCAGGCTTTTTATAATTGAGAATAGTAATTTTCCGCAAAAACTGACATTTTACAGGTCACAGATGACAAATTACAGTTCACTAATTACAAATGACGGTTGCCAGTTGATAGATGACATAATAAAAGACAGTTAACATGATTAATTGCTGAAGCCCTTACTTGTGATACATCTTGATTACGAAGTAAGTTGAGAAATAATTCGTTTGATAATGTCCGAATAGGACGAAACTAGTCGCAAAAAAGAGGGAAAAAATCCGTGATCCAACAGAGTTTTTTTTAAATTTATTTCTAAACCTACTTCATGACAGTTAACTGTTGTCAAATGACAGGTGACAGTTAACAAAAGACAGATTACTGTCGACAGATGAAAGGTTTCAGAATAAAAATTTGTATATACTTTTCTACTTCAAATTTTGCACTAAATTTTTAACGTATCAGAATCGAAGAAGAAAAATAATTTAGCTAGAAAATGTTACTGTATTTATTGACAGTTGATAGTTAAGGCATCACATGACATATCAAATGATAGTTGACAGAAGACAGATGACATGACAGATTATAGTTAACAATTCACATTCAACAGTTGATAAATGACGAATGACAGTTGGCAATTGATATGGCAGATAAAAAATGACAAATGCCAATTAACAGATCACAGCTGACAGTTGATAGGACCGAATACAGATTCCAATTGATAGGTGATACTTGACAGAACATACAAGACGGCTTATAGTTGGCAATTCTTCTTTGTCTTCATTTTTCATACTTTTTGCTCAAAATTTTCAGAAAAAATATCATGATCGCAGAAATGAAAAAGCTATATTTATTGACAGTTAACAAATGACAGTTTACTGAAAAGGTTGACAGATCACAGTTGGCAGAAGATATATTACACATCGCAAGTGACAATTGAAAGAAGACATGACAGATAAAAGATCTCAGAATACAGACGGCAATTGATATTGGATATTTGACAGAAAATAGAAAATGAATTACAAATGACAGATTAACAATTTGTCTTTGCATACTTAAGATTTTTCAGAAGGTTTTCAGATAAAATATCAGGATCGTAAATTAGAGATGACAGTTGACAATTGACAGACGACATGACTGATAAAATATTACAATTACCAATTATTACAGATCGCAATTGACAATTGAAAGACAACATGACAAATAAAAGTTGACAGATGCCAATTGACAGGTGACATGACAGAATACAGATGACAAGTCATATTGGATATTTGACAGAACACAGAAAATGGATTATAGTTGTCAAATTAACAATTTGTCTTCGTATACTTAAGATTTTGCAGAAAGTTTTCAGATAAAATATCAGGGTCGCATAATAAAAATGACAGTTGAAAATTGACAGACGACATAACTGATAAAAGACCAATGGACAGTTGACAGAATACAGATGACAGAATAAAAGACAGATTATAGCTGACAGATAAAAAAATTATTTTTTATCATTAAGATTTTGCACAAAATTTCCAGATAAAATATCACGATTGCAGAAATGAGAAAAGTAATTTTCTGCAAAGTGTTTAATGCAATTATTGACAGTTGACAAATAAAGGATGTCACTTGACATATAACAGTTGACAAATGACATGACATAAAAAATGACTGTTGAGAGATAGCATCCTTGTCATTTGTTATGTCATGCCATAGTTGATAGTTGGCAGATGTCGTAGAATTAAAAAATAACATTGGAGCAAAGGTAAAAATCATAATCATTAATTATAGTTTATAGAATAATAATTTTCCACGAAAATTTTTCTGCATCTATTGACAGTTGACAGGTCACAAATGACAGTTCACTAATGACAAATGACGGACGCCAGTTGTCAGATGACATGATATAATAAATGACAGTTAACAGTTGTCAATTGACAGATGACTTTTAAGAAAAGACAGATTGCTGTCGACAGCTGAAAGTTAACAGAATAAAAATTTGTATTGTATTTGTATTTTTCTATATCAGATTTTGCACGAAATTATTAACGTGTCAAGATCGAAGAAGTGAGAAAAATAATTTACTTAGAAAATTTTACTGCATTTATTGACAATTGGCAGATAACAGACAGTTGTGACAGCACATGACATAACAAATTATAGTTGACAGTTTACTCATGACAGCCGGCGGATGACGTTTAATAGAAGGCAGCTGACATGAAAGATTATAGATGACAATTCACAGTCGACAGTTGATAGATGACGGATGACACTTGACAATTGACAGACGACATGACAGATAAAAAATGACAAATGCCATTTGACAGATCACAGCTGAAAGTTGATATGGCCGAATACAGATGACAATTGATAGGTGAAATTTTACAGAACATAGAAAACGGATTATAATTGGCAGATGAACACTTCATTTTTCATACTTGAGATTATGCACAAAATTTGCAGATAAAATGTCAGGATCGCAGAAGTGAAAAAGTTTTGTATTATTATTGACAATTAGAAATGACAGTTTACTGATACGGATGACAGATCACAGTTGGCAGAAAACAGATAACGTGACATATTACAGATCACAATTGAAAGACAACATGAAAGATAAAAGATCACAAATGGCAGTTGACAGTAGTGACATGAAAGACTACAGATAACAATTGGTATTGTATATTTGACAAAACAGAGAAAATAGATTAGAGTTGACAGATTAAATTTTTGTCTTTTTATACTTAAAATTTTACAAAGAGTTGTCGAATAAAATACCAGGATCGCATATTAGAGTTAACAATTGATGGACAATTAAAAATATACCAATTGACAGTTGACAGAATATAGATGACAGAATTAAAGATGGATCATAAATATCAGGAAAGAAACGTAATTTTCTGCAAGATGTTTCCTGTATTTATTGACAGTTGACAAATGAAGGATGCCACTTGACAGATAACAAATTACAGTTGGCAGATGATATGACATATAAAAAATGACTGCTGACAGATGGCATGACATAATAAATGACAGGTGACACTAGTCAATTGGCAGTTAACGAATGACAGATCACGGTTCGAAAATGTTTGCTGCATTTATTGACAGTTGACAAATGAAGGATGTCACTTGACAGATAATAGATGACAGTTTACAGATAACAGATGACAGTTGACAGATTATATGACATATAACAAATTACTGTTGACAGTTAGATGCAAAGCATTTAAAACTTAAAATTCCTCAAAAATTGAAAAAAAGACCTAAGGCGCCAAGAATATGTGGTATTTCACAAATTATGAAGAATGCGGAGAATTTGTAGTGGATGAAAATAAATTCGAGATTTTATTGCTTAAAAAAATGATACATTCTATATTGCTAAATCAACAATAAAACTATAAAAAAAAACACAATATAGCAAATTTCAAAAATTCGGAAAACCAATTGAAATATAATTTCAGAAAAGTATAGAGTGCTGACGGAAAGGAGGAAAAACCAATTGAAAGCCATCCGAATGAAAATCCCAAAACAAGTATAAGTAATGTAATTCAGAAATTGCTATGCATTTAAACTCAGTAATCCTTAAGAATTTGAAAGAGAAGTAGAGAGCGTTAGGGCAACGGGGTAGAAAGTTTCAGAAATTATGAAATACAAGGAGTTTTTTTAGGTTTGAGAATGCATTTACGATTTTATACAAGTCGCCTTAGGAGCTGACGATAACTGCAATTGATGGAACTTATAAGATTAAAAAAATAACATTGGAGCAAAGATGAAAATCATTATTTATAGTTTAATTCAAGATAAACAAACTGCAAAATAACTACAATTTCTCAAATGTTTTAATGGCTCAAAATTGAAAAGAGCAACATCGTCAGTGATTAAGAAATTGGTAGGCATTTAAAACCTAAAATCCTTTAACATTTAAAAGGGGAGAAAGCGCAGGCTATTGGGTTTCAAAAATGTAAGGAGGCAAAGATTTTTTATTGGATGAGATTATAACCGAAAATTTGAAGCTGGTAAAAGATAAACCAGACACATGTTTTCAGAATGATCTCATATCAAAGATACCCATCATTCTTTGTGGCTAAATTAGCAATATAAAATATCTCTAAAAATACTGAAAAGCCCACTGGAAAGTCGTTCGAGGAGAAATCATTTTAAAAAATGTTATCGTTAGTGCAAAGCATTTACAACTTAAAAACAATTCAGGAATTAGGACAGGGGTATAAGGTGCCAAGGATACGAGGCATTCAAGTTCACAAATTCTGAAGAATGCTGAGCGTTGGGGTTTTAATTAATTCAAACTTTATAGTTCAAAAATGAACAAAGATTCTAAATATTTAAATTTGCAAAAAATAAGATAACAAAAAATCCGGAAAAACAATTAGATGCCATCCGAATGGAAATCCCAAAAAATGTCGTCATCATCAGTGATTCAGAAGTTGCTTAGCATTTAAACTCTCTAGTCCTGTGTAGAATTTGAAAGATAAACATAAGGTGTCGAAAGCAACGAGGCAGAAAATAATTTTGATGCTGGTTACGCGATACTCTTGATGGAAACAGATATTAATATTAGGTGACGAGGAAAACTTGTTTTGTTCTATAATGTTTTTATTTACCTGACGCGTGTTTCGGAGTTGAATTTTGGCGAAGACGGCAACTGAAAATAGAAACATTATGGAACAAAAGGACGTTTTGCCTTTTTTCAGAAATTATGAAGAACCTGGAGATTTTGTAGTGAATTAGATTGCATTCAGGATTTTAGACGAGTTGCTTTAGAATATTTCGAAATAATGTTATCGTCAGTGATTAAGAAACTTTCAAGAATTTAAAACTTAAAATCCCTAAGAATTTGAAAGAGAAACATAAGAAGGCAAGATTACAAGGAACCAATTATTGGAATTTGAAAGAACGAGAAGATTTTGTAGTATAAGAGATAATATTCAAAAGTTTACATCAAATAAGGGATATATTTGATGCAATAATTGAGCGGAGCAGAGATAAAAATCATTATTTGAAGTTTAATTAGTAATGACAAGCTGCAAAAATATGAAAAACCTGTTAAAAATTGAAATCCCTCAAATTATGTTAAGCAAATGAGCCTAAACGTAGCAGCAAATTTTAGAAACTAAAGAGAAAGTGGAGATTTTTGAGTGGACGAGAAGACTTACGAGGGATGGTTTTAAGAATGTCATGCAAATTTTAGTAATTATGAAGTAAGCGAAGATTTTGTAGATGAGTTACATCCGAGATTTTGGAGATGATAAGGAACGGGGATCTCAAAATGGATATTTCAGTTAAAACAATTTTCAAAAAAAATTTACGAAATCAATATTTCCCCTAAGTATACTATATAAGGAAAGTAAAAACAACTTGATGATAAAGGTACGCCGACTCTTGTAATCTTCTGAGAAATATACCAATCATTAAACTTATTTTATTATAAAACCCATCTGTGTACTATTAATTGGATTTCACCATGCGTAGGAATTATTCATAACTTCTGATGTATAAAACAGGATGCAAGTCTTCAACCGACAATCGGAGAGGAAAACGCGTATGCAAATTCCTAGAGATTATTAAATACGTACATAATAAATCGATTGGAATAGTTTTCTCCGCGCACATCCTTTCAAGCGCCGTTGAAAATCGAAAACGCGATTCGCTCCGGCGATGTTTATAAACGACATCAACTCATTGCCGCTATGGAAACGTGCCGTTTCACATTTATCTCTAATTTGCGAAAATCGCTCACTCTCGCAACACTCAGTGTTACGTAGGTTTAAAACGCCAGGCGCTAATATAATAAATATCAATGCCATTTGTGCGTTGTGATTACACTTCACATATTTGCATAATCTTGTTTGTGTAAAACGGCATGTTTTGTTATTATTTGTGTAACGGTCTGTTGATAATTTTTCAGACGTCAACGTTTTGAAACAAGATAATCAAAAGAATTGAATTTATTTTAAATTGTGACAAATCAATCAATTAGCTTTACATCACGTACAGAGATATTCAGTTTTTAACTCCAGATAAAAAACAATTGATATAATCTAACTACCAACAAAAATTCAAGAGTCAAAGTTTGAGAGAAGTTAAAAAATTACATTCTGTAATAATTGTAAAAAATTTAACCATTCAATCATTTGGCTTATAAAGTTCAAAACACATACAGAGCTAATCAATTTTTAACTTCAGATAAAAAACAGTTGATATAATCCAACTACAAAGGAAAAACAAGAATTAAACTTGAAAGAAGATAATAAAAAATTGTATTATGTGATTAAAAACATTTTAAAAGATCAACTACTTAATCAATTAGCTTAAAAACTTCAAAACACGTACAGAGTCGATTAGTTTTGAACTTCAGATAAAAATCAATTACATCAAAAACTGAAGAGTCAAACGCTGAAGGAAGATAATCAAAAATTTCATTCTACGATTAGAAAAATTCTAAAAAGTGAACTACAAATCAATTTTAAAGATTATAAGCTAATTTTAAAATTGATTTAAAACTTTAAAATTAATTTTTCTTCTTTCAGAATTAATTCTTTTTGGCCAGGTGTATAAATACACCAAGCATTGCATTTGTTTGAAAATATTTTTCCTCATGTTATTTCAACAGTTAACCTTCGATTGTTACGAATTACAAAAGTATTTTCCTTTATACATCAACAAAGCTTTAATGAAAAAATAGTACAAAGAGGCAGAATAGGTGACATTCTAAAAAAGGAGGCACTTCCTGCCAACATCACACAGAAAAAAGACATAACGGCGTTTTAATTACGACTTCCTTCCCTTCACAATTCCACCCCTGACGTTTAGAGACGAAATAAAAAAAAAACAACGTTCCTATTTCTGGTGTCGGCAGCACGCTACATTTCAGTGGTTGATTTGTTGTAATGTTTCAACTCCACCCCAGTTTAAGGCTTTGAAAAGACGGATGGGATACGAAAAGCGTGGCAGAAGGAAATCTGTAGTTGAGCTCCTGTTAGGGGAATAAAAACTACCCGCGTGACATATAAAGAGGGGTGTGTTTGTATTATTGTTCTCCCTTGGGGAACATGTGGTCGCACCCGAAAGGTACGGTTAAATGATAATTGTTCATTTATTATAGAATGTTTCACAGAATGCAATTTTTGATTATCTTCTTTCAAAGTTTGTGAAGGTTTTTGAACAACAACAAAAAATTCTATTGCATAATTTTTAATTAATTCCTTTCTTTGACCTTTACGACCTTCATAAAGAATTTGCCTCCAAAACTATCCTCTTCAATCCCTTTTAATTAATATTATGAAAGTAATTTTACTAAAAACTATTTTAATCATTGGCACATTTAAATATATCCCTACATATGCATGTTTAAGTACAACCAATGTCATTGTCAGGTCATTCACTATATTATTATCCAATGGTGATTGGCCTGTTTTATGTTTGAGGAAAACCCACCCTCATTTAAGGGCTATGACCGCAACCCTTGTTTATGTCTGGAGGGAACACGCGATGTTGAGGTCGTGACATGCAACGCACGCTGCTGATCCATTTACATATTCCTATATAAAAGGTCGAAGAACAAAATAGGGTTTGCAGGGAAAATAGGAACGATATTAATAATAATAATAATGGACTTTCTCTCTCATGTTGCATGAATGAGACATACAAAAATAACTATTGAGAATTATAAGGTGGGATTCAGAATTGGGTAATAACCCTGATATATAAATTTTAAAAAAATGTATGCAACTACAATTTAAATACTACACTAACGGTATTGAAAAAAATAGGATGTTAACGACTCACAGCCCATACTTATATAATTAAAA
Source organism: Ontholestes murinus (assembly GCA_963969525.1). NCBI lineage: Eukaryota > Metazoa > Arthropoda > Insecta > Coleoptera > Staphylinidae > Ontholestes > Ontholestes murinus. The sequence continues at coordinate 8,593,862 of OZ018387.1, forward strand.
TTTAATTATGTAAGCTAATAGTAATAATTATGAATTCATAAATAATATTAATACCCGAAGCAACTAATTAACAAGTAGCATTTTCACATGGTGAATTAACATCCTTAATTTCTGCACGTTTGCTTCAAGCGATATATAAATATATAAAAACTGTCTTTAACTATAAAGAAATTTGTGGGAATTTAATTTGGTAACTAGTTATGAAATTAAATAAACATCATTATTTATTTCAAATAAAATAATAATAATGCGAACCATTCGAACAATGGGAGAATAATTTATAAAAACTATAAGAATCTTAATATTTTTCATTACCTTGTTCACGTGTTCGTAAACGTTATCCTATTTGTTAAATTCTGTATTAAACTTACTTCTTGTACCTGCTGTGAAGTCTCGAAGAAAAACTACAAACTATTTTATTTCTACCATTATCATTGAGATGTCAACATAAAACTTTTATAAATCATCTCTAAATATTTATATTTCGGATTACAATTATCCTGTTAATTGGGTCCTATCTTTTATACCCATAAAAATCTACAAGATTTTGGATTGTCGAAACTAGTTAGGGAAATGAAATAAATAAAAATTGTGAAACAAATAAAATCAAGTGAAATTAATTACATATTTACACAATCGAAAAAAAAAATAGTAAAATTTTCATATTAAACAATTTAAAAAGTTTAAATTTAGCTATAATATAGTTTATTGAACAGTTATTAACAAAAGAAAAATAAAGAAATATTTCTCAAAATTTTTTAAAGAAATCGTAAAGATAATTGTAAATTTTCAAATATATTTAAATTTATTCAAAATAGCAAATATTAAAAAAACACATAAGCACTTATATCCAGCCTCAATAAATTATACTCTCTTTTTATCTAGCATACTCTTGAATTACTCTAATAAACTATGTGTTAACCTAGCGCCTATTTCCTTCCTTAAACTCCAGCGTACTCTTGACCTACCTCAAAGTGTATTTGCGCGAGTTCGGGGTACGAGAGGTCATTGCACTGTTTATTGTGGTAGGTCATGAGTACGCTACAACATCTTATGATCAAGTTAATTGTATTCAATTAATATTCAGTTAGTTTTTAATAAAGTAAGAAAAGAAAAGATGAACTTAATGAAATATCAAAGCGCTAAAAGAAATAAACTTCTAAAAAAAATATCTGCAACTAAAATTTTAAAAAATGATAATCGAACCAAAAAATATTTAAACAAATTATTAAGAAACGCCATAAAAGTGTTTTAATTGAGGGAAATTCTTAAAATCAATTAGAGTTATTAGATATAAAAAATATGACGAGGTGATTTAGAAAAAGAAAGCAAAAGTTTAAAACAAATTAAACATCACTCCTGAAAATAATTGAAATTGTTAGAAATAAAGGAATAGTTAAAAGTTGGTAAAATTGCACATTGACCTAAATTTGATGAACAAAATCAATTGAAAATTATTATAAAAAGTTACAATAAAATTAATTAAAAATTATTAGAAATTTAGATAAAGAAAACAGTTGATAATGCCCAAAAACAATCAATTAAAGGTTGGTGGATGAAAACAATGATAATTAGTAAAGATATAATATATACAATAATAGCACTTGAATATTAAGGATAAAATAAAAATTCTTTTAAAAACAGCTGCATTAAATCAAATTTGTTAATAAAAATTAAATTGACAAAAAAGAAACAACAGCAAATGTAACGAAAGAAAATAATTCAAAATTATTTAAAAAAAACACTGTATATTGAAAAAATGTTTTCAAATAATTGAAAACGTTAAAACCCTACAACATTTGAATGTTACAGAATTATTACAAAATCGCAAATAATTATTTGTGATTAAAACAAATTGTTGGAAATTTGCAAAGAAAAAACAATCGACAAATGATCAAAGCAGGTGGACATTGATAAAAAAATTACTAACGAAAACAATTGAAAGTTATAAAAAACAGCTGAAAGCATTAAAATAATTGAATGCCATTTCAGATGTCAATTACAATTGTTGAAAAGAAAACAATTGAAAGAGAACAAAAGTCAAATTAAAAATAAAGTTAAAATCATTGATTGCCAAAAAACAGTTAAAACTGTAACTTAAAAAAATGTTGAAAATCTAAAATAGAATTAAATTTAGAACCAAAAAAATAGTTTTTTTTTAGACAATAATAAAAATTAGAAATTGCAAAAAAACAGTTTTAATTTGGTCGATAAAATTGGTTAAATATTATCAAAAAACTTTACAAAAACCATTTATATTGAAATAAATGCTAAACAATTGAATCTCTCTTGTAAGTAGGAGAAGCAAAACCAATAATGAATAAAGAATAATAAACACTTAAATATTTGATGATTTCGGCGTATACTTCGTGGTACATCTTGAATGAGTGGTAATTGAAACACGAATTGAACACTTACAAAACCTTAACATTACGTCACGAATAAATTGAAAGTTTTGATAAACGAAAACTTTCAAAATCAGTTGAAACTGCCAAAAAAAAAAACACAAAATAAATAAATCAGTTAAGACAACTGATTATTTAAAAAAACAAAGAAATTTAATAAATATGTAATAAAAATAAAAATTTAGAAATTACAAAAAAAAATAATTTTCCTTTTTTAAAACAGTTAAAATTTTATGAAATCATAAAAATAGTAAAAAGGAGTTAATCTAAATAGTTTATCCACGCGAAAAAAAAACAAACAAAGTAAGAAAATGAGTTGAAATTTTGATTTAAAATAATTGGAAATTAACATAAACAAAAAGTTGTCAACAAAAGAACGATAGGAAGAAAAATATTGGCACTTGAAAAACAATTGGGACTGCCAATAGGAGCAATTAACGATCAATTAAATCATGACGAATGAAAACTATTGAAATTTGATAAAAATAGTTAAAATTACTAAAAAATATATTAGAAGCTTGTAAAAGACACAGTTAGCAGTTCCTAAAAACAATTGACGATGAATTAGTTTGCCGAATGAAAACTGTTGACGATTAATAATATATTAGAAACTTGTAAACAGTTGACAGTCCCTGAAAACAATTGACGATCAATTAAATCCTGACGAATGAAAACTATTGAACATTGATAAAAAATAATTAAAATTACTAAAAAATATATTAGGTACTTGTAAAAAAAAACAAATAACAGTCCTTAAAAACAATTGACGATCAATTAAAGCTCTAAGAACGAAAATAATTGAAAATATTTAAAAATAGTCAACATCACCAAAAGAAAAAATTGTTAATATGTAAAAAATATATTAAAATTTTGTAAATAAAATTAGTTCCATGAACAAAAACAATTAAAAAATGATAAAAAATAGTTAAACATACTAAAAAACATATTGGAAATTTGTAAAAAAGAAACAATTGACAATCTCTAAAACTATGGACTATCAATTAAATCTTGACGAACGAAACCAATTGAAAATTAGAAAAAGTAGGTTAAATTATTGGAGAGCTTTTCAAAAGTAAAAATTTTCCAGAAAAAAAAATAAAAATTGACATTTGTTGAAACTAAAAAAAATATTTTATCACAGTTGCATTAAATTTGTTTAAATTGAATTGAAAATGAATAAAATTAGTTGAATATTAGCGAAAACAATAGATAAAAGAAAATTATTATCAAGAAAACGTTTATATTGAAAAAACGTGCTAAAACAATTGTATGTCTCTATAGAAAACAATCGAAAATGTTAAAAATTATATAGTGTTTGTCAACGAATGTTTTTCTTTATCAAAACGCAATAAACAATTGATAAAATCAGTTAAATCAGCTAAATAAATAAACAAATAAGTAAATAAATAAATTAATTAAATAAATCAATAAATAAATAAAGTAATTGTTTGTTTGTATTAATGAAAAAGTTTAACGTGTTAAAAATACAAACACATTAAGCGAATCTTCTTAAATTGTTAAGATAAAACAATTGACAAACTATAAAAGCAGTTTGTCACTGTCAAAAAATAACGAAAACAAATAATTGAAAATTATAACTAAAAACAGTTGAATGCCATTTCAGATAGTAATTTTTTAATTGTTAAAATAAAAAACAATTGACCACAAATAAAATCGGTTGACGAAACAAAACAACTTATTAAAAAAAGTAAAATTTAAAAACAAAATAAGTTTTGATGATGTTTACTGACTGGAGGGTGGGATAGAGGCCACCCACTCATCCCACATATAGATAATAACGTTAATTACATAATTTGAATAAAAGACATTGACAAAGTACATTTTTTGAGTGTGTTAATTAATAAAAATTATAAACATAACATTAAATCAAGCTTAGATAAGATTAGTTATAGAAAGTCATTTATATTTAAACTTAAATTTAAATAATTACTTATAAGGTTTTATTATTTTTAACCAAAAGCAAAATCATCAACGATTAGTATTTAAAGTTATCATGTATATGTAGGGTGGGTGGGTGCTCCCTACTCCTCCTTTTAATCATTAAATCATAAACGAGAGTTTTAAAATGATGTTGTGGCCATCATAGTAATTTCTTTAAATTTTTCTTAAAAGCTATGAAGTTTACGAATAATAGCTATTCTAAACAATTTGCTCAATTTTGAATTCATTACGATTACTTCTTGTATAAATTTCATGTAACTCCTATAGTTTAATAGCAATAGGCAAAATATATCAAAATTTTTAATTTTGTAAAGAACTTTATGAAAAACATGTTTTAATAAAACTGGTTCAGTTTTTCATTCTCTTTACCTTTTGTTTGAATGGTTCTGTAATATTTTCAAATTTAGAAAAATATTGACAAAAAACCTAAAATTGCCTCGAGTAAACACCCACTTTCGGTTTATGAATGTTTAACAAAAGCTTTTCAGTTCCAGTTTTTAAAGATAAAACCTTAAGTTTAAAGTTTCATCTCAATCGGATCATTCGTTTTTGAGATACAGCGCCCACAAACATTTTCACTCACGAAAACAATACTTTCCCTATATATACTATATAGGGAAAGTAAAATAATGACTGTGCGTATTCAAGTTTAAAGATAGAAGTGCAACGTTTGGACAGATGTCTACAGTATATCTATCCTCAGAGAACTGGAGCTACATAAATTACGTCATATTCAATTTTGTCTACAGTTGTATTCGTAATTTGCTGTTGCCAACAGATAAACCCTTATATAAATGTAAACATTTTCAAACAAATTATGTTTAGAGTTACTGAGGTTTTTTGCTTTGTCTATATTTGATAATCCTCAAGAGAAGCGTTTATTACATGTGTAAGACTTATGATGTGCAACCTTTCTGAAACCATATTATCTTAATTTGAAAATAGTTAGTATCAAAAAGTTTTATCTTTATTAGCAATGTCATCATCCACATCTTTAAACAGTATGTTCTAGACTTATTAGGCTGCCAGATTTTCATCCAGAAACAGGAATACGTCGCATTAATTATTGTTCCCAGTCAACAACAACCACATACCAGTTTTGATCTATTTTGGAGCTTTTCAGCGTAGTTATAATTATCGGTGTTGATAGGTTTCTTGATTTGTCGGTGGTTATCCACTTAAACAAGGATTTAGTGCAACGCTTTGGCAAAAGATTGATGGTTGGTCATATTTGTTGGGAGAACTCTTTTACAAATGATGAATCAACCTTGTGCAAATGACCACGCATACCATATATATGATGGAAACCTGTCCCTTATGGTCATGGGTATATATTGACCTAGTTGCAAGAGCTCAGTTAGACTGACATCCCTGTTTTTGGATGGAAGTATCAAGATCTGAACCAAATTGAGCAAATGCAGCCACTTCAGTTTCAGATCCTGCACGGGATACAGAGAGATCTACGTTGGTAGCTGAGCGGATACTCTTGTAGAACGATTCAGTCTCCAAGATTTTCCGTTAGTAATGGAAATGACATTGGTTGGAATGTAAACAGATACATCACCTGATTGTGTTTCAATAACTGGCAAGGCGGTCAAAGAACAACCTCCAGAAGCGTCCGATATCTTAGCATCACGTTCGGGCAGACGGGCGTGAAGGTAAAGTACATCTCCGGGCTAGACTTCACGACATGATGGAGCAACAGGGACATTTGTCTCATCAGCTCACACCACAATGATGGTGTATTTCGTGGCGCAAGAGTCGGTGAGACGCTTCAAAATCTGAGCTGGACTGAGTGGACCTTTTTTGACCAATGGCAACGTAGATACAATACAGCTTCTTGTTCTCTTCATTGGCATCGTTGAAACTTTTCTGGTTGATAATAGTGTCGATGGCAAGGGCAGTTTTACCAATTTGACGACTTGACTAATGGGTACTGAAGTCTAAGCATCCCTGGTACCAATCTGCATAGGTTTCCTTACAGAAATATTGGGATGATATCCGGGACTTAAATGCCCACACGAAAACGAAGCTTTTTGTCAATAGAGAAATCTTATAGAATACTCAACAATAACAATAACGATCTATAGGGACTTTTTTACTTGCCATCAACAGATTTAGTAAAGTAAACAAGGAGAGGGCTTTTTGCTTAGGACTGTATCTAGGGAAAAGAATATTTTCTTCAGCCCAAAGAACTTATAACATGCTATGCATGCCTTTCCATAACAACATTGTTCTTTTGAATAAGAAAACAAACCTGTGGTATACATTGAGGCCTAAGAAACAGTTTGGAACGCTGTGTTTACTTTTGTATTATCAGCTTCTGTTAGAGATAGAGTTTTCGGTAAGGTGAAAGTGATAAAGGTAAGATCAAATTTGGATGAAAGATTTTGCACTTTAGTTCGAGAGGACTCATCAAGTAGATAGGTGTAGATACGTTTGTGAAAGACAGGTTGAAAAGTAAGATAACAGGAGGATAGAAGGAACTTAACAAAAGAACAGGAAAACAAACAAACACAAATACAAAATAAAATGACAAAAGAAGAACACAAGAACAAATCAACATATGTATAGAAAAAAGGGAGAGATAGTAGACAGAACAAAAACATAGCAGAAGAGAGAACAGAAGAACAAAATGAGTAAAGAATAAAAGAAAAGAGAAAAAACAAAACAGGATATAAATAGAAAAAGCAGATAAGCAGAATTATAAATGAGCAGAAAAACGGGAGATAGAAAACGGTTGAATAGAAGTACAAAAGAACAGAAGAACAGAAAACAGAAGAATAAAAAACAAAATAAAATAATCGGGGACGAACAGGAACAGAAAAACAAAATATCAGAAAAACTTATGAATCGACAAACGAGAAGATGGAAAGAAAAATGTAATGAACTAACCGAAGAATAGAAAATCAAACGAAATTAAAAAATAGAACCGAAGAATAGCAGGAAAGAACTACAGTGAGACATAATATCAGAACAGAAATAGAAATATAAAATAAAAATAGAACAAATAAGAGAGAGAGAAGAATAAAAGGAGAGAAAAAATAACAAAACAGAAGTATAAATTAGCAGATATACGAGCAAAAGGTTTAGAAAGACGGAAATAAGGAATGCAAAAAAAAACAAAAGAAGATATGAATAGTAAAAGCAGACAAACATTAGTATACATGAGTGGAAAATAGGAAAGCAGAAGAACAGGAGATGAGAAAAATCAGACGAATATAAAAATAGAAGAACAGAAGGGGAGGAAATCAAAAGAACAGAATAAAATAATAAGAGAAAAATATAAGGAAAGAAAATCATATGAATAAAAAAAAAAACTTGAAGATAAAAATAAAATAACCAAAGAACAGATGGAAAAAAACAAGAGAACAAAATAAGAGAAAAACAAAGACAATATAACATAACAGAAGAACAGAATTGCAGAAGAATGAAAGAACGTGAAAACCAAATAATAGAAGAATGGAATACATTTTTTTTTAGTTTTTTTTTTACAGAAATAAACCATTCAAAATAGTTTTGCTTTGATAGCAAATTACTTTTGTATAATTCAATATTTGTCTGGTAATAGCCAAATTAAAAGGGGGTAGATAAAAACGATTTTTTGGAGTCGGAATAAAAACCAGAGTTGATTTTTCCAAAAAATTTCAATATGCAACGGTTTAGATGTTTTGATTAAATTTTCCTGCAAAATTCGTTTATGATGTTATAGTTAAGAGGTTACCAACCCAATGTTTATGTAGGGCGGATGGGTGTAAACTATTCCACCCTAAAGTTTTTACATCTAAAACAACCATCAAGATAATTGGATGGGTTCTCACTATCCTAAATTCTAATCACAACATCATAAAAAAACATTTTTACAATAAAAATATGGTTGTTTCACTTATATTGATGGAATTTTTGGAATTAAATTGTTTATGATGTAAAAACTGAAGGCTATGATAGTGGTTACCCACCTACCCTACTTAAACATTAAAAGCTTAGCTAAAATCTTGCGTTTAGATTATTGGAAAACATCAACAAAAACTCTGGTGTTGTTTTCAGTATTTTAAATAAGTGTGTTTGAGAGTTATAAAAGAAAAAAAATTAAATCATTGACTATGGAGGCTTCTACTTCGTTATACATTTTAATCACAAATTAAACACAATAATTACTTTGTTTTGTATAACAGTTATTTATTTAAACGGTGACCACCGTTTAAATAAATAACTGTTATACAAAACAAAGTAATTATTGTGTTTAATTTGTAAAAAAATTAAAGCCGGGGTTGTAGACATATCTTGATGAAATTTTTGTAATTAAATAGTAATTTATGGTGTTACGCTATGCGATAAGAGAGGTCGCGCCAGCTGTTCATACTTTAAAAACGACCCTCGTATATTAAACTGGATGTATTTTTGTCATTAAATTTAAATGTGATTACGAATAGAAATATAAAAATTATCATCGCGTGTGCCATAATGATCACGAACGTTCACATCAATAAACCGGTGTGTATATAAAAAAACAGAAATAATTAAATCAAATTCCAGCCCATTATTTTCGGTTGACATTCAAATCGCCTATTGGTTATTTCAACGCCTGAATTTATATGCAAATTCAATTCCAAATATTTGTAGGTCACACACATCTTTTGTGCTTTTGAACTCGACCGTATCACGACCTTGATTGATTACGTAACCATTAGAAATTATTAAACGCACGAAACTAACTATAGACGTTATAATATATAATTGTAAATAAAATAAAAATACTTTACAATAATTTTCTTGATTACAAAACAAATAATAAAGTTATAATTAAATCATCATAAAACTTTAGAATAATCGTTTAAAACTATTTGTAAAGATGACCCGGGAAATTGGTCAATTACAAAATGCCTAATCACCGAAAATAATTGCAGGTCATTTCAAGATGTAATTGCAGGCGTATTTATATGAACGAAAAAAAAAAAAACATCGTTACATTAAGCACTGCGTCAGTGCACGCGAAGGACTTTATGTTAATTAAAAACGGGGCGAAATTATGATAATATTTTAATTAATATCTGCATGAGTTCTCCGTGTAATTGCACATTTTACGATAAATAATCTCAAAAACTCGACAGGTATACGTATGAATATAATTACTGACTACAGTTGCAATTACTGATGACAAACTGAGCTTTAGTTATTATTACGTCTCAAGTTATTAATGATAGGTATACGATTACATGGTATTAGCAGGATAATAAATCTTAAAATTATAGCTGTAATTAAAATTAAGCAATTTTTATGTGAAACAAATTTTATGTATCGCAATAAATTTTTAACATCAAATAGAAACCAATTTTACAAAACTTTCTCTTTTAAATTTTCTAAGAAATTGAGATAGAATCAATACTGGATTATTATTTACAAATTCTCTTTAGTCATGAATATTTAAACGTTTATTAGAAGGTTAATTATTAAAGACTTGGTTTTGTTTCACTATGTTACTAATAATAAATATTAATATTGAAACAAAACCAATTGTTTAATTAACCTTCTAATCAATAGTATTTAAAAAATATAGCCTTTCTTTCCTTAAACACTATTAATTAATACTCTTCACGTACTCGATTATATAATCAGAAACCTTCTAATCAAATAATTTAATTCAATAAATATTTAAATGTAGTAAACATTTCCTATATTTAATATTAAGGAATGAATCAGTTATTTATATGTGCTTAGACATTTTATAAATTTCACAGTATGAAGTTGTTATCAGCAATGATATGCATGTAGTTAACTACGGTTATAAATACTTTAATTGCACACTTGAATGCTCATTGCAAAATTTATTTCGGTATGACTCAGACTGCATGCACACGTCGTGCAAACAAATAAAAATAACAATTTTTTTTTGTCGTTCGATTATTACATCAACTTACAAAACCGGGAATGTCGTTACGAGTAATAGTCTTCGTAATTGCACAAACAGCTGTATTCCGATCATTCTTTCTAACCGGCGATTTCTGTTGAATCACCGACAGCAGGTAACACAGTTGTATTTGTAAAGAGTGAAATGTTAAAACTCACCATGCTGATAAGATCCAAAATTAATAGAAACCGGTCTGTAGCTCTTATTGACAGGGCAGTGTTAATTCACATTCATTCAGTATTTTAATTGTTTGAAATATCTACTTTAATAGTATCAGGCAATTTTATTGTCTAAGCGTTATAAAACAATAAATAGAGTACCTCAGTATTTAAAACTCACTTATTTTAGAATAAACACTATATAAAACGCCAGTTAAACACATTGTCTAAAACCATAATAAATCAATTTTTAACGTTCATATTAATCCTTTACTTTAATTAAAACCTAAAATCTAAGACTAAGGAATTTGAATTTTTTGTAGTAGATAATTGATATTGATCTTACCTGCTATTCGTAAAACCGCTCTGTCGGCGCTATCCAAAGCAAGAACGGACAGAGGCTGTTCCCTGGTCCATTCCTGCAGAGTTGGGTCGTTGTCGAACTCCATCCTTTATTATATCATCTGGAACAAGACGAGAGAAACAATCTCGGTTAATCTGGCACTGTACAACGCGGAAAACACATGTCGCACAAGAGAGATTCTTCAAAGGATACGGACAAGAATTATGTAATGCCAGCACTGGAAGCTTGAATCTCTACACATCTTTCTATTTACTTTTTTTACTTCGTGTCATATCTTAAACACATGTAACTAGATACACTCAAGCGCGTGTAATCCGTGGTGGTATTAAAAAAAAATCTTTACGAGTAATCCGTCTTCAAGTCTTAAGATCCAAATATAAAAGATATAGTAAATGTATGTATATTTTTTAACTGGACTTAAAAAGTTAAAAAAAATACACTGTTTCAATAATCACGTTTTTAAATACTGCTGTTACTTGTTAACACTCGATAGCACTTTCTTCCCTTGTGATGATGATGAAAATCTTTCTAGTGTAGAACGTAACAGATAACAAAAATTCGCAAAAGAAATATTCAAATGTTTCTTTTATGTTATTCAATAAATATTAATAAACGGTAAGCTTGTTACTGAAATGACTATAGTTTTGGCAAATTCATATTCAAGTATATTTTATTATGAAGTTGTATTGTTATAAAATTATTTATGTAATTACTTATGCTTGTCTTTTCCACGTGAGTGAAATATTGAACGAGTTAAAGAAGTTCCTAACTTTTCGAGGGTAGTTCTAAACGCAAATACGAGATCCGTATATTCGGTGTAATCAATTTAACGCTGGTCCCAAACGTGTCTAAATTACCGTGCCTGTGGTAATTATAAGCTACTTAATTGAAAGCCAGACGAGCTCTAAAGTAATTACTACGAAGTTTCGGGATTGTTATTTGATTAAATGTCAAAGGGTGGAAGCGTTAGAGGGAATGTGTGCTAGTGGATTAGTGGATGGATGAACATGCTGTTTATATTGGATAATTAACCCAGAACGAGGTTGGTACAGATCAAAATACACAAAGCGTAAAATTTATTTATTGCTTATATAACTCAAACAAACATCAATCCAAATTCTTCTAGAATTGTTAATAAGGGTTAAATTGTTTGGTGTATTTTGTATTTTTAGAATCTCTTCAGATTAAATACTTTAAAATTGAATAAAAAATTATTTAATTTAATTTAAATGTATCACGATGTAAGTGCATCTAAACTAAATCACTTTACACTTGAGTTTATCTTTATTTTTAAAGTTAAATATTAGTAATTTTGTAAAAATTCCAAATGGTTATTTTTTAATGCTTCTAAAATTTTTAATATCCTTCACTTTATAAAAGATTTATATTTTATTGGTAGGCCTAACTACTCTTCTAAAATTCACTAAACATTTTCTAATTTCCTTTAGTAGTTTATTCAAAAATCATCTCTCTTTAAAAACTTCTAACTACGATAGGTAAGTTAAGTATAAATTTCATTATAATAGTGAAATAATTCTCAATTTTTTAATAGTTATTTCTTTTACCTCAAAATATTCTTAAGAGAATGTTTAAAGATTTGCTAAATATAAATAATATGAAGTATAATAGGTTAAAAAATCGTTCATAGATTGTAAAACTGTAATAATATATGTTAGATTGATAGAAGTAGAGTCAAAATAATACATTATTTAAAAAAATTGACCTATAAACAAGGTGATACTTCCAAAATTCTTAATAATTTTGGAAGTTTAATGTCCTAGATAATTCTGATATTAATAGGATGTTTTAAATCATCAAAACGTTTTGTAGTATTTTTTATTTTTAGAAATAGTTTTTTTAATAGTGGTTAAGAAATTACTGCAAAAATTAATAAATACTTTTTAAAAACCCACAGAAAAATGGATAATTTTGAAAAACCATCCTCAAGATTTTCTTGATCTAGTTGTATTATAATATAAGATAATTTTAACATAATAAAAAAGAACATAATGTACATGTAGCTACCCGCGGTCTTTCAGCCGTAAACAACATATTTTCAGTTGATTCATTGAAAACGATTTTTTACCATACATGTAACATAAGGTGGAAATAAGGTTCCGTTTGCACCTATTGAAAAATAACCGAAATGTTTAATTTTTGAAAAGTCAATTATGTTTTTTTATCACTATCGACAGTCGCCTTTGACAGTTAATGCGAATTTATCAAAATAGCTACTTACAGGTAAACAAACATCAGTTCAGCACTGTTTAAGTAGTAAAATTTCTTTCTTCACTGCTTAATTTGTGAAGAAAAGAGTATAACTGACTTTTGACTTAGTCATTTATCTTAACGTATCTTATAAAGAGACTCAATGGATTGCAAATATAGGTTCTTCTTTAAAGAGGTGAAAATTAAAAGCGCAAAAATACAATTAACGCTTGTATTGTTTATAAATTAAATTAAAATTACTTTCCTTTCCGAAAAACGCAACAGTAAAACGCTGAGGAAGTAATACAAACTTGTAGAAAATTTTAAGTTTTCATATTTTGCTTAGAATCAACGCGATAGTCAACGAGTAAATAATACAGAATTCTATGTATGAGTACAGTTGCAGTTTCTCTTCCAGACTAGGATATTGTTTTAAAGATTCTAGTGTTATACAGCATTTTTTTATTTTCTTGGGTTCTAGAATATGCCAAGAATCTTCTATACAGATTGTGAAAATTTCGAATTACTTTAGAGTTTCCAGCATTTCTTTTTCTATTTTTCTGAGAATTTTCCAACAACTTACCTTCTTTTTATCTTTACACTTTTCAGGATTCTATAGAATTATTAATATTAGATTTTTTTTCCAGTTTTTTCTTCATTTTCTTTTTCCAACAAATTGTTATTGTTTCTTGATTTATCTCATCAGAATTTACCAAAAAAATTGCAGCCGTTTTCTTCCATTTTTTTTAACTTGACAAAAAATTGAAAATAATTAACTTTTTTACAATGTGACATAAATCGGACGCCACATTTCTTGTTCACTTAATTTTTGATTTTTCTTGCTACTTTTCATTCATGTTCCGAAAATAAAAAAATAATAAAAATAATAGTTAGATATTCCCTTAAGACATCTAAAATTTTTCACATTAAAAAAATTAAATTACGAATCGGACTGTTTCAGAATTTCAAAAATATCTTTCTCATATTTTTGATTTATCTTATCAGATTATTCTTAAAAAATATTTTTCTAGGTACTGAATTTTTTTTTCAAGGCGCATTAAAAAAAAATTCAAGTTCCTACATTTTTCCCGAATTTGTGTTTCTACAGTTTTAGAACTAAATCTAGAATTATCCAGCATGTCTTTTTCCATATTTTAAAGACTTTTTTTAACAACTTATCTTCCATATTTAGAATTTTCCAGATATATGTATAAATAACAGTCCAATATGACTTAACAAAACTAATTAAATTCCTCTCTTCAGAGTAAAAGAAGTCAAATTGGCAAGATAATAGTGAAACAACCTCCACCAAGAAAAGATACCTTAAGTGGCAGCAGTCTCATTGAAGCAACAGTAGGCAGGAGTGGAAGATCATATTTTATGAACTAAATGTGCAGTCAAATTTTTTTAAAGAAATTATTGTTACATATGTATTTTGAATTTTATTATGTAAGTACAATGGATAAAAAATAAATACTATTTATGTATGTATTGTCACCAAAATGTATTAATTCTTCTTGCTGAGCTCAAAAATTATTTTGAACCAAATTTCTTCTACAGATTTAAATACTTTTTCTATATTTCCATTTTTAATCATTCTTTAAACCTTTCTAAGGTTTTAACCAATGACCTTGGTTCTATATAATCAATCAGCTGTAGTGCGTTAATCTTCTACAGACACAATTAATGTATCTTCTTATGCATATAATTTTGTTATTGGATTTTGGTTCATATTGATATATTCCGTTTCCTGACACATGTTTCGGTAAACTCCTTTGAGAATGGTTGTCATTGACCGAAACACGTGTCAGGAAACTGAATATACCAATATGAAACCAAACAAGTGTCTTATTTCAAAATCAGATAATATTCTATTTTCGTTTCATCAAGAGTGCAGTGAACAAAGTATTTACCGTATATAAGTTTATAATCATTCTTAAGATGCATTAAGTAAGTGAATTAGTTTAGTGTTTATCAGCTATAGAAAAGTTGTGAAACCAAAGTTCTTTTTCTATAGATCTAAATACAACCTTAATCATACCTTAGACCTGGAGTGTTATGCTATGTTATGTTTTATATGATTAATCAATATAGTAAGTCTTGTGAAAGTATAGTTCTTCTATAGATTTAAATTCTTTTATATACAAGGTGGCGCAAAAGTAATGTCATACTTTGAATTGGCCGCCATTTTTTCAGATTGCGCCAAATGTCAGTGTGCTTCAACATTTATGATGTAGATATTTAGTGAATTAGTTGTCAGCAAGCCATGGAGCGATACACACCTCAAGATCGTGGATTTATTGTTACTATAATGACCTATCGTACTCCTGACCTACCTTAATAAACTGCGCATTGACCTAGGTCAAGAGTACGCTAGTTCAAGCGTACAAGTTATTAAGGTTGAAAAATCTTTATTTTTAGTAATAATTAGATGTTTTCTTAACAATATTCATTATTATTTAATAAAAAATACAAAATTGTACATTACTTCAACTACAAGTAGTGTTTTATTTCCAAGAATATAAAAACAAAATCTGAAATGATGATTTTATGATGGTGACGTAGTGTTTACAAGTATGAATTTACTGTGGATTTTATGGAAATCTATGTAAAATATATTTTGGATTTTGTTTTGAACATCAAACACAATCCAATTTTGTGGTTTAAAAAAATCTCAAGTCGATGGGATTTGTTTTTTTGTGATTTTATGAATATCTATTTATAATATATTTCAGATTTTGTTTTGAACGTCATGCACATTCCAATTTTAATCATTTAGGATAACTTCAAGTCGATAGCATTTGTTTTCCTGCGTTTTGCGAGTCCATAAAATTTGGACGATAATACAAGTTTATAAGTCAGAATCTCCTGTGGATTTTGTGGAAATTTAGATTTTTTTGAGCTTCAAGCCCCATCCAATTTTAATGATTTTGGAATGACTTTTTCTGTCGATGGCATTTGTTTTTTTTTTTGAGCCCATAAAATTTTGTCGATAATACAAGTTGTTTATCAGAATCTTCTGTGGATTTTGTGGAAATCTATTTGAAATATATTTTAGATTTTGTTTTGAACATTTGAGCATCAAGCACCATCCAATTTTAATGGTTTTGGAAAATTTCAAGTCGATAGCATTTGTTTTCTTCGATTTTGCGAGCCCATAAAATTTGGACGACAATAAAAGTTGTTTATAAGTCAGAGTCTCCTCTGGATTTTTAGAAATCTATTTGAAATATAGTTTAGATTTTGTTTTGAAGATCCAGTAGATATTTTTTTTTTTGCCAACACAATTTGGACGGCATAACAAGTTTATAAGTCAGAAAATTTTGTAGAAATCTATTTGAAATATATTTTGGATTTTATTTTGATCATTAAACACATTCCAATTTTAATGATTTTGGAAAGTTTTGTGTCGATGGCATTTGTTTTTTTGCGTTAATCAAGCCAATACAATTTGGACATTGAAAAATAAGAAGTGATTGTAATTGTCGAAACTTACAATTACTTCTCATTTTCCAATGTCCAAATTGTATTGGCTCGATTAATGACAAAAAAAAAACAAATGCCATCGACATGTCAGAAAACTCATAAATTAATTATGTAACAAAACAAGTCTTTCATTTACAAATCCACCCATATTTTAAAACTTTTTTAAATCCATTGAGAATTAACTTTAAGTTTATAGTTTCCAGAATTTTACAAGTATTCTTAATTTTTTTTAATCGATTGGGAATTAAATTTAGATTTAAAGTATTCAAGAATTTTTACATTGTTGTTTTTCTGTGATTCTTTAGTCTATGAGTATTCTGATGTTTATGAAAAATTTCGAAGCTCAAGATATTTATGAAAGTGGTTCTATGATTTTACAGAAGCTGTTGTAAACTGCAATAATAATTTTGAAAAAGTTTAGTGTTAAATTTTTTAAATACCAATGTTTTTGACATTAAACTCTACAAAAATTAAAATATTTGAACTGAAGTTTAAATGTCATTAAAAACTTAGTTCCCAAGAATTATAAAGATTTCCTGAAATTCCTTGTTTTTTATTCTTGGAAGTCGTTTAGGCTTGCCTCCTCCTCCTTTTTTAAAGTAATTTTGAAGCCTACAAACGTCAAAGCTAAAAATATTTAAGGTTAACACCATTGAGAGTTTACTTTAAATCTAAGATTTCCAAGAATTCTGAGAGTTTTATGCAATTCTTAGGTTTACAAGTATTTTGAAGTTTTGTTTCTTAAATCCATTGGCAATAACTTTAAGTTCAAAGATTTAAGAATTATCACTTTGCTTTCTGCATTTTTTTGATCTATGAGTGTTCTGAAGTTTATAAAATATTTCGAAGCTCAAGATATTTTTTGAAAGTGGTCCTATGATTTTACAGAAGCTGTTGTACACTGCAATAATAATTTTGAAATAGTTGAATGTTTAATTTTTTTAGATACTAAAGTTTTTGATATTTCCTTAGGTTTTCCGTAATTTTAAACTCTACACAAATCAAAACACTTTAACTGAAGTTTAACCTTCGTTAAAAACTTACTTTCAATCAAAAGTTTCCAAGAATTATAAAGATTTCCTGAAATTCTTTGTATTTCATTCTTGAAAGTTTTTGTTTACTTCATTTTTAAGAAGTCTACAGACGGCTAAATAAATAAATAAAAAAATATAAAACCATTGACAATCCACTTTAAATTTGAAGTTTTCAAGGATTCTGAATGTTTTTTTTTTTGAATTTTTCGATTTACAAGAGTTCGGAAGTTTTATAATCCATTTAAAATTAAATTTAAATTCAAACTATTGTTGGTTTGAGTTTACGTGAAGTTTCCATTTTTCATTTAATTTAATTTTCTTTTTCATTTTAAGTTCAAAGGATTCAAGAATTTTTACTTTGTATTTTTTATTTTTTTGTGTATGAGTTTTCTGAAGTTTTTAAAAGCTCCTAATATTTTTGAAAGTGGTTTTGCGATTTTTCAGAAGCTGTTGTAAACTGTAATAATATTTTTGAAAAAGTTTAATGTTTAATTTTTACATACCATAGTTTTTGAAGTTTCCTTAAGTTTCTCAGTAATTTTAAACTGTTCAAAAATCAAGATACTGAAATAGAACTTTAAACGTCGTTAAAATCTTACTTCCAATCAAAAGTTTCCAAGAATAATTATAATAATAACTTTATTGACGGGATTCACCCTATGTATATTAGAAAAAAAATCAACATTGAGAGAAATAAGAATTCTGAAGATTTCCTGAAATTCTTTGGTTTTTATTCTTGAAAGTCGTTTGCGATTTTATTCCCTTTTTTTAAGTGATTTGAAATTCTACAAACGTGTAAATACTTGAAGTTGAAATTATAAAACCATTAATATTCACAGAATTAAATCTGAAGTTTCCAAATATTCTGAAAGATTTCTGCAACTGTTAGGTTTACAAGTATTTTGATTTTTTTTATCCATCGAGAATACCTTTAAGTTCAAAGATTTTAAGAATTATTACTTAGTTTTCTGCAATTCTTAAGTCCATTAGTGTTCTAAGGTTTTTACAAAATTTTGAAGGTCAAAATATTTTTGAAAATGGTCCTGTAATTTTACAGAAGCTGTTGTAAACTACAATAACAATTTAAAAAAAAGTTTGAATGTTTAATACTAAAGTTTTTCAGTATATTTAAACTCGACAAAAATCAAGATACTTTAACTGAAGTTTATCCTTCAATGAAAACTTACTTTCACTTTTACTTACAAATAAAGTTTCCAAGAATTCTGAAGATTTCCTGAAATTCTTTGGGTTTCATTCTTGAAAGTTTTATGTTTACTTCTTTTTTAGGTAGTTAAATTATAAAACCATTGACAATCCACTTTAAATTTGCAGTTTAAAAGTATTCTGAATGTTTTTTTGCAATTGTTCGATTTACAAATGTTTGGAAGTTTTATAAATCCATTGAGAATTAACTTTAAATTCAAATCATTGTTGGTTTGAGATTACTTGAAGTTTTCTTTTTTCATTTCGTTTTAAATTCAAAGGATTCAAGAATTCTTACTTTTTTGAAAATTTTCGAAGTATTTTTTGTAATTCTTTGGCCTATGAGTTTTCTGAAGTTTTTAAGAGCTTCTAATATTTTTGAAAGTGGTGTTGTGATTTTTCAGAAGCTGTTGTAAACTGCAATAATATTTTTGAAAAAGTTTAATATTTAATTTTTCACATACCAAAGTTTTTGATATGTCCTAAAGTTTTTCAGTAATTTTAAACTCTTCAAAAATCAAGATACTTAAATAGAAGTTTAAACGTCATTAAAAACTTACTTTTAATCAAAAGGTTCCAAGAATTATGAAGATTTCCTGAAATTCTTTGTATTTTATTCTTGAAAGTTTTTGTTTACTTCTTATCAAGAAGTTTTGAAGTCTACAGACGGCAAAATACTTAAAATTATAAAGCCATTAACAATTTACTTTAAATTGTGAGTTTTCAAGTATTCTAAATGTTTTTTGCTAAGTTTACAACTTAAAATTCATAGGATTCAAGAATTCTTGTTTTTGTATTTTTTATAATAAAGTTTTCTGAAGTTTTTTTTTTAAATCGTAGGTCCTAATATTGTTAAAAGTGATTTTACAGAAATGGTTCTAAACTACAATAACAATTTTGAAACAGTTTAATGTTTAATTATTTCCAAGTATTCTGAATGTTCGCAATTGTTAGATTTACAAGTGTTAGGAAATTTTATAAATCCATTGAGAATTAACTTTAAATTCTAAAGGATTCCAAAATTCTTACTTTGTATTTTTAGTAATTGTTTCGTCTATGAGTTTTACAATATTAAAAAAAGAAATTGTGAGTTTCCAAGTATTCTAAATGTTTTTTTGTAATTGTTAAGTTTACAAGTGTGTGGAAGTTTTATGAATTTATTGAGAATTGACTTTAAATTCCTAGGATTCAAGAATTCTTGTTTTTGTATTTTTTATAATTATGTTTTCTGAAGTTTTTTTTTTAAATAGTAGGTCTTAATATTGTTAAAAGTGATTTTACAGAAATTGTTCTAAACTACAATAATAATTTTGTAACAGTATAATGTTTAATTCTTTAAAAGATTTTGACATTTCTTTTTCAGTTTTTCAGTAATTTTAAATTCTACAAACATCAAGACCCTTCAACTGAAGTTTAGCCTTCTTAAAAAAACTTATTTTCACTCAAAAGTTTCCAAGAATTCTTAAGATTTCCTGAAATTGTTTGGTTTTTATTCTTGAAAGTCGTTTTCGATTTTGTTTCGTTATTCTTTTTTTTGGGTAATTTTGATGCATACAAACGTCAAAATAATTGGAGTTAAAATTATAAAACCACTGACAATTCGCATTAAATATAAGGTTTCCCAGAATTCTGAAAGTTTTCTGCAATTATTATATTAGGTTTACAAGTGTTTTAATTTTTTTAAATTCGCTGAGAATTATTCTCATTTTTTTTTGTAATTCTTTGGTGTATGAGTATATATAAAATTTAGAAGCTCAAGATATTTTTTAAAGTGATCCTGTGATTTTACAGAAGCTTTTGTAATCTGCAATAATAATTTTGAGGAAGTTTAAATGTTTAATTAATACTTCAAAAACTAAAGATTTTTACATTTCCTTAAGTTTATCAGTAATTTTAAACTCTACTGTAATCAAGACACTTTAAACTTCATTAAAAAACTTACTTTCACTCAAGAATTCTTAAAATTCCTGAATGTTTTTGGTTATTATTCTTGAAAGTTTCTTGTGTACTTCTTTTTAAAGTAGTTCTGAAGTCTACAAAAGACAAAATAAAATTATAAAAATGGCAATTCACTTTAAATCTAAGAATTAACTTTAAATTGAAATATTCCAAGAATTATTTTTCATTATTTTCTGTAATTCTTTGGTTTATAAGTATATTTAAGTTTTTTTTTTTAATTTTTGAAGCTTAAAATATTTTTATAAGTGGTCGTATGACTTTAGTGATTGTAAACTGCAACAATACTTTAAAAAGAGTTTATATGTTTCATTTTTCAAATACTAAATTTCCACTTCCTTGCGTTTTAAAGTAAAAGTTAGGTAAAGCTGACATTTTGCAGACATTGAAAACTTAATTTTAATCTAAAATTTTTGAAAAATTCCAAAAAAAATTCTGAAATTCTTTCGTTTCAATTTTCGTGATTTCTTTTTGTCAGTAATTTTAAAGTCTAAAAACATCAAAATACTTAAAGTTATTATTCTAAAATCATTGACAATTTACTGTAACTTTGAAGATTTCAAGTATTCTGAAAGTTTTCTGTAATTCATAGGTTAAGAATTAACTTTAGATTTAGAACTTTTATTTATAAGTATTCTGAAGGTTTTAAAATTTTTTGCACTTGCACAATGAATTAAAAGATGTGAATTTTCCAAATCCACACATCCTGCAGATATTACTAATTTTGTTAATTATGTATTGCATTAAATAATTATGCTATTTCATAATTTATGTTGCAATTAATTAAATCGATTTTATTATCCTGTCGTTTCTTCAGGTTTTTCTTTCGTATTTCTAGATTTGTAGATTAAAGACCGGAACCAATTAGGTTGAATTACCTACCAGCCTCGCCTTGTTCTCAGGTGTGAAGGCTCGATGGTTTTAACCTTTTCTTTTATATTTTATTTAATTGATCGTACACACTTTAATGATAAAGGTGTCTTACAATATAATAAATTATATGCCTCTGCGAAATGCTACTTTCACCGTGTTTAATTTCATAGGTTAAGATGCGCCATTTACAGTTTCTATTTATACAAATGCCCTTCGTTTTCTAATTAATTCCATATGAAAATAAAGATTAATTAACTTTTATTTAAAAAAAAAATCATCCAGATAACATCGTAAATGCAGAAGTATAGATATTTCTAACAATATAAATTAAAATCACTAATAACATTAGTAAGTGATTGAATCTGTTTAAATTTATGTTTAAATTACAATCTACTAACGGTCGCAACCATCATTATGATTAATAATAACAGAATTAGTAATTGCTCAAAGATTTTCCAGAGTGTAATTTGCGTATTTATGTTTTTAAGTAAGCTCAATACTTTAAAGACATTAAAGCTTACTTAAAAACAAATCCAAATTTCCAATGTATTCCAGATTATCCTAAAGAGTTTTCATTATTTACAAGACGTTTTTTAACCATCCAACCATTTTAACAAGAATAAATTACTATTACTCAGTCTATTATACTATAAACGATTTAATCTATAACTTAATATTATTACATTAGCCGTGAAAAAGACGAAGAACCATAATAATTATTGTTATAACTACATAATGTAAATACTAGCTTTAATAAAGATGTTTTCTCGCTCTATTATTACATTTTTTTCCTATCTATAAACTCTAATCTCAATATTATATTACCACTTCAATTTTTTCCTCTAAGTAAGTATTAATAATTTACCTTGTAATTTCCAAAATCGTCGGTATTTTAATTCCAAATAAGAAAAATCTACATACACAAACACACATAGAATTCAATTGCGACTTAATCCGACGACAAACAGAGCTCAACTGGACCAAATGCGCACACAAAAGGTGCTAGGCTAGACAGAAAAATGCGGGTTTTATCATTAATTCATATTTTTTTTCATACGTCCGTGGCATCGAATGACACTTTTCGCAGGAATTAGTAAGCCGACGGCGCAGAATTTAATATAAACGGACGCCTGGCGGAATGTGTAAATCCAATAAGTGAATTCACGCAGTTTTTTTTTATATTTCCGCCAGTAGCTTTCATGAAATATTAATGGAATTGTATTGATTTAATTTGTACTTATTGATGCGCAG
The DNA here is from genome assembly GCA_963969525.1 of Ontholestes murinus. NCBI lineage: Eukaryota > Metazoa > Arthropoda > Insecta > Coleoptera > Staphylinidae > Ontholestes > Ontholestes murinus. The sequence continues at coordinate 8,616,670 of OZ018387.1, forward strand.
TTTATGATTACTCGAGAATAATGAATAAAAGACATGACTGTATGAAAATTAACTCGTCTAAGCTTTATAACAAGTTTAAACTCCAAAAAAGTAAAGATACTCAATAATAAAAATGTATTAAAGTCCTTTACGTTGAAGAAAATAAACTAATAATTAGAAAAACACGAAAATATTATTATCAAATATTATTTGAGCTTAAAGTATTAAAACCGTTAAAAATTTTGAAAACTTAAATTTTACGTAAGTAAAGTATTCTGTTCTTTTCATTTTCACAGTTCCTGACATTCCTGAAAGTCAACCTGCCATTTTACATCACTGAAATGATTTTCTGAAGATTTTATTTTTGACATTTTTATGCTGCAATTTTTTATTATTCTATAATTGCTTAATTTTTAAAGATCTAAACGTTGCCTTATTTATTTCTTCTATTATTTTAAACAGCAATTATGATACTTGAGCTTATGCTCTGAAAATATTAAAAAAATCAATTTAAATGTAACGTTTCAAAAAATTTTGAAAGATTTTTCAAATTCTTTCGTTTACAAGTGTTTTCAAGCTTCTAAAATCCTCAAAACTCCCGATATTCTTGAATTACGCTATGATTTTGTAGAAATGTTTAGTTTTATATATAGATTTTCAGTATGTAATTTTAAACTCTACAAAAGTCAAAATACTTAGCTTCTAAAGCCATTGAGAACATTCTTTTTCAGTCCCAGAATTCTATAAATTTTCAAAACTTTCGCAACTGCTTCAAAAATTGTAAAAACTTCGATATACTGGTAAACCAAAAAATGTCAGAAAACTGGATTTTGAACTTCAGCTTTAGGTATTTTAACTAACTTTAAAATTACTGACAAATCATGAAAACAAAATCACAAACGACTTTTAAGAAAGCAAGAAATTCTTTTGAACGCATTCTTGAAAGTCGTTTATGATTTTGTTTCCTTAATTTATCAGTAATTTTAAAGTTAGTTAAAATACTTAAAGCTGAAGTTCAAAATCCATTAATAATACTTTAAAGTTTCCAAATGTTCAGAAGTTTTCTGACATTTTTTAGTTCTAAACTTCAAAAAATGCAGACAGATCTAAAGCCATTCAAAATTCAAATAAACGTTTCTAGTTTTCTAATATACTAAAAACTTCCTTAATTTTTTAGTTCAAAAAAAGTAAGTTTGAACCATTCTTTATTTTTTTAATGCTGCAATAGTTTTCCGAGTTAAATTTTAGTATAATTTAATATAAATATTGTTTTCTGAAAATTTTCGATGCTTCTAACATTCTTGAAAGTCGTTTGTAATTTTCTGAAATTCTTTCATGGAATAATACTTTTTTTCAAAGCCATCAAAGTTTGATTTTAATATATAATTCTATACTTCCTAAAGATTCAAATGATTTAATGTAAAGATTGCACCTAAAGTTACTTAAAGCTGTGGATATAAGACCATTGAAAATTCACACTAAATTGCAATAATTTTTCAACGTTTTCTTGATTTTTTCAGTTTTAAACAGTTCGAAACCTACGACATAACAAATCTAATTGAAGTCCTCTTCTCAGAGGAAAATAAGCCAAACTCGGCAAGATAATGGTGGAACAACCTCTACCAAAGGTACCCTATATGGCAACAGTGTTATTGAAGTAACAGTAGGCAAGAGTGGAAGATCATATTATTGTGAACTCAAGCCATTCCATGTGCGATCAAAATTTTTGTAAGAAATGTTTGTAATATATATTTGAATTTTATTGTGTAAGTACAATGGATAAAATAAATACTAGCTACTATCTACAACGTCCTGTATTTTTATAGAAGTTCTTGGAAGCCGCAATAATTTCCCAGAGAATATAAATCTTCAATATTGTAAATTTTTAATACTAAAGATTTTGACATTTTATTTAAAATTTTCAGTAATTTTCTTTCTTCTTCTTCTTTTTCGGGTGCCTATTCCGACCCTCCTAGATATGATATCCCTTTGTTCACGCCATCTCTGAATAGTTCGGTGGTAGTTTTTGAGAACTATATTCTTAAGTTTTTAAGATATCATATTTTTCTTCGTCCTCGTCCTCCTTTACCATTTCTTGGATAATAGATTTTATAAGGTGGTATTAGGCTGTACCAGTAGCTGGCTCAACAAACAATGGAATTCCGAGCACGACATCAAAGCACATATAATAATAGCCAGAAACACATTCCAAAAACTACAACCCTTAACCTGTAACAGATACCTCTCAAGGAACATCATGGAGAATAGTCCAGTGTTATGTTTTCTTGGTGTTATTTTATGGAATGGCAGGATGGATATTAAAAGTAGCATCAATAAATAATCTTGAAGCTTTAGAAATGTGGACGTACAGGAGGATGCTCGAAATCCCATGATATAGTAACGAACTACGAAGTAAAGAAAGATTGCCCCGAAAAGCTGGATATTTCCGAAATAATTATTAATTCTTACAACTAATAATGGAAGGGAAAATTGAAAGAAAACGCGGACTTGGAAGAAAGAAGTTGTCCTGGCTGCGAAACCTCCGACAATGGTTCGGAATCACGGATGCTTCCACACTGATACGACTTGCGCAAGATCGAGACGAGAATAAACATATTGTCGCCAACTCCTCTGGGGAGGGGGTCCTCAAAGAAGAAGAAAAATTTGGTCTAGTTTCTCATAATGTGTACAAGATAGAAATACTTCTTCTCTTGGTAGTTTTCACTTTGTTTATCCAAGAGATCCTTAATATTCTTCTGTATAGCCACATTTAGAAAGCCTCGAGTCTTCGAGAGTATTATCCATGACTATTCCATAGAAAAGTATATAGCATCGAAGAAATTTGATTTTGGTATCGATACTGAGGCTGTGACTTTTGAAGAGTAGGATTCCCATGTCGGTATTCTAAAGGGCTTTTCTGAAGATTTCTTCGGAATAAATATTTAATATGAGCGGCGAAAGAATGCATCCTTACCTAACACCTAGGATAATACTGATTGCATTCGTTTGCTCCTCTACATTCGTATTGCTAGTAGCTCAGTAATTTGAAACTCTACAATAGATAGATTGAGTTGAAGTTCTAAAGCCATAAAAAATTTACTTAAAATTAATTTTATTATAATTCTTAAAGAATGCTTTAATGTTGTTCTTGAAAAATGTCCAGGTATTGGAGACTGGATCCATTGAAATTACGATTACATCTAAAATTTTGCATTTTGAAATTGAAAGACTTGTGCAACGTTGCAACGTTTCCTTGATTTATTTTTCAGTAAAATTTCTATGAAAGGCAGTATTAATTTACAAAATACTTTTCTTTAGGTTGCGATATTTAAAAAAAATATATGAATTAAACTTCATAAGATTTTCTTGATTCTTTTTTCATTTAAACCCTACAAAAAAATAATCGAGACTAAGCTTTCCTTCATTTTTTTTGTTTACAAGTATTCCGACCTATTTAAAATCCTTGAGACTCCTGACTTTCCTTAATTCCCCAATTAAAGATGTTAACGTTTCATTTGTTTCTTTTCAGTACTTCTAAACTCCAAAATCGCCAAAATAATTGAGGCTGTTAATTTTAAACTATTGCAAATTAACTTCGAAAATTAAATGGAGAAAACTCTTTTGAAGTTTAAAGTTTTAAACATTATTGAAAGTTAATAATTTTTGAAAGAATTCAGAAGATTCACTTTTATTTCTGGTTTACAAGTTTCTAAAATTCTTTACACTTATGTTACAAGAATTTTTAAAATCATTTAAGCTTAAATCTTGTATTTATGAATAATAAAATATATTAAAATCCTTTAGATCGTTATAGATAATTAAATAATAATTTGAAAATACTTGTATTTATGATTTTCACATTTCCTTGAATTTTTAAGTCACCCAAATTCAAAAGCCAATGAAAACTCACTGAAAGTTATAAGTTTTCTTTAAGAATTCTGAAAGTCTTCTAAATTTCCTTGGAGTACGAGTAATCTAAAGTTTTTGATGTTCCTTGCATTTTTGAAGGTCGAGTTCTAAAACCAATGAAAACTGTAAGCTTGATAATGGCCTTGTAAAGGTTGAAATTATATTTGCTGAATAAATCACGTGTGTGATATTAGCAAAGTCCAGTTTTATTTATGATCTGATAAAGTTCCCAATGAAAGCTCATTAAAAGTCTCAAGAATTCTGAAAGTTTACTGATGCCCAAGAGGATATTTGCTGGTTTATCGTCATGGAAAAATAACGGTTTGAGTGAAAGAACACAATTTTTGATTGTGAACTCCGCCCGTGCTTCTGGCGCCAAAAAAATTGACGTATGTTATTTTTAAAATTGATTTGTTATATATGTAATTTTTAAGAAATAAGACCAAAGCTACATAAATAAATAAATAAATAAATTTTGTTGAAGTACGAGTCATCTGAAGTTTCTAAAATGTTTGATGTTCCTTGCATTTTTTGAAGGTCGTTTTTTTTTTAAATTTGTATCATTTCCCAAAGAATATTAATACCTATATAATCCCTCAATTAAAGATGTTAATGTTTAATATGTTTATTTTCAGTACTTCTAAACTCCACGAACGTCAAAGTAATTTTAAACTATTGCAGATTTACTATAATTCGAAAATTAAAAAAAAAAACTTTTGAAGTTTTAAACATTATTGAAAGTTACCCTGTAGTTTTGTAGAAATTTTTATAGCATAAATAATTTTTGAAAAAGATTTACTTATATTTCTGGTTTACAAGTTTCTAAAATTCTTGAAACTCCTTATCTTATTTAGAGGATTATAGTTACAACAATTTCTTTTAAAATCATTTCAAGGTTAATTCTTGTATAATCTTCTTTTTAAAGATTTTGACATTTACTTGAATTTTTAAGTTATTTTAAACTCAAAAAAAAAACAGATTATTAGATTTTAAGTCTCAAATCTTAGTTCTAAAGCCAATAAAAACTCACTGAAAGTTTTCAAGAATTCTGAAAGTTTTCTAAATTTTCTTGGAGTAAGCTAAAGTTTTTGATGTTCCTTGCATTTTTGAAGGTCTAGTTCTAAAACCAATGAAAATTGTAAGTTTTTTAATGGCCTTGTAAAGGTTGAAATATAGTTGCTGATTAGATCTCATGTGTGATAGGGCAAAATCCCTATAAAGGAACGTAAAAGCCAAAGAAAGAAAGCAAGTTCCCAATGAAAACTAGTGAGTTTTCATTGTGAAGAAAGTGTTAGTGTTCAAATACAATTGTACTAAAAGTTTTCAAGAAATCTGAAAGTTTTCTGATGTTTTTCTGAGTACGAGTAATTTGAAGTTTCTAAAATATTTGATGTTGTATGTATTTTTCGAAGGCCTAAAAGATGTTGTTGGTTTATTTTCTAAACTTCACAAATATCAAAGTAAGCTGTTGATTATTGCAAATTTACTTTAATTCAATAAAGAGAATGGTTGCGACCGTTACTACGTGGTAATCCATACTTACTTTATTTACTTCAATTTAATAAAAATATTTTAAGTTTCTAAAATTCTTAAAACTCCTGACTTCATTTAGAGTCTCCAAGTTACAAGAATTTCAAGATTAATCCTTGTATCTTCTTTCAAGATTTTGACATTTCCTTGAATTTTTAATTTATTTTAAACTCCACAAAATGTCAATAGACTTAAAACTCAAGTTCTAAAGCTAATTAAAGTTTTCAAGAATTCTGAAAGTTTTCTAATCTTTCTTGGAGTACGAGTAATCTAAAGTTTGTAAAATGTTTGATGTTCCTTGCATTTTTTTGAAGGTGGATTTTTTTTTATTTTGCAAACATTTCCCAAAAATTAATTATTTTTGAAAGTCTTTCGTAAATTTATAGACGTTCTTTTAAATAGCACACATTTTTTATCATTTATTTTTTAGTATTTTTAACCTTCACTTTTTGCTCAAGGCCAAAATTCTAAATCCATGGACAACGATGGAAATCTAAAGTTTCCAAGTATTCTGAACGCTTTCTATAACAACTTTTTTCAAGTATTTTGATTTTTCTACACTCCTAACATTCTTGAAGATAGTTTGTTATTTTGAAGAAGTTGCTAAGATTTTCCAAAGAACGAAATATAATTCTTCAATATTTTTTTCTTTTCTGCAGATTCAAAAGTTTTCTTGATTTTGTTCAGTTGAGATTCTAAGCGAATTTTCAATGGTTTTAGAACTTCTGCCTCCGTAGATATTTAAAATCAAGGTACTTGAGGGAGCAGTTCTAAAACCATTGAAAATTCGCTTAGGATATCAACGAAAGTTTTGAAGTATTCTAAAAAATTTTAAGAATTACAGAATTTTTATCGTTAAAGTGGCAATTCATTTTTTAAGAATGTGAATTCCATAAATCTTTAATTTGTAACGATTATTTTTTCAGTTGTATTAAACTCTACAAAAGTATAAAAATTAAGACACTTTTCTAAATTTTCAATGCAATCAAAATTTTTGAAATTTTAGACATCAAATACTAGACATTTCCTTATTGTTTTCAATAAACTCAACAAAAGGCAAGATCTTGTATTTGTTTCTCATTTATCACATGGTGAAACATTATGATAATAATAGGTGGTTGATAAAAATAAAGTGAATTTTTAATCAAAAAGGTAAGATAGTTAAGGCTGAAGTTGTAACAATTTACTATAACTCTGGAGTTTTCAAGAATTCTAGAATATTTCTGTAATTCATTGGTAATTCTAGAAACTCTTGATATTCTTGAAAGTCTTTAAATGAATTTACAGAAGTATTATTAAGTAGTAATAATTTTTTAATAAGAGTTTTATAATGTTTAACAATCAAATTTATTTAAGTCATCTAAATCTAACTGTGCTAGTAGTATTTAAATCAAGCCCAGTTGCTTCTAAAGTGATATGTGCAAACTTAATTACTTTATACTTATTAATGTAACTTTAAAAAATTGAGAAACAGTAGCGGTCTAAACATGAAGCCTTGGGGTATACCATAATTAACACTTCAATTTCAATACATAAGCCCTATTTTATTGATTAGTTTAAAGTTATACATTATAAATTTTCAAGAAGACAAAATAAAATGTCAAGTCAAGTCTTGCAATTGGGAACACATGTTAGAAATCGTATTATCATTACGAAGATAATTCTTCACAAAACTTGTTTATTGAAAATGAAATTTTGAAGGAGATTAAGTTAAGAAAAAATATATCAAGCCAGTACAAGTGGAATCCAACATTGCGTGTCCTAAATGTTTAAAGTTGTCCGTTGTTACTAGGAACGCCGTTTGCGTTAAAAATGTGCCGATTTAAATCTCATTGTTGTCGGTTTAACGATAAAATAATACGTTTCGCGATTAGGGCCAATTGGAAATTGCACGGCAATTTTAAATCGCGTTCAGTGGGGATCGCAATCTCGCTCGTTTTTCGTTACAATTGCACATCGTGATGGTCGCTATATTAAAACATTGTATCATCACACGAGATAACGCCGAATTTACAAATTGGCCGAGATAAGAAAATTGCAACTGCTAAAATCGATTAAAGCAATTTGTAATTACGAAATAAATAGAATATGCAAGTATAGGAATTACCAATTAACAAAATATTAAATGACTAGTTTAATACAAAATTACGCATCCAAAAAGTGAATTAAATAAGTAAATATGATCAAATAAATATTATAAAAGCATATTTTAGAATCTGCTTTAAGATATTGCAAAAATGTAACTGAATTTTGTTGATGCGGCATTGATTTTTCCTTAGATGCACGCGTATAATTTTACTTGTTAACTTAGACTTTTGACCTTTAAAAAAGACCAAATCATAGGATCTAGGTGACTAATTCCTATAACTGAAACAAAGAATACACTGTCAAGAAATGTCTCAGACAATAATTGAATTTTACGGGCTGTACGGAATGTAGCTCCGTCTTGTTAAAACCACCTATTATTAGCATTAATATCATCCAATTTAGGTAGAAAGAACTATGTTATCAAGTCGCGTTATCTAGTTACATTTACTGTTTGATCAGCTTCATTACGTTAAAAACTATAATAAGTAGTACCAAAATTGTTCAACTTAATATCCAACACCCTCGCATATCATCAGGATGTACAATAAAATTAATTATACAAAAACATCCTATTATTACGCAAGTAATAAGGATAAAAACGGCCGTTTTCTTTTTTAATCCATTGAGTCCAATCAAGTACTAACGTTATTACAGGAAACGTTTAAGCCGCCGTCACTTTTGAACAACGCTCCTTCCGTTAAAATGTCTCATTAGGGAAAATAACACGCCAGAAAGGTGTTACGCAACAACACGTCCAGTCCCGTTTTCGCTAAACCCGGTCCGCCATTTGCATACGTACGTCGTTCATCAATTAAGGAATTCATAATATTAGCATAAATATTGATTGGAATGAGCCTGTTTATGATATGGGTCACTGGCGAATTTCAATTAGTAATTGTCATAAAATAAGTCACGGATATAAATAGACGTGGTTACCCCATTGCGGTTATCATTATCTAATTAACCTTTGTTTAAAGTGTAAATCATAAACTGGTTTTACTACGCGAGTATGTTGTGTCTGCGTGGGCGTACGCTGAGTTTTAGTATGGGTAATTTCAATTTAAGCTAATTAAGGACGTGTAGAAATTGTTATTGTTTGATCTTATAATGTAAACTAACTTATTATTCATTAGTAGCATAACAACTGAACATTAAATAAAACAAAAATATACGAGGGATAGTAGGATCCGTTTGGAGCGTGCGGAGCGCTGGCGAATAGAGTAGCCGCTGGATGTTTAGTCGTATTTCAGCTGTGTCTGTATGCAAAGTTACGTCTCGCTGGTATTATCTGTGCTGTTTATGTTTTCATAATAATCAAGAAAATAGAAAACACCGCCAGTTGTGAAGTTAACGGTTGTCATTAGATTTATCAACTCAAAAACTACTTTTCGAATAGCCCTCATATTTCTTTTAAACTTCTATAACATTGAATGTATTCATTACGAATTAATTCAATAGTCTAAATGAAATCGACTGACAACACTGACCTTTCCAACTCGAATAACAAATATCCCATGGGTAATAAGATACCGGACTAGTTCACGGAATCATTACGACGTATCGAGTGAAAGTTTTTCTTTTTTTATTGTCCGACCGACCAGAGATCGATATCTTCGATGCAAACAAATTAGTAAAACGAATCGGGTTTCTCGGACTCTATCATTATATCATTGGTTCGTGATTTATAAATTGTCCGTTTAACTAATGCTAATTACATAGCAACACGTAATTGTCGAACACTTACAAACGAGACACGCGCTTTTTGGTACGCCCAATTATAGACGTAGTTTCTTGCATTGTTATAAGAATGATGCATTACTGGTTTTCAAAGTTGGATTTATGACTATTATTTTTTTTATTTTCCCAATTTTAAAAGCTTAAAGCCAATTAAATAAGGGATTATGTAGAATTTTGAATGATTCTTAAAGTACAATCAATTTTGGATGAATTTGTATAATTTTCAATTCAATCGGTGGCAATTGTTTTTATATTTTTGTATTATAAAAATGTTTTAAACCACATCAAAATAAGTTCATTTTAACTAAAATTATTGCAAAATCTAAATATGGGATGGTATTTTGAATTATTCTATTCTTAAAATACAATCAATTTTGGATGAATTTGTAAAAATTTAAGTCGGTGGCAACTGTTTTTATATTTTTTTCAGTCGATTTTAGAAATGTTTAAAACTACACCAAAATAAGTTCATATTAACTAAAATTATTTCAAAATCTAAATAAGGGATGATGTAATATTTTGAATGATTCTTAGAGGACAATCCATTTTGGATGAATTTGTAAAATTTTAAGTCCGTATCAACTGTTTTTATAATTTTTCAGTCGATTATAGAAATGTTTCAATATAAGCTCAAATTAACTAAACTTATTTTAAAATCTTATTAAGGGATAGTGTAGTATTTTTAATGAATCTTACTTAAAAGTACAATAAACTTTGGATGAATCTGTATAATTTTATGTCTCTGGCAACTGTTTTTATATATTTTTCAATCGATTTTAGAAATGTTTGAAACTACATCATAATAAGCTCAATTTATCTAAAATTATTGCAAAATCTAAATAAGGGATGATGTAGTATTTTCAATTATTCTTAAAGTACAATCAATTTTGGATAACTTTGCGAAATTTTAAGTCTGTGGCAATTGTTTTTATATTTTTTTCAGTCGATTTTAGTAATGTTTAAAACTACATCAAAATAAGCTCATTTTAACTAAAATATTGCAAAATCTAAATGAGTGATGATGTAGTTTTTCAATGATTCTTAAAGCACAATCAATTTTGGATGATTTTGTAAAATTTTAAGTCGATAGCAACTGTTTTTATATTTTTTTTTTCATTCGATTTTAGAAATGTTTAAAATCACATCAAAACAAGCTTATTTAACTAAAATAATTGAAAAAATTAGATAAGGGATGATGTGGTATTTTGAATTATTTTTAAAGTACAATCAATTTTGGATGAATTTGTAAATTTTTAAGTCGGTGGAAACTGTATATATATATTTCTTTTCAGTCGATTTTAAAAATGTGTAAATTCACATCAAAATAAGCTCAATTTAACTAAAATTATTTCAAAATCTAAATAAGGGATGATATAGTATTTTGAATGATTCTTATAGTACAATTAATTTTGGATGAATTTGTATAATTTTAAGTCGGTGCAAATTGTTTTTATAATTTTTTCAATCGATTATAGAAATATTTAAAACCACATGAAAATAAGCTCATTTTAGCTAAAATTATTTCAAAATGTAAATAAGGGATGATGTAGTGTTTTGAATGATTTTTAAAGTGCAATCAATTTTGGATGAATTTGTATTGTTTTAAGTCTGTGGCAACTGTTTTTATATTTTTTTCAGTCGATTATAGAAATGTTTAAAACCACATCAAAATGAGTTCAATTTAAAATTATTGGAAAATCTAAATAAGAGATGATGTACTATTTTGAATCATTCTTAAATTTTAAGTGGGTGGCAAATGTTTTAAAAATAAATATAAAAGTATATCTTCGTTAAAAATAAAATGAAGTCACTTCAAATACGAACTTGAAGAAATTAATTTTACAACTTCCGTTCTAAAAAATTCTAAAAAAATTAATCGCTGCATGAATTAGTTTGAAATTATTGAAATCAACTCAAAAATAATTTATTTTTAATGTTAGATAAATATAATAGTGTATCTTTACTAAAAACAAAATGGCGACACTTCAAATACAAACTTGAAGAAATTAATTTTTCAACTTCTTTTTAAAACATTGCACTGCATGAATTAGTTTGAAAATTTTAAAATCATCATTAAAGTAATGTATTTTTAACATTCCATAAATATAAAAGTGTATCTTCACTCAAAACAAAATAAAATCATCTATAAATGTGAACTTGAGGAAATTAATATTTCTACTTCTGTTTTAAAAAAACCTAAAAATTTAACCACTGAAGGAATTGATTTGAAAATTTTAAAATAAACTCAAAAATAATGTTTTTTCAATATTCTATAAATATTATAGTGTATCTTCACTAAAAACAAAATGGAGTCACTTCAAAAACGAACTTGAAGAAATTAATTTTTTAACTTCTCTTTTAAAAAATTTAAAAAAAAATTAACCATGAATGGGTTTAAAACTTTTAAAACCAACTCAAAAATAATGTACTTTCAATATTCCTTAAATATAATAGAGTATCTTCACTAAAAATAAAAAGGACATCTTAAATTCGAACGTAAAGAAATTAATCTTTCTTTCTGTTTTAAAAATTTAAAATTTAACCACTAAATTGATTTGAAAATTTTAAAATAAACTCAAGTTATATAAATATAATAGTGTATCATCATTGATTGTAGTTTAAAAATCACTAAAAACAAAATGGCGTCACTTTAAAAACAAACTTGAAGAAATTAATTTTTCAACTTCTGTTTTAAGAAATTCTAAAAAAATCAACCACTTCATGTGAATTGGTTTGAAAATTATAAAATAAATTTAAAAATAAAGGGATCAACATGTCCATCAGAAACACCATTCTTTATCTGACGGAAAAGTCGTCACTAACGACAAGAGTATCCAGAAATGTTGAAAAAAAAAAGTCTGGTATAGTGTCGATAATAATCTGGAAAAAAATTTATTGAGCAAAAACAGCGTATTAATGTATAAAAAGAAGCTGGAATGTGACGAGATAGTTTAGATCAAACTTAACAACGGATGTCCAAAAAGCACTCCTTCTACTTCCAATCAGGCACGACCTTCTTAACTGAAAGCTTTTCGAAATCTTTTTAAAACACCCAGATTTAATTTTAGTTACACTTAGCTTGGAGATTTAAGCAGTTTCTTTATGATGGAGAAATATATACAAAGGAAACCAACGCAGTAGCATTGCAGATGATAGCAAAGCAGCAAAGGTATAAGGTAATCAAAACTTCCTACTTGTATTTTCAAGGAGACACATCTTAAGGCTCTTAGCACTCATTTTAAAACAACCAGACTTGATTACATCTTAGCTGAAACTCAACGAGACTGTAAGCTAAACTACTTTAGACTATCTTGTTAATGTCCTAAACAAGAAAAAAGCGCATTGAGACCGTGGATTTTCTGAACCGTTTTTCATCCTCTTCAGAGAGGGCGGATCATCAATAGATTACATCATCTTCCTAAAATTTCTGCTAAGTCTACAATCATCTCCAGTCCTAATATAGTAGACTAGCCGGGAATTGTAGATGTAGCCGAGAATTTAGGAAGATGCACAATGGTGGTAAATGCAAAAGAATAAGATGGATATTAATACCATGGATTTTCTGGATGATCTATCATTAACTTCTGGCAGTTCTTGCCAACGAAATAACAGCAGAGGCACAGTTTTAGAGATGTTTCAATGTAGTCGTAATAGCTAAAAATGGACAGAAACTACAAAAGACTCAGAGAGTATTAGGACCACTGATTTCTAAGATGATCTATCATTATCTAGACTAGAGTATTATGACAGATAAAGATATAGCAGTTAAAGGTTAAAAAGTTTAAAGTGGTGTTTTAATGTAATGCTGATGCGACTGAGTAGACTAAGTACAGCATTAAAACAATATTCATTTACAATTATATTTCGTTATAGTGGTAAAAAAAAAAGTTATTGTGTCTCATTTGCAAATCTAACCTTTGTATTTTCTAGGTATCAATAATTCTAAACAATGAAGTTTCTATAGGTCAAAAATTATCATTTATGCATCGAAAACAATGAAATATCTATTGATCGAAAACTAAATACATTAAAGTTTCTACATAACAACAATTCTACACATTGAATAATCTCTACAACGAAAATGATAAAGATTCAATATTCTATACAAAAAAACTGAAAAAACTGAACAATTAATTTTCTATTCATCGATAACTCCTTGAATTTTCTGTTGATTTAAAATAAATTTTCTATGCAACCAATTCAAAAAAATTCTAAACCTGGTGCCTTTTACGTAACAATAATTCTTAAATACATATTTTATTTTGTAGAAACCGAAAATTATATCTATGGTATAATAAATTTTCTATGCATTAAAAATTCTAAGTTTCCATTCAACAACAATTCTAGATAATGAATTTTCTTTAATTTTTTATTGATCAAAAATTAGACATTAAATTTTCTGTGTAATAAACATTCAAAACATTACAGTTTGTATGCATCGATAATTCTAAATATTTTCTATTGATAGATAGACTATTGAAATTTCCATTCAGGCATTAAATTCTCTCTAAGAAACTAAATTATAAAAACTGAATTTTCTTTACATTATAAATACTACACAATTCATTTGAATTTTCTATACATATATTCTAAATATTGAATTTTCTACTGATCGAAAATTTTATCAATTAATTTTCTAATCAACAAACATTTTATAATTTCTATAAAATAAAAATTCTAGATACTGAATTTTCAATGCAACGAAAATTATAAACATTACAGGTTCTATTAATCAGTAATTCTAGGTATCGATAATTCGAAGAATTGAATTATCTATTTATTAAAAATTATATACGTTAAATTTTCTACGCAACAACAATTTTCTATCGATTGATAATTCTAAATATTAAATTTTCTATTGGTCGAAAATTGCAACAAAATTTCTAAACGTAGATTTTAGGTAACAATAATTCTAAATACATAGTTTATTTTCTATAAACCGAAAATTATATACAATGATTAATCTATGAATAATAATACAAGATTTTCTATAAATGAAAAATTCTAAATAATAAATTTTCTATGCATCAATAATTATAAATATTGAATATTCTATTGATCGACAATTAGTTGCATTAAAGTTTCTATTCAAAAACAATTCTAGACATTGAATTTTCTCTGCAAAACTAAATTATAAAGATTGAATTTTCTATGCATTAAAAATTCTAAACAATTAATATTTTTATTGATCGAAAATTGAATTTTCTATGAAATAAAAGTTTTAGACATTAAATATTCTCTGTGGCGGAAATTATAAAGATTGAATTTTCTACGCAATGAAAATTCCAAACATTACAGTTTTTATGCATCGATAATTCTAAATATTTAATTTTCTATTGACCAACAATTAGTAACATTGAAGTTTTCATTCATCAACATTTCTATAAATTGAATTTTCTCTGCAAAACTAAATTACAAAGATTAAATTTTCTTTACATTAAAAAATTCTAAACAATTAATTTTTTTATTGATCGAAAATTGAATTTTCAAGAAACAAAAATTTTAGACATTAAATATTTTCTGTGACGAAAATTATCAAAATTGAATTTTCTATGCAATGAAAATTTAAAACATTACAGTTTTTATGAATTGATAATTCTAATCACTAAGTTACCATAACATTGACAATTAGATATATAGTTTCTACGCAACAATACGTCTAGACTCTATATATAAAAATTTATACAATAAATTTTCCATGCATTGATAATTCTAAATATTGAATTTTTTGTTGATCAAAAATTAAATTTAATCAATTAATTTTCTAAGCAACAAACCTAATGCAATTTTCTCTGTGAGGAAACCTACAAAGATTGAATTTTCTACGCAACAAAAATTCTAAGTATTACAATTTCTGCTGATCGATAATTCAATACATTAAATTTTCTATACAACGAAAATTCTAAACATTGCAAATTCTATGTATCGATAATTCGAAACACTGATTTGTCTATTTAATGAAAATTATATACACAACAAATCTACCCTTTGAATTTTCTGTGCAACAAAAATTTTAAAGATTGAATTTTATATACATAAAAAATTCTATACATTAATTTTCTATCGATGGACAATTCTAAATATTTAATTTTCTTTTGGTCGAATATTGTACACATAAAATTTCTAGACATTTTCTCTGCAAAGAAAATTGTAAAAATTTAATTTTCTATACATCGAAATTTCTAAATTCTAAATATAAAATTTTCTGTTTGTCGAAGAGTGTGTACATTAAATTTTCTATGCAAAGAACATTTTAAACATTACAATTTCTATGTATCGATTATACTAAACATTGAATTTTCTATTTATTGAAAATTTTATACATTGAATTCTGGCCATTGAATTTTCTCGGTAACAAAAATTTTAAAGATTGAATTTTTTATACATAAAAAAATCTATACAATGAATTTTCTATCGATGGATAACTCTAAATATTAAATTTTCTGTTGGCCGAGAATTGTACACATAAAATTTTTAACAAGAAAAATTCTAACCATTGAATTTTCTCTGCAAAGAATATTGTAAAAATTAAATTTTCTATACACCGAAATTTCTAAATTCTAAATAATAAATTTTCTGTTTGTCGAACATTGTGTACATTCTATGCAAAGAAAATTCTAAACATTGCAATTTCTATGTATCGATTATACTAAAAATTGAATTTTCTATGTATTGAAAATTATATACATTGAATTTTCTACGCGAAAGCAATTCTAGCCATTGAATTTTCTCGGCAACAAAAATTTTAAAGATTGAATTTCCTATAGATAAAAAACTCTATACAACAACAATTCTACACACTGAATAATCTCTACAACAAACATTATAAAGATTCAATATTATATACAAAAAATTCTAAGGAATGAATTTCCTATCCATCGATAATTCTATACAATGAATTTTCTATCGGTCGATAATTCTAAATATTAAATTTTCTGTTGGTCGAAAATAGTATACATGCAATTTTTAATGCAAGAAAAATTCTAGACATTGAATTTTCGTTGCAGATATAAAACATTGCAGTTTATATTTATCGATAATTCTAAATATTCAATTT
The DNA here is from genome assembly GCA_963969525.1 of Ontholestes murinus. Taxonomy (NCBI): domain Eukaryota; kingdom Metazoa; phylum Arthropoda; class Insecta; order Coleoptera; family Staphylinidae; genus Ontholestes; species Ontholestes murinus. Next base: position 8,632,970 of record OZ018387.1, read on the forward strand.
ACAATTGATCGAAAATTATATATCCTACATTTTCTATACAACAACAATTTTAGACATTGAATTTTCACTGCAACGAAAATTATAAAAATAAATAAGCAACAATTCTAGCAATTGAATTTTCTCGGCAACAAAAATTTTAAAGATTAAATTTTGTATACATAAAAAATTGTATACAATGAATTTTCTTTCAATCGATAGTTCTAAATATTACATTTTCTGTTTGTCAAAAATTGTATACATAAAATGTTTAATGCAACAAAAATTCTACACATTGAATTTTCTGTGCAACGAAAATTGTAAATATTAAATTTTCTATACAAAATTGCAGTTTCTATTTATCGATAATTCTAAACGTTGAATTGGAATTGAATTCAATTGATCGAAAATTATATACAGTGGATTTTCTATACAACAACAATTTTAGACATTGAATTATCTCTGCACGAAAATTATAAAAATTGAATATTCTATACAATGCATTTTCTATTCTAAATATTACATTTTCTGTTTGTCAAATATTTTATACATTAAATTTTTTTGCAAAGGAAATTTTAAACAATGCAATGTCTATGTATCGATAATTCTAAACCGTTACGAATTTTTTAGAGATTGGAGGGTGGGATAGTGGACACCCACCCACCCTACATATGTACCTTTAATTTAATCACTATCCCACGTTTAATGTCCTAGAAAATATTACCTCAACAAGTGTTAATGTTCACAAAACATAAAACTAATATTCTAGATTAAATTTAATTATATGTGTAGGATGGGTGGGTGTCCCCTAATCCACCCTTCAAATTATACAATCATAAACAAGTATTTTTTTAAATGCACAAAAGAAAAAAAAAACTTGACGTAAGCCCAAACTGATAATTTTATCAAAAATTAAGTTTAGACTATTGTCATTGTATTTTTAGCCACAGTACTTCAACTGTTTTTGAGTATAAGAAAGCCACCTTATTTTGAATATATTTACTAAAATTGAGGCCAATTCTATGGATGATAACTATTTTACAAATTTTTAAAATCACGACATATAATTTTCATTTTATCAAAAATTATGTTTAGACTGCTGTCATTTAATTTTTAGCCACAGTACTTCAACTGTATTTGAGTATAGGAAAGCCACCTTATTTTTGAATATAATTACAAAATTTGAGGCCAATTCTTTACACGATAACTATTTTACTAATTTTTAAATTACGAAATGTAATTTTCATTTTATCAAAAATTATGTTTAGACTGCTGTCATTTAATTTTTCGGCACAGTACTTCAACTCTTTTTGAGTATAGGAAAACCATCTTCTTTTTGAACATACTTACAAAATTTGAGGCTAATTCTTTGGACGATAACTATTTTACAAATTTTTAAATCACGAAATGTAATTTTCATTTTATCAAAAATTAAGTTTAGACTGTTGTCATTAAATTTTTAACTGCAGTAGGTCAATTGTTTTTGAATATATCAAAACCAACTCATTTTTAAATGTATTTACGAATTTTGAGGCTAATTCTATGGACCATATCTATTTTAGAATTTTTAAATCATGAGATGTAATTTTCAGTTTTATCAAAAATTAAGTTTAGATTGCTGTCATTTAATTTTTAGCCATAGTACTTCAACTCTTTTTGAGTATTGGAAAGACACCGTATTTTTGAATATACTTACAAAATTCGAGGCCAATTCTATGGACGATAACTATTTTACAAATTTTTAAATTATGAAATGTAATTTTCATTTTTATCAAAAATTAAGTTTAGACTACTGTCATTTAATTTTTAGCTACAGTATGTCAATTGTTTTTAAATATATCAAAACCAACACATTTTTAAATGTATTTACGAATTTTGAGGCCAATTCTATGGATGATAACTATTATACAATTTTTAAATCATGAGATGTAATTTTCACTTTTATCAAAAATTAACTTTAGACTGTTGTCATTTTATTTTTAGCCACAGTACATCAACTGATTTTGAGTATAGCAAAGCCACCTTATTTTTGAATATACTTACAAAATTTGAGGTCAATTCTATGAACGATAACCATTTTACAAATTTTTAAATCAAGAAATGTAACTTTCATTTGAACAAAAATTAACTTTAAACGCTTGTCATTTTATTCTTAGCTGCAGTACGTCAATTGTTTTTGAATATATCATAACCAACTCATTTTTAAATGTATTTACAAATTTTGAGGCCAATTCTATGAACGATAACTATTTTACAATTTTTAAATCATGAGATGTAATTTTCAGTTTTATCAAAAATTAAGTTTAGACTGCTGTTATTTCATTTTTAGCTGTAGTATGTGAATTGTTTTTAAATATATCGAAACCAACACATTTTTCAATGTATTTAAGAATTTTGAGGCCAATTCTATGGACGATAACTATTTTACAAATTTTTAAATCATGAGATGTAATTTTCAGTTTTATCAAAAATTATGTTTAGACTGCTGTCATTTAATTTTTAGCTGTAGTAAGTCAATTGTTTTTGAATATATTAAAACCAACTAATTTTTAAATGTATTTACGAATTTTGAGGCCAATTCTATAGACGATAACTATTTTACAAATTTTTAAATCATGAGATGTAATTTTCATGTTTATCAAAAATTATGTTTAGACTGTTGTTATTAAATTTTTAGCTGCAGTACGTCAATTATTTTTGAGTATATTAAAACCAACTCACTTTTAAATGTATTTACGAATTTTGAGGCCGATTCTATGAACGATAACCATTTTACAAATTTTTAAATTATGAGATGTAATTTTCATTTTGACAAAAATTATGTTTAGACTGCTGTCATTTAATTTTCAGCTGCAGTAAGTCAATTGTTTTTGAATGTATCAAAACCAACTCATTTTTAAATGTATTTACGAATTTTGAGGCCTATTCTATGGACGATAACTATTTTACAAATTTTTACATCATGAGACGTAATTTTCATTTTAATCAAAAATTATGTTTAGACTGTTGTCATTCAATTTTTAGCTGCACAACGTGAATTATTTTTGAGTATATTAAAACCAACTCACTTTTAAATGTATTTACGAATTTTGACGCCAATTCTATGGACGATAACTATTTTACTAATTTTTAAATTACGAAAAGTAATTTTCATTTTTATCAAAAATTATGTTTAGACTGCTGTCATTTAATTTTTAGATACAGTACTTCAACTCTTTTCGACTATAGGAAAGCCACATTATTTTTGAATATACTTACAAAATTTTATTCCAATTCTATCGACGATAACTATTTTACTAATTTTTAAATTACGAAATGTAATTTTCATTTTATCAAAAATTAAGTTTAGACTGTTGTCATTCAATTTTTAGCTAAAGTACGTCAATTATTTTTGAGTGTATTAAAACTAGCTTATTTTTGAATGCACTTACAAAATTTGATGCCATTTCAATTGGCGATAACTATCAATAAATTTGTAGCTGCAGTACGTGAATTATTTTTGAGTATATCATAACCAACTCATTTTTAAATGTATTTAAGAATTTTGAGGCCAATGTATCCTGTTAATGTTAATGTATACTGTATGTTAATTTTAAAAGAAAACAATGAGAAGGGATGCCTAAAGCATTTCCACTAAGAAGGATGTTAATTTTGAATTCTACACCAAAGAATTCTTGAGGCTGTTAGTGGTTGAAAGTTCATATTCTAATGATCATCATCATTTCTTCGCCTGAAGAAGATACAGTGTGTCGAAACAATTGTCGCGAACACCAAAGTAAATATTTTGAAAATTTACCAAAGTGTATAGGCATTGTGTTAGTATTCAGTTAACATAAAATTAAAATCACAATTCTATTAGATTATCATTATACTCGAAGATAAGGAGATTATATTTATTCGTAAGTTGAAGAAAATCAGGATGTAAAACACATACTTAGCATTATAGAACTGAAGGTATTTCGAATATAAATTTGCTGTGGAATTCGTTGGTAAAAAGTTGATATACCTTACAATATCGGCGGGATCTGAAACAAAGAAAAATATAATAGAAATATGTAAACTTATGGATACAAGAAATATATTAGCCACAATCAATAAAATCGTATTTAAATTCATAAACTGATTTTAGGACATTGAACCTTACAAATCTAAAGCCATTTATATCGACGAAATGTCGTTAAGTGAAATAGGACGAATGCACAATGGCCTTTTCGTGAGTGAAATACAACGAGGAATAATAAAGCTCTTTCGGTCCCTTTACGGTCGAGTTTATATCATTTTGGAAACATCGTGGAGCCGTGATGAAAATGCACAGCTGTGTTATAAACGGAATGGACGGACGAGGACCGCACGGTAATGACCAAAAATGCTGGGAAAGTCATCAAATTGAAATTTCACACGGTTGAATTATTCCATTTGGGGTGTATGTATTTAATTTAGGGAGCCTTTCCAATTACCTACGTTAAAAAATTTTGCTCTGATTGCTATCTATAGGTAATAGAAAAAAGTACACCCTGCTAAAATAGTGGATAAGAGGAATACGATCGATCATTTATTGTATTTTATTTATAAACCTATTGTATACAATAGATATTTAGATGTTTGATGTCCAGATTTCATCAAAACTTTTCCCAAAAATCTGTAAATGGCAAAAACGCAATTTCTTTAGCTAGAAATAATACCAAAACATAAAAGGTGCTTCGTAATCAAGTAGTTTTAAAGCTAGTACTTGTTGTACCTGGTGTGGATAAAGCAGCTGCTCATAGAAGATTCTTCATTTAAGAGGTGCACTCATAATTATTTAAGTTTTGATTCTATCCTCAGTTATTTATGGTGATGATCTCATAACTAAAACTAATCTAAATAAATTATAAAGATAAATCTATTTAAAAAAAATGGTCTGGACATCAATTAAATCATTCAACACCGATCGTATCATATCTACCAGCTGTCGTTCCGCATAACCGACCGAATTAAAATTTACACACCTCTACAGGGCCATCAATCAATAGACACCACGTCGAATCACTCGCCACGTTGAATTGGTCCATTTGGCCCAAATTTATGCGACCGCAACGCCGAGAGATCATTAGTGAACGAGGTGTAAACGACCCCGGGGAGTTCCCCCCAATCGAATTACAAATTCAAATCCGGACCCGGCCTCCACCATCCCGATCGAAATGCTGTTATACAGTCCCTAGCCAGGTAAATAATTGAGAGTGTTTAACGAACTGGTCGGAAAATATTAAAGTCAACACGCGAAGCGCTCGAATTAATGTTGTACGGCCGCATATAGAGTAGTTGATAAATGTAAATGTGCTTGTTCTGCGTTCAAGAATGATGTGTTCTTATTGGACGGCGAGGATGGTTGAATTAATTAACGTGTTGGTTTTTAATCGTTATATAAAAATGGAATCATTTAAATACTTGTTTAATAGAAATCAATTATTTATATGCTTCATATGAATCATGAATGAAGAAATTACTAAAGTAGTTTAAAATAATATAATTTTCCTCCTCCTCAATACATCAACCTATCACAATGGATTATGGTTTAAGCAAAACATGATCTAGCGTACTCCTGACCTACCTCAACACATCCAATCTTAACCAGGTATGTACTTGACATACCTCAACACTTTAAATCTTAGCCAGGTGTGTACTTAATCTACCTCACTCGTTTTAATCTTAGCCAGGTACATTTTTGACCTACCTCAATGAATGTAACGTAGGCATAGACATGGTACAAGTCTTTTCAACACTTCTTCGCATATTTTCGAATGAGAGGTACACTTTAAGAGGCAAGAACCTGTGCTGTATTCGCCGAATCGCAATTTTTGAAAAACTCTCGCACGCACAAAGAGCGGCCCGCTGTAGAGAAACGCTCCATAACGACTAAATTACCAAGAGGCGGACTACCGATATAAGAAAGAAAGAAATATAATACTGGAATAATAAGACTGTTACTTGTTGTAACTCCACATCACTTAACACTGTGTCACTATTTTATTAAAAGTAATATAAACTTTCATTTAAGACTTTCTAGTTATTTTAATAACACTATTATTATATTAAATAATTTGAATAATAATATTATAAAGACACTATTGATCTTATGATTATAACAGTGACACTAAAAATACATCCAGCATCAATCACACATTTATTTGATAGGCAATTGATCTCTTGACATCACATACGAAGTATTTACATTAAAACCGGCTGGCATTCGTCATTGCGTTTATTTACACAATATCACCACGATGAATAAGCTCTGTGCGCCATGTTTACGATTTCTAATTAATGACAGCTTTCGTGTATCGGTTGCAGTGCTTTGTAAATCAACGCACGGAATCAATTAACGTCGGTGCGCATGCATGTGCACTTAAGCCCGCAGTGAAATCGCTTCTATTGGTCGAATAAATTTACTAATAACAACGTGACTGCGCACTTTCGATTTACGTACCACGGAAATCGTTATTATTATTGTTATTATTATTTATTAACGATCCTTTGAGCCGCTCGTTAGCGTCAATGGATTGTTCTGAAAGGCTTTCGTTGTATTCCATTTCACACAAGGAAGGGATTGTGGCTAGAATTCGCACATTCACATCGCCAAAAACGAAATTATAATAACTATCCAATTTGTTACCTAATGTTAAAATATAATTAAAAATCTAAACCGCATAAAAATATACAACATGACATCCTTGGGATATTTTAATTAAAGATAAACAGACTAATTGTAATTTTTCAGGAACAATTTCTTCAAGACTCATCCGATTTACAGTCATTTCTTGGAGATTATTGGATAAAAAGTAAATTAAAAAGGTAAGTCACAATATTTTACTAGTGATAAAATAACATTGTTATCTTTAACACTTACTTTTACGCAAAAAAACACTGCTGAAGTAATTTTGAATATCTGCAGTTTCAGTCTTGAATGTTGTAATTTATTTCCTGCTGGGGTGAACTTATTTATTTTTTTTTTATGTTAAAGCACAGACATATTTTACTAGTTTTCATGGTTTTAAAGTTCATTCTTCTTCAAATATTTTTTTTACAATTTTTTAAATCACCGAAAGAAATTTTTAATCTCTGCAATTTAAGATTTGAGTGTTGATATTTTATTTCCTGCTGGGGTGTGCTTAATTATTTTTGGGTATGTTAAAATACAGACATGTTTTAATAGTTTAAGTGATTTTAAAGCTCATTACGCTGCAAAATAATTTTTTACAATTTTTTAAATCATCGAATGTAATTTCAAATTTCTGCAGTCTAAGGTTTAAGTGTTGCTATTTCATTTCCTGTTGGGGTGTACTTAACTATTATTGAGTATGTTCAAATGTAGACATATTTTAATAATTTTAGCGGTTTTAAAGTTCATCCTACTTCAAATTACATTTTTAACAATTTTTAAATCACCATTTGTAATTTTCTGTTTTTGCAGTTCAAGATTTGAGAGTTACTATTTTATTTCCTGCTGGGTTGTGCTTATTTATTTTTGAGTATGTTAATATACAGATATATTTTAAAGGTTTTTGGTAGTTTTAAAGTACATTCTGATGCACAATTATTTTTTACATTTTTTTATATCACCGAATGCAGTTTTGAATTTCTGCAGTTTCAGGTTTGAGTGTTGCTATTTTATTTCCTGCAATCACCGAATGCAATTTTGGAATTCTGCAGTTTAAGGTTTGAGTGTTGCTATTTTATTTCCTACTGGGGCGTGCTTAATTATTTTTGAGTGTGTTAAAATATAGGCATATTTTAATAATTTGAGTCATTTTAAAGTTTATTCTGCTGCAAAAATAATTTTTTATAATTTTTAAAATCACTGAATGTAATTTTGAATAATTGCAGCTTAAGATATGAGTGTTGACATTTTATTTCCTGCTAAGGTGAGATTATTTATTTTTGAGTATGTTTAAATACAGACATATTTTATTAGTTTTAGTAATTTTAAAGTTCATTCTCTTGCAAATTATTTCTTTACAATTGTATAAATCACCGAATGCAATTTTCAAATTCTAGGGTTTCAGATTTAAGGGTAAATATTTTATTTCCTGCTATGCTGTGCTTATTTATTTTTTAAGTATGTTAAAACATAGAGATATTTTTGTAGTTTAAGTGATTTTGAAGATCATTATGTCGCAGAAATACTTTTTTACAATTTTTTAAATGAAATATTGAAATTTTGAATTTCTGCAGTTTAAGATTTGTGTGTTGCTATTTTATTTCCTGCTGGGGTGTGCTTAATGATTTTTGGGTATATTAAAATATAGAAGAATTTTTACAATTTTATTTGTTTTAATTTAAAGTTCATTTTGCTACGAACTAATTTTGTTGCAATTTTTGAAATCACCTAATGACATTCTGAATTTCTGCAATACAAGATTTCACTGTTATAAGTTAAAATACAGACATATTTTTATAGTTTACGTGATTTTAAAGTATATTCAATTGAAAATTTAATTTTTAAAAAATTTTAAATCAACAAATGCAATTTTGAATTTTTGCAGCTTAAGGTTTGAGTGTTGCTATTTAATTCCCCGATGGGGTGTGCTTAATTATTTTTGAGTATGTTGAAACATAGACATATTTTAATAGTTTGAGTGGTTTTAAAGTTAATTCTACTGCAGAAATCATTTTTTATAAATTTTTAAAAGAACGATTGCAACTTTTAATTTTTGCAGCTTAAGGTTTAAGTGTTACTATTTTGTTTCCTGCTGGGGTGTGCTTAATTATTTTTTAGTATATTGAAATATAGAAGTATTTTTATCATTTTAGTTGTTTTAAAGTTCATTTTACTGCGAATTAATTGATTACAATGTTTTAAATCACGGAAAACAATTTTGCAATTCTGCAGTTTAAGGTTTGAGTAGCTATTATATTTCCTGCTAGGGGGTGCTAGTATATTAAAATATAGACGTGTTTTTACAATTTCAGTTGTTTTGAAGATCATTTTGCTGCGAATTAACTTTTTACAATTTTTTAAATCAACGAATGCAATTTTGAATTTCTGCAATTCAAGATTTGAGTGTTAATATTTTAATTCCTGCTGGGGTGTGTTTATTTATTTTGAGTATGTTAAAATATAGACATATTTCAATAGTTTATTAAGTGATTTTGAAGTTGATTCTGCTGCAAAAATATTTTTTACAATTTTTAAAACGCCGAATGCAAATTTGACTTTCTCCAGTTGAAGATTTAAGTGTAAATATTTTATTTCCTGTTTGGGTGTGCTTATTTACTTTTGACTATGTTAAAATACAGATATTTTATTGGTTTTAGTAGTTTTAAAGTACATTTTTCTGAACAATTATTTTTTTACAATTTTTTAAATCATCGAATGCAATTTTCAATTTCTGCAATTCAAGATTTGAGTGTTGATATTTTATTTCCTGCTGAGGTGTGCTTATTTATTTTTGAGTATGTTACAACATAGATATATCTTAATAGTTTGAGTGATTTTAAAGTTCATTTTGCTGCGAATTAATTTTTTACAATTTTTTAAATCATCGAAGGCAATTTTCAATTTCTACAATTCAAGATTTGACTGTTTCTATTTTATTTCCTGCTGGGGTGTGCTTATTTGTTATTGAGTATGTAACAACATAGATATATCTTAATAGTTTGAGTTATTTTAAAATGCATTCTCCTGCAAAAATCACATTTTACAATTTTTTAAATCGTCAATTGCAAATTTGAATTTTTGCAGTTTCAAGTTAGAGGTTTGTTATTTCATTTCCTGTTGGGGTGTGCTGATTAATTTTTGCGTATGTTAAAATATAGACATTTTTTAATAGTTTGAGAGATTCATTCTGCTGCAAGAATCATTTGTTACAATTTTTTAAATCACCGAATGCAATTTTGAATTATTGCAGCTTAAGATTTGAGTGTTGATATTTTATTCCCTGTTGGGGTGTGCTTATTTATTTTTGAGTATGTAAAAATATAGACACATTTTAATAGTTTCGGCCGTTTGGAAGTTCATTCTGCTGCAAAAATAATGTTTTACCATTTTTTGAATCACCGAATGCAATTTTGAATTTCTTCAGTTTCAAGTTTGAGTGTTGTTATTTTATTTCTTGTTGGGGTGTGCTTATTTATTTTTGAGTATATCAAAATACAAACGTATTTTAATAGTTTAAGTGATGTTAAAGTTCATACTACTGCAAAAATAATTTTTTACAAATTTTTAAATCGTCGAATGCAAATTTGAATTTTTGCAGATTCAGGTTAGAGGTTTATTATTTCATTTTCTGTTGGGGTGTGCTTATTTATTTTTGATTATGTCAAAATACAGACGTATTTTAATACTTTAAATGATTTTAAACTTCATTCTGCTGCAAAAATATTTTTTTTTACAATTATTTAAATCACCGAATGCAATTTTGGATTTCTGCAGTTTAAGGTTTGAGTGTTGCTATTTTATTTCCTCCTGGGGTGTGCTTAATTATTTTTGAGTATGTTAAAATATAGACATATTCTAAGAGTTTTCGTAATTTTAAAGTTAATTCTACTGCAAAAAATATTTTTTATAATGTTTTAAATCACCAAATGCAATTTTCAATTTTTGCAGTTTAAAGTTTGAGTGTTGCAATTTTATTTCCTGTTGAGTAGTGCTTATCTACTTTTGAGGTAAGTTAAAATACAGACATATTTTAATAGGTTTAGTGGTTTTAACGTTCATTCTGCTTCAAATTATTTTTTTTTTTAATTTTTAAATTACCTAATGGAATTTTCAATACATCCAGTTTAAGGTTTGAGTGTTGGTAGTTTATTTCCTGTTTGGATGTGCTTATTTATTTTTAAGTATGTTCAAATCTAGACATATTTTAATAATTTTAGTGGATTTAAACTTCATCCTACTTCAAATTAGATTTTTTACCATTTTTTAAATCACCGTGTGCAATTTTCAATTTTTGCAGTTCAAGATTTGAGTGTTACTATTTTATTTCCTGCTGAGTTGTGCTTATTTATTTTTGAGTATGTTAAAATACATATATATTTTAATGGTTTTTGGTAGTTTTAAAGTTCATTCTGACGCATGATTATTTTTTATAATTTTTTAAATCACCGAATGCAATTTTCAATTTCTGCAGTTTCAGGTTTGAGTGTTGCTATTTTATTCTCTGTTGAGGTGTGCTTCTTTATTTTTGAGTATGATAAAATATAGACTCATTTTAATAGTTTTAGTCATTTAGAAGTTCATTTGCTGCAAAAATAATGTTTTACAATTTTTTAAATCACCGAATGCAATTTTGAATTTCTGCAATTGAAGGTTTAAGTATTGCTACTTTATTTCCTGCTGGTGTGTGCTTATTTATGTTTTAGTATGCTAAAATATAGACATATTTTAATAGTTTGAGTGATTTTAAAGTTCATTCTTCTGCAAAAATAATTGTTTACATTTTTTTAATCGACGAATGCAAATTTAAATTTCTGCAGTGTATGGTTTGAGTGATTCTATTTTATTTCCGGGTGGGGTGTGCTTAATTATTTTTGAGTATGTTAAAATACAGACATGTTTTAATAGTTTAAGTGATTTTAAAGCTCATTAGGCTGCAAAATAATTTTTTACAATTTTTTAAATCATCGAGTGCAATTTTGAATTTCTGCAGTTTAAGGTTTAAGTGTTGCTATTTCATTTCCTGCTGGGGTGTGCTTAACTATTATTGAGTATGTTCAAATGTAGACATATTTTAATAATTTTAGCGGTTTTAAATTTCATCCTACTTCAAATTTCATTTTTTACAATTTTTTAAATCACCGTGTGAATTTTTCACTTTTTGCAGTTCAAGATTTAAGTGTTACTATTTTATTTCCTGCTGGGTTGTGCTTGTTTATTTTTGAGTATGTTAAAATACCGATACATTTTAATGATTTTTGGTACTTTTAAAGTACATTCTCATGCATAATTATTCTTTACAATTTTTTAAATCACCGAATGCAGTTTTGAATTTCTGCAGTTTCAGGTTTGAGTGTTGCTATTTTATTTCCTGCTGGGGTGTGCTTAATGATTTTTGGGTATATTAAAATATAGACGAATTTTTACAATTTTATTTGTTTTAAAGTTCATTTTGCTACGAACTAATTTTGTTGCAATTTTTGAAATTACCTAATGACATTCTGAATTTCTGCAATACAAGATTTGACTGTTAATATTCTTTTTCCTGCTAGGGTGTGCTTATTTAATTTTGAGTAAGTTAAAATACAGACATATTTTTATAGTTTACGTGATTTTAAAGTATATTCAACTGAAAATTTAATTTTTAAAAATTTTTAAATCAACAAATGCAATTTTGAATTTCTGCAGTTTCAAGTTTGAGTGTAGCTATTTTATTCCCCATTAGGGTGTGCCTAATTATTTTTGAGTATGTTGAAATATAGACATATTTTAATAGTTTGAGTGGTTTTAAAGTTAATTCTACTTCAAAAATCATTTTTTATGAATTTTTAAAAGAGCGATTGCAACTTTGAATTTCTGCAGCTTAAAGTTTGAGTGTTATTATATTGTTTCCTGCTAGGGTGTGCTTAATTATTTTTGAGTATATTCAAATATAGACGTATTTTTATCATTTTAGTTGTTTTAAAGTTCATTTTACTGCGAATTAATTGTTTACAATTTTTTAAATCACAGAAAACAATTTTGGATTTCTGCAGATTTGAGTGTTGATATTTTATTTCCTGCTAGGGTGTGCTTATTTATTTTTAAGTATATAAAAATATAGATGTGTTCTTACAATTTTAGATGTTTTGAAGTTCATTTTGCTGCGAATTATTTTTTTACAATTTTTTAAATCAACGAATGCAATTTTCAATTTCTGCAATTTAAGATTTGCGTGTTGACATTTTATTTCCTGCTAGGGCGTGCTTATTTTTGAGTAAGGTAAAATATTGACATATTTTAATAGTTTAAGTGATTTTAAAGATTATTCTCCTGCAAGATATTTTTTTACAATTTTTTAAATCACCGAATGAAAATTTGACTTTTTACACTTAAAGATTTAAGTGTAGATATTTTATTTCCTGTTTGAGTGTGCTTATTTATTTTTGAGTATGTTAAAATATAGACATATTCTAAGAGTTTTAGTAACTTTAAAGTTAATCCTATTGCAAAAATTTTTTTTATAATTTTTTAAATCACTAAATGCATTTTTCAATTTCTGCACTTTAAAGTTTGAGTGTTGCTATTTTATTCCCTGTTGAGTAGTGCTTATCTATTTTTGAGGAAGTTAAAATACAGACACATTTTAATAGTTTTAGTGGTTTTAAAGTTCATTCTACTGCAAATTAACTTTTTACAATTTTCTAAATTACCTAATGGAATTTTCAATAACTGCAGTTTGAGGTTTTGAGTGTTGATAGCTTATTTCCTGTTCGGATGTGCTTATTTATTTTTAAGTATTTTCAAGTGTAGACATATTTTAATAATTTTAGCGGATTTAAACTTCATTCTACTTCTAATTACTTGTTTTACAATTTTTTAAATCACCGAATGCAATTTTGGATTTTTGAAGTTTAAGGTTTTAATGGTGATATTTTATTTCCTGCTGGGGTGTGCTTATTTATTTTTGAGTATGTTACAACATAGACATATATTAATAGTTTGAGTGATTTTAAAGTTCATTCTACTGCAAGAATAATTTTTTACAATTTTCTAAATCGCCGAATGCAATTTTTAATAATTACAGCTTAAGATTTGAGTGTTGATATCTTATTTTCTGTTGGGATGTGCTTATTTATTTTTGGGTATGTTAAAATATAGACACATTTTAATAGTTTTAGTCGTTTAGAAATTCATTCTGCTGCAAAAATAATGTTTTACAATTTTCTAAATCACCGAATGCAATTTTGAATTTCTGCAGTTGTAGGTTTGAGGGATTCTATTTTATTTCCTGCTGGGGTGTGTTTATTTATTTTTGAGTATGTTAAAATATAGACATATTTCAATAGTTTATTAAGTGATTTTAAAGTTCATTCTGTCGCATTTTTTTTACAATTTTTTAAATCACCGAACGCAAATTTGACTTTTTACAGTTAAAGATTTAAGTGTAGATATTTTATTTCCTGTTTGAGTGTGCTTATTTATTTTTGAGTATGTTAAAATATAGACATATTCTAAGAGTTTTAGTAATTTTAAAGTTAATTCTACTGCAAATTTTTTTTATTATTTAAATCACTAAATGCATTTTTCAATTTCTGCACTTTAAAGTTTGAGTGTTGCTATTTTATTCCCTGTTGAGTAGTGCTTATCTATTTTTGAGGAAGTTAAAATACAGACACATTTTAATAGTTTTAGTGGTTTTAAAGTTCATTCTACTGCAAATTAACTTTCTACAATTTTTTAAATTACCTAATGGAATTTTCAATAACTGCAGTTTGAGGTTTTGAGTGTTGATAGCTTATTTCCTGTTCGGATGTGCTTATTTATTTTTAAGTATGTTCAAGTGTAGACATATTTTAATAATTTTAGTGGATTTAAATTTCATTCTACTTCTAATTACTTGTTTTACAATTTTTTAAATCACCGAATGCAATTTTGGATTTTTGAAGTTTAAGGTTTGAGTGTTGATATTTCATTTCCTGCTGGGGTGTGCTTATTTATTTTTGAGTGTGTTAAAATATAGACATATTTCAATAGTTTAAATGATTTTAAAGTTCATTCAGCTGCAAAATACAATTTTTACAATTTTTCAAATCACCGAATGCAATTTTGAATAATTGCAGCTTAAGATTTGAGTGTTGATATTTTATTTCCTGTTGGGGTGTGCTTATTTATTTTTAAGTATGTTAAAATATAGACATGTTTTAATAGTTTAAGTGATCTTAAAGTTCATTTTACTGCAAAAATAATTTTTTACAATTTTTTAAATGAACGAATGCAATTTTGGATTTCTCCAGTTTAAGGTTTGAGTGTTGATATTTTATTTCCTGCTGGGGAGTGCCTAATTATTTTTGAGTATGTTCAAATGTAGACATATTTTAATAGTTTAAGTGATCTTAAACTTCATTTTACTGCAAAAATAATTTTTTACAATTTTTTAAATCAACGAATGCAATTTTCAATTTTTGCAGTTTCAAGCTTGAGTGCTGGTATTTTATTTTCTGCTGGGATGTGCTTATTTATTTTTGAGTATGTTAAAATACATACAGTAGTTAATAGTTTGAGGAATATTAAAGTTCATTCTGCTGCACAAAATCATTTTTTACATTTTTTTATATCACCGAATGCAGTTTTGAATAATTGCAGCTTAAGATTTGAGTGTTAATATTTTATTTCCTGCTGTGGTGTGCTTAATTATTTTTGAATATGTTAAAATATAGACATGTTTTAATAGTTTACGTGATTTTAAAGTTTATTCTGCTGCAAAAATAATTTTTACAATTTTTTAAATCTCCGTATGCAATTTTTTCAATTCTTACAGTTTCAGCTTAAAGGTTTGCTATTTAATTTCCTGTTGGGGTGTGCTTAATTATTTTTGAGTATGTTAAAATAGAAACGCTTTTAATAATTTTAGATTATTATAATTCGTTTGCTTGATTATTTCAAGTGCGCAATTGTAGTTCAAGGGTGGTTAAACAATAGCAGTTAATTACAGATTATGTAATGTATTTTTCGAGCTTTTAGCGCGATTAATGGAAGCCGTCGTACCGAATTTCCGCGAACATGCAATTTTCATTCTGTCGATATCGAGGCATGTGATTTGTACAAAACGGAAACAATGGCGCTGAAACAATGGGTGACTCTTTTGTTTTATTCAGCGCGCATCCGGACTTTTTACGAGTGAATGAATTTCAAACCGTGGACATTTTCGAGATGATTGGGTGATTGAAATTTATCAATAAACGAATAACGGCAACGATATCATTGATACATAATGATTTTGATGGTGCTTCATGGCCAAAAGTCAAATTAAGTTCTTTGGCGCATTATTATCAAGGGTTTCTACATGGGACCGAAGAAGGAAGGTGATCATCATCCAAGGATCTACTCTTTTTGCCTCATTTCTCCTCGCATCAAAGAAAACCGCAAATGCCCATAAAACCTTCAGCTGAGTTTTAAAGTTACGACGATGCTCTAAAAATCGGTAGGTCGCATGCCGATGACAGGCGGTTGATAGTCGTAGTAATTTTACGTGTACTCGTTATTGAGGGTATTAATGGGAAATTACATTCCTAATACCTTTAATAAAAAACATAAGCAAATCTGTCAATTGACGATCAGTTATGTCTACAGTTACTTATTTATAATATGGTTTGCTCTTTGGAGCAGGAAGAGTAGGTCCCCTAGTCCACGCCAAAGGAGAAGCAGTCCATGGTATTTTGAGCATCCCCTCAATCCCCGAGAAGATCAATCCTAATTCATTAACACCGCGTCCAAATTTGGTCCAAACTGGCTATAATAGGAGTCTTCAACATGAAGAAGGAAGAAAAGTTTGCTGTCGCTACAATGGCTACTAGTTCGTAATATGTTTCGTTGGTTATTCCAATATCTGTAATTTTTATATTATGGAACAATAAATGAGAAAAATTAAGATAGTCCATGTTCAAAATGCGAATTAATCGTATGGAAATATTCATGAATTAATTCAATTCCATTTCTTGGACGACGTTACTTTTTGATGTCACTGTAAACAACAGAAGTGGCACGTGGAGATCAAAACGTTCTAAATTACTCTACTGACGAACTTTACGTGTGAAATGTTGGTTGTCCGAAGACAGCACCTGGATCGTTCATTGCCAAAATATTAAAAGTAACCCTCGTATACGCAATAATTACCAAAATATTGAAGTATGTTTCTCTGGTTGAAGGGATGGTAAGAGGGCACCCACACACCCTATACATCCATTTTTAATTCTCTTCTGCGCTTGTGGTTTCTTGAAAACTGCACTGAAGAAATATGTTTTTAACAAATCAAGCATAAATATCTGAAACGTGTTTTATCGATTGTATGGTGAGTTATTGAACTCATCTCAGAGGGAGTAAAACATTACAAAAAATGCCTATAATTTTTATAAAGCCTTATCAGTTACAGCAAGAAACTAAAACCAAATTACGACGTCAAAGAGAAACCTCGATGGGTGCAATACCATGAAGTGCTAATTAATCTAATAACCGAACTTACGTACAACACTCTCTACACATTTCTTGATCTCAGATCATTACAAAAGCGGCTTATTGTCTAGTATTGCACATGGAAATAGCTCTGTTCACTTCCTATTACTAATGATAAATTTCGGGTAGTATTTACAAGGTAATTCACCTTCTGTGATCGCTGTTATCTTCCCGGCGGCTTTAATTACACTTTCAGGATCCCGTACACGCCATTGTTCCCTTAAATGAAACGAATTGGCTCGAAAAATTAACATCGGCCGCGGATAATTGGATTTTATTCGATTCCATTGTTTGAAATTAAAGACAATCGAATTGTAAATAATTATCAATAGGTTTCTTCAGGCGGATTAAGTTAAATTGATTAATTCTGCTGGATTTATATAGTTTAGTTTAAGTATTTATTACAATATGGCGCCATAAAATACAGAAGATGACTAAAATATAGAGAAACCATTAAGGTGATTTAAAGGATTCCATTCAATTAGAAAATCTTAAAGCAACGCTTTAGACCTTGAATTTGATGAAGGAACAATACTTCACTTTAGTAATTCTTTCGACAGTCGAAACAATTGTCACGAATAACAAAATCAATATTTGAAAGTGTTTAGCTGTTGACAGGGAATGACTATTTAGAAGCTATCATCAATTCACGAAGACTTGTGTCGTCGGTTAGATTTCTCTTCAACCTTCTTTTTTAACCATTACCTATTAATTTTATTAGAAATTCGCAATAGCTCGTATTACTTTATGAAGCTGTTAAACTATTTGTCTTACGTGATAGTTTAGTATCGCAGTCGGGGCCCTGATCAATTATACATTCAAATTGCCGGTTTCGATTTCGCCCATGGGGATCAAACGAGGCGGAGTGCCGTTTTTCTAAATTATCGCATCCATAAATGCCATACGCAGAAAACCAAACAGGAAATTGTAAATAATTACTCCGGCTAGTTTGCGGATTTGAATAAATGAAAATTGCCGCCTCGGGGGCAGTTCGGCGTAAAGACGCTTGGCTGCTGCACGTGTCGTAATTAATATGCCCGATGTATGAGTTACAGTCTGCAGGAGGATTTGCAAAACGGACAAAAGGAAAGGCTCTCTTGATAAATGTTTCATAACATACGCGGTAACTGTGGAAAATATGGTGGAGATTATACGTTTTTATGAATACTGAGTGGAAGGATAGAACGAATTCTGATTATAATAAAGATAGGAAAAATGAGAAACAAACATGAATACTGATATTTTAAATTCTACTGGAAGCTAAGAGGACACTAATTGTATCCTCTAATAGAAGTGAAAAGAGAAGACGTAAATTCTGTGTTATAATGAGAATATTTCATGTTACAAGTCATTCAAGCTTAAAGAATAATTGCTCAAGGTTGAATTGCACCAAATCGTACAACCTTTGACAAAAAAGTTCGGTGAATAGTCCTGTAATATTAACTTAGATGAAATATAAACGAAATAGTCACTTCCCATATCTACGTACCGCTGAAATCTGCTATACATGCCTTAGAAACTCTTCAAGAAGGCTTCTTTTGGGATGGAGTTCAAAAGCCTTTCCACGTTTCGTTAAATGTTAGGAATATCAACAAATCTCTTTCCTTTCAAAACGAGTTTGAGTCGTCAGAATAGGAAGAAGTCTGAAGGATTGAGATCTGGCGAGTATAGTGGATGTTCAATGTGGCTGTGTGAGGGCAAACGTTATCGTGAACAAAAACCATGAACCTTGTTTCGTACCCTGCGTAGACGTTTCATGAAACGGTTCAAAATTTCAATAAACCTTGCAACAGAAAACAATGATGCTGTGCATGAATTGATACTGCAAGATCGTCATATGACTTACCGTGAGATTAAGGCATCCTTAGGCATTAACAGAACCAGCATACATTCAATATAGCACTCCTCACATAATTTAACAATCGCTTAAAATATTCTTAATAAAATAACCACAGAGCTCTTGTTGTTTAAGTGTGATCAATGCGGAAGAACTTAATTGTTTTTTCTCAAATTTAATTTTAAATCAATCCTAATGATTTATTATAATTACGCATATCTAATTATTAATATAGTTATAAATCATCTTAAGACTTTCTCTTCTCCATATCTCCGAAGTGAATCGATGCGTATTCTCATGTTTGTATTTTTACGCAAAACAAAGGTTATTGTGTAGTGAAACTCCTACAACAATTAACGTCATCCTACTCGGCGTAATAACAACAACACAATTAATAACGCAATTATTTTCAAGTAATCTCTAACGCTTTTATTTCACTTGGTGTTAATTTAATTACCAACTTTCTCACCCGAGTTGTTTGTCCGTTGTAATTTTAGACTGAAATGAAAGTAAACGTTTGTGTCATTGTAATAAATTATAAAGTAAATAGTGCAGAACATAAAATTACATGTGGTTTTCTTTGCCAAACTACAAAAAAGTCTTTGGCTTGATAATAAAAAATCGATTTTGTTAATGAAAAAGTGTATTATTCCTCAACAACATCTCATCTCTATTAAGTGTAGTCATGTTGGTCTTGTAGTGCTCGGTGCTAAATCCTTTAAAATAGGTATTTGTTTCCAGCTTGGCCTCATCATTCTATAAAATCTGTTAACAGTGAGCTACTGCTTCAATCGGGGCGAAAATTAATAGTCGCGGGGATGTGGGATCATTTCTTTTATTTATTGGTCGTATGGCGAGCTAAGTGTTCTGGAACATTGTCTTATCTTTGTAAAACTAACTTTTGTTCTTTGCCAAATTCGTCCGCTTGGTCTTGACCTCATAGTCAAATCGATCCAGTAAGGCACAGTAATATTCTTTATTGATAGTTTTACCACGTTTAAGATAATAAATGAATATTATGTGATACGCATTCCAAAAAAATACTGGCCAAAACGTTCGTTTCCGGCTGGTTGTTGTATTTTCAGGCGCTTTGGATGGTTTTCACTAGGTAATAACCACTTCGCTGACTGTCGATTGAACTTCGGTGTGTAGTGATGGATCCATTATTCATCTAATGTAACACATTGACACCAAAACTCCTACTTATTGCGATTTTTCCTTGAAAATATTTCGCTTTTTGGTCAATTGACAAAAATGGCGCGCAAAGAATTTTTATGTGTAAATATTTTGTTTAACCTCTTCCGTTAGATGCCTATGATGTTAGCTAGCTCACTCAAATTCATTTTAAAATCATTCATCACGATTTCACTAATTTTCTGGATGTTTTCTGGAGTAACAGCTTTATTTGGCCTTCATAACGCGGGCATCATTTGTGCCCATACGGTTAAGACGAAAAATATTCTATCATGCCTCTGAGAATGTTCTTATAATTGGAGGATGTTATACTTTTAAATTCTTTGCAATTAATAGTTATACTGTTGTTATTGTGGGAAACTTAAGTGTAACAGAGATAACAGATAAAAAATATATATAAGGAAGGTTCTGGTATTACCAGATGATGTAAAGTGTAGTGTTGAGACAAATTCTGATGTTTTAATCTTGTAGATTATCTTTATCGCGTGTGCAAATATTAATGACCAATAATCCAAGTAATATAGGAAACTGGTTTTTGTGACTCTTCGATGGCTAGTTTTCATCAGGATATAAATTATCAAATGTTTAAACACTTAAAAATTAAAGACTACAGAAATACATTAGGAGTCTAAAACTCGTTTTAACAAGTTTTTATGACAATTCATTCCTGCAATCATAATTTTAGACTATATTTAAATTAGTGCGTTTAAGACTAATTAACGAGCATTTATTTAACATTGAATGGCCTAAATAACTCTTGACTATTCGACCGTAATCCAGCCCTATTTACCTACAGAAAATTTGAACTACCTGAATATAATAGTATTAATCTAGCGTAATCCAAACTAACCTCGATATAACGTTCATTAAGGTAAGGTATTAAGGTATTTTAAATATACAGTAGACAAATGTAAATTATATTGGAGTAGGTCTAGAATCCGACGCGCCAAAACATAAAATATTGATGTAGGTCAAGAGTACGTTAGGTTAATATATGGTACATTAAGGTAGGTCAAGGCTACGCGAGGTTAATCTACAATATATTAAGGTAGGTCAAGAGTACGCTAGTAGATCAGTGCTAATTTATATATAATACCGTTTGTTTCTAAATGAATATCGGGGTTTTAACACTTTGTAATATTCATTACGTAAAACTTAAAATCATAATTAATATATCTAACGAAAGAACAACTCAAACATTTTGTTTGCGATAAGGACATAATTATAAGCGTTTTCGTAAAGCGTTTCAAACACGGAATTGCTAATTGACGACTAGCCGTCCGAACTGATTTCGTCGGGTTACGAGTGACAGACTCTCTCTCTCTCTCGCACAATACCTTCAGAAACATTTGGTCGTCCCGTTTCTTCCCTTTGCTAAGGCAACAAATTTTTTTATTACTTAGGGAATCACATTTGAACTTAATCCGGAACGCACGTTAGTTAAATACTTCGGATTCTGTTTTTGCAAGCTGCAGAAAACAAAAAGCTTTCTGTTCACTGGTCACCATTTTTTCAACTAGTGCCATGGCATGCGCGTACCTTCAAAGAGAACTGCTGTTCTCTGAGTTGCTCTTTCATTTCATGGATTAATATGACGAAATAATAAGTAAAAAGTGAAAGTGTTCTTATAACAGAAACAAAATTGGTTTGATTTGATTATACAAGAGAGAAAAAAGCAGAGAACAGTGAAATTAAGAGGATAAAAGAATATATAATGAGATAAGAAAAAAATTGATAATGAAAACATAGATGAAGAAAGATAGACTACAAAAGGTAGAAGAAAAATGGAAAAGAATAGGCAATTCTGAGAGCAATCACATTTTTTAGCATAGAATAAATAACTTGGGTATGGAAATATATACAATTAACAATTAAGGAGGTAATGCAAAAGGAAAGAATAGCAAATATGTTATAAGAAGAGAAGGACATCGAAAGCAAAAAGAAGGTAAACGCAGAGGAAAAAAAGTAGTTATGAGAATAAACACAATTTTTTTATATTATGAAGGAGATAAAAAATAGGGAGAATGGGTGAGAGAACAGAGATATCGAACAGTAAATTAATGAAAGAGAAGCGTTCTCATAACATTAACAAAATCTCTCAAATAATTTGGTTAAAGAACAAAGAAACACCAACAAAGAAAATGGAGAAGAAATTAAAACTCACTGAGACGTCGCAAAAACATTTGGAAAATATTATTAATCAATAACGGAGCATTATTTCCTGTTATTTACAAGATATTTAACAAACGTTAAGTCAACTTAATTCGATTTTTATGCATTTTAAAAGTGAAATGCCAAAAGGAGCTGGTTTTATCATTTTTTGGTCGAACTAATGTTTATCGTTTTGACGTTTAGTTATAAAAACAAGTAATAAGTGTAGCATCGCATTCGACGTAAAGAGAGAATTAGTCGTTTCACAAAAAAACATTTGAAAAAAAATTGAAATTTGGCACACATGTGTGACAAACAGCAGAACTCTTAAACGACGTTAGAGAACAATTGGATGAAGGAAAATATATGACTGCATTATTTTTTTTACTTTTTAAGAGCCTTTGATATTGTGAATGCCAGTTTGTGAAGAAGAAATTCTATGCGTTAGGATTGCGTGGTGTAGTGCTGCAACTTATTGTGTCGATAGAAAAATACGTTTTCAAATGGCCTTTTAATTGCTCGTTTAAAATCCTGTAGTCTATGACTACCTCAGTTTTTTACTTATTGCACAAATCTATTATCAAGTGATTATCAAGGGTCAGTGGAGGGTTGTTTAATATTCCCCTCTTTCCGTCATAATAATGTGAATTAAGAGGATACATAAGGCCTTTATAGCAAATATATATTTAGCATCAATGTTTTGATCATCATCTGTATAGAATCAGAGAATAATGGTGGTCATCATTATACTTTCTCTATTTAGTAATATTACAATCTCTGACAATAAAGTTCGGTGAATAATCCTGTAACATTAACATAGATGAAATATTAACGAAAATTACCTTACTATCCTTCGAAATAGCCGCTTTCCATAACTACGCACCGCTGAGATCTGCTAAACAAGCCCCGGAAACTTTTCAAGAAGGCTTCTTTTGGGTTGGAGTTCAAAAGCCTCGTTACGTTTCTTTGGATGTGAGGAATACCGCCAAATCTCTTTCTTACAACCAAAATTCGTACGTAGTTTATTAATGTTCGTCTGGAGTACGATAGGCCAATGTATTGATTATTGTGGTAGGTCAAAATTACGATAGAATAAATAATGATCATATCTATTTGTAAGGCTATATTAAATCAATATATTTTATTACAATTTAAAGCATAAAATATAAGTATAAAAATCTATTTTGTAAGTATAAGAGAGCAGAGAGCAATTGTATGTTGTGTATTTATTTTAATAAATTATAAAGCAATTTAAAATTGGAAATTAAAAACAATTGAAAATAAAATTGAACAATACAATTTATGCCCATTATTTACCTTGCTTCATGGCCCATAATGTTAATTCATAACTGTCGTCGCATAAGAAATAACTCCCATAAATTTCTCTAGCAGGTATACGCACTTAAGCTTTAGGTAATAAGTACTACAAAACGTTAAGACCCCGATATTCATTTAGAAACACCCGTTATATTCAAGAAGGTCAAGTGCACATTAGTCGATGATAATTTTATCGCGATATACAAACTTAAATAGACTTGTGACATTTTTGTGTCTGTTAAATTCATACACTGCATAAACAAAGTCTATTTGTGCTTTATAAAGTTATAACCAATTGTCAACATTACATAATATATAAGTTTTCATTCTGAAAACAAATAAGTCATATATGGCAAATAAACTAGTGAAAGACCACCAAAGTGACCTCTGTTGGTAACAGGGTCATGAAAGAAGTATTGGGCGAGAGTGGAAGATCACGTGGACGTGAACTTTAGCCTTTAGCTTAGAAAAGGTTAGAAAATAAAATTATAATTGTAAGGCACTGCCCTACTGCAACACTCGTTGTAAATTTTTTATTTATCTCTTAAACATAAGCCAATTTCTTTTTAAACATGTTTAGATAGTTGTTGTTTTATTTCTAATTTTCTTACTTATATCATTTTAATTATGGGATTCTGTACAAGTTTAAATATTGATTTAATATGTTACGATATAAAAACCAGAAAAAAAAAGGATAACTATGAAGCTTAGCATAGATATAACTATCTAAATCCTGAAATGCGATGAATGAATTCACTCAACATATTACACTTAACGTATATTACTTAACTAACGACATTACACGGAGCATAAATAGCTTCGAATAAAAGAGACGATTAATTTCGGCAATTTATCTTTTCACTACGATTAAACGTTTTATAGAAAGCAGAACTTTATTTAAAATAGAGGACACCTAGAGTGCAAATTCAGACTAGGAATGCTGGAGCTTTACTGAAATACATCAAAACTGAGTAAAAATAATGAGAGGGAATTTGAAATCTCATTAGCTTAACATAGTGAATTATAACATGTAACAATTTGAGTGTAAAAACAAACTAATTCAGTGAAATTACCATAACTTATATTACATTTTTCATTTCCCGAATAAATCACCTAATTTATGGAAGGGAGTTAGAACAGTTTTTATTTATTTATCTTGTTCGTACGATCGTTTGTTTATTTTCTCTGTTACATTTATGGAAGTGTAATAAATATAGGATATAATTTACTTGGAGCATATCATCAACATCTTATCAGAAATTTATAAAACACAGATGTATTTTCATAAGTGCTGGCGGATAATTTATGCTTCAATTATTTACACTGAATTGAAAAATTCACTATGTTTTAACCACAAATAATTATTGTAAAAATATTATATAACGTGTAGGCACAATTATATAAATCTAAACAACACAGCACGACTCGAGTTTCGACGTTTTATCGTCATTATCAAGTGAATTATAAATTGATGAAATCGTGATTTTATACTAACTACTTTGGGGTGAGGGAATATACCTGCCGCTAATTGTTTGCGGATTATCTCGGGAGGGTAGTACCAGATTAAAAAGTGGCGAAAAGATTAGTTCGGTCTGCTCATTAAGAAGATTTACTGACGGATTACGGCTCTGTTTGAAAATTTCCAATGACTCCAGGAGATCAAGCTTAGCGCCCTTGTTGCAATTATGCAAAATTTTTAGATTATTTATATCCGGGAATTGGTGTTTGCATTCTAAACAATGATTTGAAAAAGAGCTAGTGTCTTGATTAAGACGAAAAGCACGATGATCTTCGGAAAAACGAGTTGATACACTTCGTCCTGTTTGACCTACATACACACTATTGCATTCTGAACAACGGATCTCATACACACCAGATTTTTTAAGAGGATTGACTTTATCTTTGGCATTGAATAGCATGTTTGATAATAATATTTTTAATGTGATATGTTTTGATAGTAAAATATTGATGTAGGTATATAATACGCTACTTTAAGATTGATTGAGATTAATCAGGAGCACGCTAGATTACTATGCAATATTTTAAGGTATGACATAAGAGATTTATTGTTGGTAATGCCCTTAATACGTAGAATTCATAACCTTGCTAAAATCCATTGTAAACTCTAGACTTTTATTCCCCTTTACCAACGACCCTTTAAACTTTTTAACCCCTGGTCCTTTTTAAATCGACGGAAATTTACGTGCCAAACCTGGAGCATATCAAAATTGAAAAGTTCTCTTGCTGGCAGCTAATACAGCGCATACAACAGTATTTTTAGTCAAGGTGAAGGAAGAAGTATCTGCAGGAACTGAAAACCCGACGTAAATGGAAACAGTCAACAAGTGCACCCCTAAAAGTCGACCATACTGTCCTAATACATGAGGACAATACTAAATTTAAATTTATTATTTAATTTTCTACAACGAACTAAAGGATTTTAATACATTTTATTGAGGACAATACCTCCAAAGCACTCGAAGATGACCCCAAATAGCCGTGCATGTTTATGACAGAAGTGCAATACATCAATCCTGATTTTAATAAAAATATATAAGAAAAAGGATGTGCCGAAACGTTAAACAATAATGTTGGTACAGCTAACTCTGTTATAAGGGTGGCACCAGCGCCTGTTCTACCGCGACCTTTTCAGATCTATTGTGGATACAGCTAACTCTACGTTAATATGTATTTGATCAATGTAGATCAGAAGCACACTATGTAAATATAAAATATATTCCCGTAGGTAAGGAATACGCTAAATTAATTTTACGTGAGGGTAATAAAATATTAAATACGTTACATTAAGATTAATTGAGTACGCTAAGTTAATATACAATATATTAATAGATAAGTTGATACATAAATTATTGAGGTAGGCCGAGAATGTGCAAGGGTACTATGCACTGTTTTGAGGTAGGTCAAGAGTACGCTAGGTTAACAGGCGTTTGATTAAGATAGTTCAAGAGTTTGGTAGCTTAAAATATTTTATGTGGGTCGGCGTATATAAATGCTTTAACTTTTTTCCTAGTCTTCTAGATTTTAATAGATCTTGTAAAGTGAATAAACTAAACTAATATATAATATAATCCAGGAATAAAAGTTTTAGTAACAGTAGTGGCAACCTACTATTTCGATAATGTTAGGAAACAAGCCGGATTTGGCCATGATATCCCCAGCAGAATCTTCCTTAATGTTGCCAGAGCGGGATAGTAGGACAGGATATGCTGTGCCAACTCCTCTTCCTCGTTGCATCGTCTGCAGTTGGGATCTACAACGACTCCTAATACATAGAGGTATTTTTTGTAAATTGACAGTGTCCAGTTAGAATATCAGTCTAAGATTTTAGATTTGACCTGGATAGATTGAGATAATTGGGAAACATTAACGTTGGATGTTTCTGGAATAAGCAGAAGTGGATACGTTCTTGAACCTTGCTTTGTGTTTTGCTAGTCATGTCTTGCAGATTGCTTTTGGATAGGGGCACAAAAATCTTATCGGTTTACAAAGATGATCCCTCTTTTGCTATCGTTCCCTCTGGTGTTTGAGTGTGAATTACCAAGGCAATTCCATTATCTACAGATGCCGTCTCCAGTGCAAAATAATTATAGTTAAAGAAATATAAGTATAGTTAAATAAAAGCTTGATTATTTTAAAGATAAACTTTCTTAAAATTTTACTGTTAAAGCTGATTTAAAGCTATTCGTCAGTCTTGATGAGTCTTCGAGATGTGTTACGGTAGTAAGACTAGTTTTACTGTCTGTGTGGTTGCAGATGTTAACTCTTTTTATACCAAGTGCAATTATATAGGTGATAAATAAAATACTTGGGTTTTGAGAATTTACACAATTTAATGTCGATGCACTGCGACAATTGTTTCGCCACACAGTGGCTTCATCAGGCAGATGATAAAATTTTATATGTGTGGCGAAACAATTGTCGCAGTGCATCGACATTAAATTGTGTAAATTCTCAAAACCCAAGTGTTTTATTTATCACCTATATAATGGAATTTCACCAAATAAAAGCCTCATCAATAAAATATTTAAGTGCAATTATTTTTTGGGTACTAACAAGTATCCCTGAGAGTTCCGCCTGGATGATCGTAGAGTGCTTCTCCAAGAGTATTTTTGGTTCCAGATTCAGTTCAGCCCAATTTATGCCTGCACCTGTTCCCCTCTTGTTTTTTGCTACATACGTGAAAATATCAATAGTAGCTTCCGGAGCCTCAGAGTTTTGTGACGGGTAGTATTTTTCGAAAAGGTTGGAGTAGCACGATCCTGATACTACCCTAGAAAAGCGTCCCTCGCTCTTCCAAAGATTGTCCCGCCCGATGCCTAGTCCGATCCGCCTACATAACACCACAAGCTGTTGTCTCTTAGTCTTGGCGCTGTACTTAGGGCCACCTACTGTACCCACCTTCATTGCTGAGTGTACATCCACGTGGTGATTCTGGGTGATAGTCTCCATGATCTCCCAACAACTCTCAGACATTCCCAGAACGCCATGCTCGCCTCACCTTGAAGATTATTACTCCAGTTCAGTTTAGAATCTAGGAGTTTGGTGTTGAATATCCTGGGGAGCTTCATTCTGTCCAGTTTCTTTTTGTTAGTGAACAGCATCAGCTCCGTCTTAACTGGATTTAAAGAAAAGGCATTGTCTGTACACCATTTCTCCACTATATTGAGGACACTGCATTATTTCACTGAGTGCACCTTCATAGCGGCCTTTAAACAGAATTGTTGCCATGTACGGCTGGGGAGCAAGATTCATTCAGTATTCTGAGCAAATCACGATATTCCACAGAGGAGGAAATAGCACTTCTCCATGTGGACAGACACGGGTCATCCTTGCTTTAAAAACTTAATTTCCTATTGTTCATAGTCAGTACTCGCACTTTCTCAGTGCCGAGCATTGAGAAAGCTTGTCCTATGATGTTAAAAAAGGCTTTAACAAAAGCTCCTTCTATGTCGATAAGTAGGCCTAATATTGACCTTTTGTTCACCAACGCCTCCTCAATATGGACAATCACACAGTGGAGTGCTGATTCGGTTGAGCGTCCTGGTGCGCGTGTTGATTTGGATGAAGAGCATTCGTTTTTAGAATATGGTCCCTGGTGTACCGATCGAAAAGCTTCTCCAAGGTCATCATAATAAACGATGTAAGGCATGATTTAGCATAGCTATAGTCTGTAGTCTTGCTTGCCTGATCTGGGTAAAAATTCCACCTTAAGTTTTGGAAGACATATCTAAAAATTATGCAGGCCCTAAACAGAGTATTGAAGAATAGGTTCCTATCAGTAGGGCTGGGTAAACTCCTTAAATTCCTAGAGACTTAAATGACGAGAATGTTTGAATTGCCCAGGTTATCTTAGGTCCTGTTATTATGTTGGAGGCTATGCTATAATCTTCTTTTGAATGGTCTTCATCCCTGTCCCCTATATTTTTGCAGTGTTAATTTAGTGCTTAGTTTAGGAGTTTATCTATTGACTCCACGAGGTTGTGAGTATAACTGACATCCTCTTTTTTTCAATTTTCCAAGCTTTAGCTTTGAGTCTTTGGAGAGAATTTTTTCAGGATATGGTTGTCTATTTAATTTGTTCACAAAAATTCTTTTAGTGGGTGAGGCTCTTTATGCTAGGTCCAATCGATTCCCTGCTTTGTTATACGCTTTTCTTACTTGCTTCCTCAACTGGTTGAGTTCTTTATCCCATTACCTAAATTTAGTATGGTAATTTTTGGAACTTGTTGACTGGCTAAACCTCTGTTAAAAAGAGGAGGTTGTATGGGTAGAACCAATTCAAAGCTCCAAAATTGAAAGGAAATTTGGCGAAGGAAATAAAAATCCAATTTTTGTTACAATTAGATTTTTAACAAAACAAAATTTTAAGTTCTGTAAAAGTTTATTAGGAATAATAGATATACGATCCTTTTGGGAACTTGCTGACCTGCTAAATATATGTTGTATTTGTCTTTATCATACATGCTTTATAACCAAATCCTAACACCTGTCGATAGCAAGGTCACTTGGTCAGAAGTTACTTAAATGCATACCAGAATTAAGCCCAAATTTAGTGCCCTTTTTAATTAGCAATTAATCAAATGAATAATAATCAAGACACACGTGGAAAAGGTACTTTTCAAATGATAAATAAAACTGCTTCTGGATGCTTGATACTTTAGAAGTAAAAAAAAAAAACTAATGGAAACGCTCCTGAATTACCTAATGTTTTTGTTTCGATTATCTAAATAGGATTTCATGGGAAAGAGAAAGGTAGTTATCAGCTATGAAATTTAATTACATAATCGAAAACTATCGTCGCATCCGATTTATATTTTAATCACCACATATAATTTTGATTCACATTCTAAATATTAGAGATGCATACAAATAAATTAGCATTTAAAAGATTAGGTGACATGCATACCACCCACTGAGTTAAGCCGGCTTAGATTGATTAACATTTTACAAGTCATTGAGCTTAATGTTTACAAACATCACTTAATCATTGCTGTCGACGTTAGAGAAGAAAAAAAAACGATGAATGAAAACGGATTGCGCACGTTTTACTCACGCATTCTTCGCTGATCGATCGAACTCCAGACACCTGGTGGTTTCGTTTTGGTCTAGGCGTAGTGAAACCGTCATGAACGTGACAGGTTAATTTGTTTTCGCTTGTTTAATTGAAGCACTCAGACACAACGGCAACAAATTCGATTTTGCATATTCGCCGTGCAGGCCTGATTATTCCAAGGTGACAGATAAGGATAATTATGGAAATTTATTGTGTGCAAGCAGAAAATGCATATCAGAATATGTAAATAAATAAATGCGAAAAGAAGAGTTATTAATAGTAGAAAAATAATTGATAAATATGCCACAGTGAAGAGTTATTGCTTAAATAAAGTACTCACACGATTTTTGCAATTGTACTTACCCTTAAAAAAATCAAACAATTTTTACAAGGTGATAACATTATTTATTGTTTGCAACGAATGATTCACTGTGTTCTTTTTATTATGTTAATTAAACCTTGCCGGTGAGTTTACGGCATCAGTTTAAAAGCCTTTTTTTACGATGTCTGCGTTACACTTCTAGAAAAAACGATTAATTATTTTTAACGGTTTGCACTGCGTTGAAATAATTAATTAAGTATAAATATTAAACGTTCCGTTGATTGATAGTTGAAAGAATTTAAATAAAGTCTGTTTACGTTTCAACAAAGACTAATTAAAATACTTTCCATGAGAGTTAAGTAAGCAATACTTAAACTTTGACAATGTGACTATGGTCGAAGATATAAGTTTAGTCATCTACTGTATGTGTTAAATTATGGTGTATAAACTTATTCAAATGACAATAAAAAATAAGCACAACCAACTTTATGCCTTGAATGCAATCAAAAAGAATGTAGTCTAAAAAATCAAACAGTGTATTCTGCAGAAAACTTATTTAGGCTGGGTTATATACCTACTTGGAAATAGAATGAACATCTTCTAAACTATCGAGTTTGATAAAACAATAGGATCTAGAAATCTATCGTCGACATTACTTACCCAATTAAACTTTTAATGAAAAAAACGTATTATCAACATGTTGAATTAATCATCGAGCTATTTTTGAACGTTAAATCATTTCTTAATCAGTCGGCGCTGTTTTGCATATTTTGATTGTTCCAGTGCTCGCTCATCGTAAAAACGGATTTCTGTAGCAATTAGCAATTTGGCAAGCGCAATACCAATTAAAAATAAAGAACGTAAATACCGGATTAATTAACGTGGAAACACTTTACTGCGTTGCTTACACGTAACGTAAAATCTGCATTATTCATACAATGTAGTAAGTTATTAGTGTTAATATTGCTTATATTAAGTAATCAAAGAATAATAGGTGTATGTGTAGTAATTTTAATGAAGGTCCCATTTTAAGCCACACTTTTTTTTTACAAAAGTAGCTTTTATTGATATCAAAATCATTAAAGAGTGGAATAGTATCATTTAATTTTACTTATATATTTATAAACACTTTCATTTCGTTTTAAGAATAGAATAGAATAGAATAGAATATATCTTTATTTCAAAGTGTCATTTACAAACAAAATGAAAATAGCGTCATAGCGTAAGATAAGGTTTAAATAAGAAAATTGTAAAGGCACTTCTTCTACTGCCTTCTCGCCAAAATACAACTTCCTTACTGAAGATACATATATGAAAACACCTCAGGGAATCATGGAATGGTTATATCTAACTGTTTTAAAAGATACTGAATTGATGAGGCTGTTACTTGTTGAAACTCCATATCATTTAATAAAATACTGACACAGTATATGGTTTCAGAAATGTTTTTATTATTCTATGACAATATTTCACCACAGGCTTCTTCAGGTAGAGGAAGCCACTGTGTCGTAGAATAATACAAACATTTTTGAAACTATATACTGCGTCAGTATTTTATTAAATGTTTTAAAATAGTTCATCACGTTCAAAACAATCGGCATGGTACCTATATATAATTGAGAGGTTATCATTACACTGTATTCTAAGAACGCACATGAAAATTTTGATCTTTCAATCTAGGCTGAGAGTGGAAAACTGATGACGAGATCGAGACGTGCACTTTCGAACCAAAAACCATTATTTAAGTTAGTCTGTGTGTGAAGCACTTAGAGATATCCAATCTACTGCCCTCTTGTCTTGTCCTTTTTTTTTAAATCAGTATTCATTAAATATTATCTTTTATTACAAAAAATGGGTAATCTACAAATTTCTACTCAATCAATTCTAAATCAAAATGTATCTTATCTTATTCATTAATAATCTGTTAATACATCTAATAACACAAAATTCTGCATGTTTACAAAATCGTGCAATTTATACCTTTCAAATCAATGGTAAGAAATTATTAATAGTTGAGGCTTCTACTCGATTAAAGCAATAAAATTACTGTCGTATCTTCTTAAACAAAACGAAAAATTGTATATATTTGAAAACAAGTAGTGTGCACAGTTGAATTTTGACCTACATACTACCGGTATCTAAGGTATTTAAAACAATACAAAAACTTATCTAAACCTTATCAGTCATACCCGTATTTTACCTACAACGAATACATTACACCGTTGCTTCTGGTTTATTCATATATTTAATTCATTTCTCGTCCCTTTAAAACGTGACGTGAAAGTAGAATATGATCGAAACACGTAACGTATATATTTATATTAAATTATTGTTGCTAAAGACCGGTTTCGAACTATTTGAATCTTTTCAGCGCAGCGCAGTTGAAGACAGGGAAACTGATTGTTATTATAGAGTTTATAAACCTCCAGTTCCTTTAAAGGAGAATATTAATACACAAATGCGTCAACAATTTTCTTCAGTAACATTTTCAATTTAAAAGAATGTATAGAAGTATACATCAAATTCTTTATCTTTATATTCAAGTAAAACTTTCCTATAACAAAAATATAAAAAAGCTACCTTTAAACATCCATAATTCACCATAAATGTTTCGAGTACGTATGACGTAGACCTCACAAATATTTCTTTCTGGAGTTAACGCATGTAAGCTCAGACTGGTTGTACTTATAGTTGCTGCCAATCAACACAAAAGTAAGAAAAAATACTTGGTATTACAATGATTCAAAAAAGATCTTAGGATAGTAGGATCGTAGGTTACATAATGAGAGTATGAAGGTGAAGAAGTGAAGAAGAGGAATGGGAAATATTTATTGGACTCATAAAAGAGGATTGGGAAGTTAAAAAAACATACATTAAATTGAAGGATCGACGTAATTCCATACAAACTATTAATTGAAAAACCCTTTTGTTAATGGTATTGAAGACGGAGTGTGGTTTAGAAGAAACCCACCCACAATATATACATATTTAAAACCTTTAGTAAAACACCGTTGATGCATTTTTACATAAAACTAAATTTTATTTATGATTTTACTGCTTATATAAAGTCGGTCGCTGATTTAAGTAAAGTTACATGTGTAAGATCCCCACCCTTTATTTCAACCTCAAATCAACAACAAATACTCGAGTATTAATTAAATCCCAATAGGAAATCTGAAAAAATTCAATTCAAATAAAATTGTAGCAAACAAGCCTCTACAATCAAGATTTTCTGTATATTGTATTTTCTAAACATGGGATTTTCTGAATATTAAATTTTCTGTAGAAGAATTTTTTAAGTTTTGGATTTTCTATATATCGAATTTTCTAAATATTGGATTTTCTGACCATTGAATTTTTTAACCATGTGTTGTTCGGTATATCGAAATTTCCAAGATTCAGATTTTCTGTATATTGAATTTTCTTAACATTGGATTTTCGGTATATCGAATTTTCTAAACATTGGCTTTTGGGTATATCGAATTTTCTAAACATTGAACTTTCTGTATATCAACTCTTCTAAACATTGGATTATCTATATATAAAATTTTCTAACCATTGGATTTTCGGTATATCGAGTTTTCAAAATATTGGATTTCCTGTATATTGAATTGTCTAACCATTGGTTTTTCGGTAAGTATATCGAATATTTTAAGCATTAGATTTAATGTATATTGAATTTTCTATATATCGAAATTTCTAAGATTCAGAAGCATTGTATTTTCTGTATATCAAATTTTCTAAGCATTGGATTTTCTGTATATCAAATTTTCTAAATATTAGATTTTCTGTAAATTTTCTAAACAATGAATTTTCTATATATCGACTTTTCTAAACATTGGATTTTTTGTATATAGAATTATCCCAACATTGAATTTTCTGTAGATCAATTTTCTAAACATTGGATATTTGGTATATTGACTTTTCTAATCATTGGATTTTCTATATATCGAATTTTCTGAACATTGGATTTTCTGTATTTAGAATTTTGCAAATATTAAATTTTCTAAACAAAGAATTTTCTGTATTTCGAATTTTCCAAATATTAAAATTTATGTATATCGAATTTGCTAACCATTGAGTTTTCTGTATATCGAATTTTCAATACATCGGATTTTCTGTACATCTCTCTAAACATTGAATTTTCCGTATATCGAATTTTCTAAAAAATTTAACTTTCTATATAGAATTTATTGGACATTGGATTTTCTGTATATAGAATTTTCCAAACATTGAATTTTCTGTTTATCAGTTTTCTAAGCATTGAATATTAGGTATATTGACTTTTCTAAACATTAGATTTTTAATGTATCGGATTTTCTAATTATTGAAGATTCGGAATATCAAATTTTCTAAATATTGGATTTTCTGTAAATCGAATTTTCTGATTATTGAATTTTTTAAACATTGAATTTTCTGTAAATCGAATTTTACAAACATTAAAATTTATGTATATTATATCGAATGTTCAAAATATTGAATTTTCTGTATATCGAATTTTCAATACATTGGATTTTCTGTATATAAACATTTGATTTCTTGTATATCGAATTTTCTAGATATTGAATTTTCTGTATATCGACTATTCTAAACATTCGATTTTCTATATATAGAATTTTCTAACCATTGGATTTTCGGTATATCAAATTTTCTAAATATTGGATTTCCTGTATATTGAATTTTCTAACCATTGGTTTTTCGGTATATCGAAATTTCTAAAGATCGGATTTCCTGTATATTGAATTTTCTAAACAATTTTCTGTATATCGAATTTTATAATTTTTATAAAATTTTCGATAAATCGGAATTGCTAAAATTCAAATTTTCTGTAAATCTAATTTTCTAAGCATTGGATTTTCTGTATATCAAATTTTCTGTAAATCGAATTTTCCTAACATTGAACTTTCCGTATATCGAATTTTCTAAACATCAGATTTTCTCTATATAGAATTTTCTAATCATTAAATTTTCCTTATATTGAGATTATAAATTTTTTTTTTCCATATATCTACTTTGCTAAACATTGGATTTTCTGTAAGTCGAATTGTCTGAATATTGAATTTTCTAAACATTTAAAATTCTGTATATCGAATTTTCCAAACATTGAAATTTATGGGCATCGAATTTTCCCCATATTGAATATAACTTTCTGTATAACGAATTTTCAAAGTATTGGATTTCCTTTAAATCAAATTTTCTAAATATTGGATTTTTTGTATATCGAATTTTCTAAATATTGAATTTTCCAAACATAGAATTTGCTGTATATCGAATTTACCAAACATTGAAATTTATGTGTATCCAATTTTCTAAATATTGAATTTTCTGTATATCGAATTTTCAATACAATGGATTTTCTGTATATCGAATTTTCTAAACATTGAATTTTCTGTATATCGACTTTTCCAAACATTGGATTTTCGGTATATCGACTTTTCTAAACACAGGATTTTATATATATTGAATTTTCTAAACATCGGATTTTTATAAATCGAATTTTCAGAATATTGAATTTTCTGTATATCTAATCTTAAATACATTCGATTTTCTGTATATCGAATATTCCAAACATTGACATTCATGAGTATCGAATTTTCTAAACATTGAATTTTCTGTATAACGAATGTTCAAAGTATTGGATTTTCTTTATATCGAATTTTCTAAACATAGGATTTTCGATATATTGAAGTTTCTAAACAATGGATTTTCTATATATTGAATTTTCTAAACATTGAGTTTTCTGTAAATCGAATTTCCTGTATATCTAATCTTGAATACATTGGATTTTCTGTATATCGAACATTGAAATTTATGGGTATCGAATTTTCCAAACACTGAATTTTCTGTATAACGAATTTTCAAAGTACTGGATTTTCTTTATACGAATTTTCTAAATATTCGATTTTTTGGATATCGAATTTTCTAAACATTGAATTTTCTGTATGTCGACTTTTATAAACATTAGATTTTCGGTATATTGACGTTTCTAAACACTGGATTTTCTATATATTTAATTTTCTAAACATTGGATTTTCTGTATATCTAATTTTGAATATATTGGATTTTCTATATATAGAATTTTCCAAACATTGAAATTTATGGTTATCGAATTTTCAAAATATTGGATTTTCTTCATATGGAATTTTCTAAACATTGTTTTTTTGTATATCGAATTTTCTAAACATTGAAATTTCTGTATATCGACTTTTCTAAACATTGTACATTCGGTATATTGACGTTTCTAAACACTGGATTTTCTGTATATTGAATTTACTTAAGATTGGATTTTCAATATAGCGAATTTTCTAAATATTAGATTTTCTGTAAATCGATTTTCTCAATATTAAATTTTCTGTATATCGAATTTTCTGTTTAAATATTTTCCAAACATTGAAATTTATGAGTATCGAATTTTCCAATCATTGAATTTTCTGTCTAACAAATTTTTAAAGTATTGGGATTTTCATTTAATCGAATTTTCTAAATATTGGATTTTTTGAATATCGAATTTTCTAAATCTTAGATTTTCTATATATGGAAATTTCTAAGATTCAGACTATCTGTTTATCGAATTTTCTGAGCGTTGGATTTTCAGAATTTTCTTAAAAATGAATTTTCTCTATATACAATTTTTTAAACATAGGATTTTCCTTATGTCGAGTTTTCTAAACAATAAATTTTCCATATTTCGATTTTTTTTAAACGTTGGATATTCTGTATATAGAATTTTTTAAACATTGGATTTTCTATATATAGAATTTTCTAACCATTGGATATTCGGTATATCAAATTTTCTAAATATTGTATTTTCGGTATATCGAATTTTCTAAATATTGGATTTTCTGTGAATCGAATTTTCTAACCATCGTATTTTCGGATTTTTTTTTAACATTGGATTTTCTGTATATCGAATTTTCTAAATATTGGATTTTCTGGAAATCGAATTTTCTAAAGATTGAATTTTCTGTATATTGACTTTTCTAAACATTGGATTTTCTATGAATTCGATTTTTTTGTATATCGAATTTTCTAAATATTCGATTTTCGGTAAATAGAATTTTTCTATTTTTGGTAAATCGAGTTTTTTAAACACTGGATTTTCTATATATATATATGATTTTCTAACCATTATATTTTCGGTATATCGATTTTTCTATACATTGGTTTTTCTGTATATCGAATTTTCTAAATATTGGATTATCGATAAATCGAATTATCTAAATGTTGGATTTTCAGTAAATCGAATTTTCTAAATATTGAATTTTCGGTAAATCGAGTTTTATAAATATTGGATTTTCTGGAATTCGAATTTTCTAAATATTGAATTTTCTGTATATTGATTTTTTTAACATTGCATTTTCTAAGAATTTGATTTTTGGTATATCGATTTTTCTAAACATTGGATTTTCGGTAAATCGAGTTTTCTCAATATTGGATTTTCTGTCAATCGAATTTTCTAAACATTGAATTTTCTGTATATTGACGTTTCTAAACATTGGATTTTCTAACCATTGTATTTTCGGTATATCGAATTTTCTAAATATTGGATTTTCTAAACATTGAATTTTCGGTATATAGACTTTTCTAAACATTGGATTTTCTATATATAGAATTTTCTAACCATTCGATATTCGGTATATCGAATTTTCGGTATATCGAATTTTCTAAATATGGAATTTTCTGTGAATCGATTTTTCTAAACATTGGATTTTCTGTATATCGAATTTTCTATATATTGGATTTTCGGTAAATCTAGTTTTCTAAATATTGAATTTTATGTATATTGACTTTTCTAAACATTGAATTTTCTAAGAATTGGATTTTCTGTATATGGAATTTTCTAAACATTGGATTTTCTATATATCGAATTTTCTAAATATTGGATTTTCAGTAAATCGAATTTTTTAAATATTTGATATTCAGTAAATCGAGTTTTCTAAATATTGGATTTTCTGGAATTCGAATTTTCTAAATATTGAATTTTCTGTATATTGACTTTTCTAAACATTGGGTTTTCTAAGAATTGGATTTTCGGTATATCGATTTTTCTAAGCATTGGATTTTCGGTAAATCGAGTTTTCTAAGTATTGGATGGCACAATGGGCCTAGTGAGGCCTAAGTGCTCTGGTCAATGATTTGATCACCCTTGGCAAACTCAATCCAGAAAATATTGGATTTTCTGTTAATCGAATTTTCTAAACATTGAATTTTCTGTATATTGACGTTTCTAAACATTGGATTTTCTAAACATTGAATTTTCGGTATATAGACTTTTCTGAACATTGGATTTTCTATATATAGAATTTTCTAACCATTCGATATTCGGTATATCGAATTTTCTAAATATGGAATTTTCTGTGAATCGATTTTTCTAAACATTGGATTTTCTGTATATCGAATTTTCTAAATATTGGATTTTCGGTAAATCGAGTTTTCTAAATATTGAATTTTATGTATATTGACTTTTCTAAACATTGAATTTTCTAAGAATTGGATTTTCTGTATATGGAATT
Organism: Ontholestes murinus; assembly: GCA_963969525.1. Taxonomy (NCBI): domain Eukaryota; kingdom Metazoa; phylum Arthropoda; class Insecta; order Coleoptera; family Staphylinidae; genus Ontholestes; species Ontholestes murinus. The sequence goes on from OZ018387.1 coordinate 8,671,979, forward strand.
TTCTAAACATTGGATTTTCTATATATCGAATTTTCTAAATATTGGATTTTCAGTAAATCGAATTTTCTAAATATTGGATATTCGGTAAATCGAGTTTTATAAATATTGGATTTTCTGGAATTCGAATTTTCTAAATATTGAATTTTCTGTATATTGACTTTTCTAAACATTGGGTTTTCTAAGAATTGGATTTTTGGTATATCGATTTTTCTAAACATTGGATTTTCGGTAAATCGAGTTTTCTCAATATTGGATTTTGTGTGAATCGAATTTTCTAAACATTGAATTTTCTGTATATTGACGTTTCTAAACATTGGATTATCTAACCACTGTATTTTCGGTATATCGAATTTTCTAAATATTGGATTTTCGGTAAATCGAATTTTCTAAACATTGGATTTTCTAAATATAGAATTTTCTAACCATTGGATATTCGGTATATCGAGTTTTCTAAATATTGAATTTTCTGTAATTCGAATTTTCTAATTATTGAATTTTCTGTATATTGACTTTTCTATATATAGAATTTTCTAACCATTCGGTATATCGAATTTTCGGTATATCGAATTATCTAAATATAGAATTTTCTGTGAATCGATTTTTCTAAACATTGGATTTTCTGTATATCGAATTTTCTAAATATTGGATTTTCGGTAAATCGAGTTTTCTAAATATTGAATTTTCTAAACATTAAATTTTCTGTGTATTGACTTTTATAAACATTGAATTTTCTAAGAATTGGATTTTCTGTATATCGAATTTTCTAAACATTGGATTTTCTGTATATCGAATTTTCTAAATATTGGATTTTAGGTATATTGAATTTTCTGTGAATCAAATTTTCTAAACATTGGATTTTCTGTATATTGACTTTTCTAACCATTGGATTTTCGGTATATCGATTTTTCTAAACATTGGATTTTCGGTATATCGATTTTTCTAAACATTGGATTTTCGGTAAATCGAATTTTCTAAACATTGAATTTTCTGTATATCGAATTTTCTAAATATAATATTTTATGTATATCAAATTTCTTGAACATTGGATTTTCTGTTTATCGAATTTTCTTAACATTGAATCTTCTATATATCGAATTTTTTAAACTTTGCTTGAAAAATTGAAGTTGGAGGGTAGGTTCGAGGCCACCCACTCTTTCTACAAACACATATAAAACTTCAAATAAAATATTGTTGATCTATTTGTTTATTGAAAAGTACATTACGATTTTGAATTGTTTGCACGTCTAACGTAGATTAGTGATTTAAGTATAAATGTATATGGAGGGTGGGTGGGTGGCCTCTATCCCACCCTCCAATCAATAAAACATAAGCGACGGTTTCTGCAAAAATATTTTTATACATTTTTATTTTACACAAATTAAAATGTAATCTTATTTACTGTTTTAAAATGATAAAAAATTAATTGATTGTTGAGGCACTTATATTTTGAAAATCCATTATCACTTAATATAATAATAATAGTAAACTACTTATAATATTTACTATTATTATTATATTAAATAAAAAAATTGAGTAATAGAGACAAAGTAAAAATTGTGTTTAATTTGTGATTAATGATGTGCCTAAATCGTAAACGATTTTAATTTTAAATTACAACAAATTTATTACTATTAGCATAGCAATACACACGTAAATCTCTCTGTTTTTACTTCTGTATTAATTATTAACAACAAGTCGGTTGGTGAGAGTCTCTCCCATGATTTGAATTTAGATTATCCGATATTGGTCAATGTGAAATCGCCGGTTTATGCAAACACACGATGAGAATTCACATTTGGAAATAACACAAGGTCTTTTGTTCGTCGAAAATTTTGCGCAACATCGACGTTTTTAATTGCCCTATAAGTCTATAAATATCATTCATAACACAATTAAGCACTAATTGTAGGTAATGCTGCAAGGTGGCCATAAATATATATAACTTGGCGTGAAAGTAAGAGTGACATTGCGGTAGGGAACGGTCGGATCATTCGTGTGTACATTTCGCGATCAACGACCGTGATTTATATCGTAGAACACTATGATTCTTCTTTCAACGAATGAGAAAAAAAAATCTGGTTTTTAAAGGTTGAATGAATGTTTTATTGAATTAGTCATCGTATATGGAGGTGTGGTGTTTGATAAATGTTAGTATGTCCAAAATTAAATTAAATTCCCAAGAACCTAGATTGGAACATCGTTTGTATAAATGGTTTTCAAAATGAAGGGATAACTAACTATGTTCTAATTAACGGTGAAATTATTAAATTAAAACTAAAAGAGACGGTAAATAGCCAGTTATGGTTAGCTAAAAAGATTTAAATCGAGGTATAGAATTCGACTGCTGTTGGTATCTGGTGTAAAATTATTGACACCATCACAACTTGTACACTTATTTAAGGAAACAATAATGAATAACAACAAAGGACTACACTTAATAAAACGGGCTTGCTTTTATTAAAAATGATTACTTGCGAAAACCAATACTTCATTGCACGAACAACAATTCATTTCTATTCCTAATAATTATTTAATAAGCTGGGTATCAACTAAGATAATAAAGATGTTGACAATTTAATAGATTAACACATTAATACCACCAATATGAATATTACCTCGATAAGAGGATCAATACTCAGATAAGGTTTTTTTTAGTGAAATAATTTACTTTCTGTCGATTGCATTTTGCTACACGCTTCAGGGTTTATCAGACACAAAGCTCGCACACTTTTTTTTACAAAAGTGACATATTTTTTTCTCGCTTCTTTCATCTATTGTTTTGCAGAATTGGCCACTCCATTCCAATAGGGCTCGATAAAGGGAAAGAGAAATATGCTGGAGCGGCTGTGTTAGTTTCAATAGTATAATAGTTTTGTGTGGAATTATTTTTTTACCCAAAGTATATCAATAGTCGACAATTTTAACTATTTCTTTATTCTCTAGGTTTTATAATTACAGCAGAGAAGCTCCTTATTGACAACTGGATTTTTTAAATAAATTGTTTTGATCTAGGCTAATACATTATCCATTATCCTAACGTCAAAAGTACCAACAATTATTAATTACCCTATCGTACTCTTCACCTAGGCTAATACATTATTTATTATTCTAGCGTACTCTTGACCTATTCCAAAAATTATTTATTGCCCTATCGTACTCTTGACCTATGCTAATACATTATTCATTATCCTAGCGTACTCCTGACCTATCCCAACTAATTATGCATTGTCCCAGCGTACTCCTGACCTAGGCTCATAAATTTTTCACAGTCTTTCGGTGGAGAAAGAAGAAGGTAGTTTCTATCGAAGCATAATATCTTAAGAAAAAATCATCTGATTTATGAAGAAAAGAAATAGAAATGGTATAGGTAGAAAAGTTTTTTTCAGATTAATGAAGGAAAAACATAGGATTATGAAGAAAATAACTGCGAAAATCTTTATAGGATTTTTAAAGAAAACAACATAAAGAATCTTTATAAATAAATGAAGCTCATAGCTACAATGACACAGTAAAAAAATAGTTTCCAGACCAGTGAAGATTCTAGGAAGTATAGTTTCTATCAAAGCGTAATATAATTTAATAAATATATTTTACTCACAGCTTCCTAATTATTATGATTATTACAATTTCATCTGAAAATGTTTTTGGCTTGGGACGACGTTTTTTGAAGCGTTGTGGAACAATTTTTTCTATTTCATTAATAGTCTCCAAAAGCCGCACACTATCTGCTTTATGCAACATTTTTCGTAGCGTACTCTTGACCTATCCCAACTAATTATGCATTGTCACAGCGTACTCTTGACCTAGGTTAATATTTTTTTACTGCCTTGCGGTACCATGACCTAATTATTCATTGCCCTGACTTACATATAATTGAAGTCCTCTCTTCAGAGGAATATAAGCCAAACTTCGCAAGAAAATGGTGGAACAACCTCCACCAAATAGACCTTGTGTAGCAGCAGTGTCATCAAAGCAAGAGTAAGCAAGAGTGGAAGATCATATTTTTGTGAACTCGAGCCTTTCCATGTGCAATCAAAATGTTTGTAGGAAAGTATTGTTTTATAAGTATTTTGAATTTATTCTACAACGAGAAGAGCGCAGCTCGATAGTATAATATTTCAACCAGCAAGTTCTTCTCAGTGAATCATTTAAAACGACAATCCTACTTGGTTTTAAGTATTTGTAGAAATAAGTATAAAGCTACTCTCTTTTCAAACATTTTTTTTTAGAAGCAGAAAATTCCAATTGTTTTACTTGAATATCAAAAATAGATTTGTAATAAATGAATTTTGAAGCTGTGAATATAATCTAATTGAAGATAAATTCTTCACGATTCTTTAAATCACCGAAAGCAATTTGAATTTCAATCTTTTGAGTTTTAACCGTCGCCATTTTGTTTATAAGCATGAAACTTCAATTGTTTTATTTGAATAACAAAAATGGGTTTATATTGAATGAATTTTAAAGTTTTGAAACTAATCTGATGGAAGATAATTTTGCCACTATTTTTCAGCAATTTGATTTTCAATATTTTGAGTTTTAACACTCGCCATTTTGTTTATAAGCAAAAAACTTCAATTGTTTTATTTGAATAACAAAAATGGGTTTATATTGAATCAATTTTAAAGTTTTAAAGATAATCTAATTGAAGATAACTTTGCTACGATTTTTCAAATCACCGAAAGCAATTTAATTTTTAATCTTTTGAGTTTTAACAGTCGCCATTTTGTTTATAAGCAGAAAAATTCAATTGTTTTATTTGAATATCAAAAATGGGTTTATATTGAATGAATTTTAAAGTTTTGAAGATAATCTGATTGAAGATAACTTTGCTACGATTTTTCAAATCACCGAAAGCAATTTAATTTTTAATCTTTTGAGTTTTAACAGTCGCCATTCTGTTTATAAGCATGAAACTTCAATTGTTTTATTTGAATAACAAAAATGGGTTTATATTGAATGAATTTTAAAGTTTTGAAACTAATCTGATGGAAGATAATTTTGCCACCATTTTCCAGCAATTTGATTTTCAATATTTTGAGTTTTAACACTCGCCATTTTGTTTATAAGCAGAAAACTTCAATTGTTTTATTTGAATAACAAAAATGGGTTTATATTGAATGAATTTTAAAGTTTTGAAGATAATCTGATTAAGGATAATTATGCCACGATTTTTCAAATCATCGAAAGCAATTTGATTTTCAAACTTTTGAGTTTTAACTGTCACCATTTTGTTTATAAACATGAAACTTCAATTGTTTTATTTGAATAACAAAAATGGGTTTATATTTAATTAATTTTAAAATTTTGAAACTAATCTGATGGAAGATAATTTTGCCACTATTTTTCAGCAATTTGATTTTCAATATTTTGAGTTTTAACACTCGCCATTTTGTTTATAAGCAGGAAACTTCAATTGTTTTATTTGAATAACAAAAATGGGATTATATTGAATCAATTTTAAAGTTTTAAAGATAATCTGATTGAAGATAACTTTGCTACGATTTTTCAAATCACCGAAAGCAATTTGATTTTTAATCTTTTGAGTTTTAACAGTCGCCATTTTGTTTATAAGCAGAAAAATTCAATTGTTTTATTTGAATATCAAAAATGGGTTTATATTGAATGAATTTTAAAGTTTTGAAGATAATCTGATTGAAGATAATTTTACCACGATTTTTCAAATCACCGAAAGAAATTTGAATTTCAATCTTTTGAGTTTTAACCGTCGCCATTTTGTTGATGAGCAGAAAACTTTAATTGTTTTATTTGAATAACAAAAATGGGTTTATATTGAATACATTTTGAAGTTTTGAAGATAATCTAACTTAAGATAATTTCTCCACGATTCTTCAAATTACCGAAAGCAATTTGATTTTCAATCTTTTGAGTATTAACTGTCGCCATTTTGTATATAAGCAGAAAACTTCAATTGTTTTATTTTAATTTTAAAAATGGATTTATAATGAATGAATTTTGAAGTTGTGAATATAATCTAATTGAAGCTAAATTCTCCACGATTCTTTAAATCACCGAAAGCAATTTGATTTTTAATCTTTTGAGTTTTAACAGCCGTTGTTTTGTTTATAAGCAGAAAACTTCATTTGTTTTATTTGAATATCAAAAATTTGTTTATTATAAATGAATTTTGAAGTTGTGGAGATAATTTAATTGAAGATAAATTCTTCACGATTCTTCAAATCACTGAAAGCAATTTGATTTTCAATCCTTCGAGTTTTACCTGCCGCCATTTCGTTTATAAGCAGAAAACTTCAATTGTTTTATTTGAATAACAAAAATGGGTTTATATTGAATGAATTTTGAATTTGTGAAGATAATCTAATTGAAGATAATTTCTCCACGAGTCTTCGAATCACCTTCAACCTTTTGAGTTTTAACAGTCGCCATTTTGTTTATAAGCAGAAAAGTTCAATTGTTTTATTTAAATATGAAAAATGTTTTTATATTGAATGAGTTTTGAAGATAATTTTGCCACGATTTTTCTTGTCACCGAAAGCAATTTGATTTATATCGATTTAAGCATAAAACTTGTAATAGGACAAGAGTGCGATACATTTTTTATTGTAGTAGGTAGAGAAAACGCTAAATGCATACATCTTTATTGTGATATAAGTACATACAACGGTTTTGAAGATGTCGTATTGGTTTGTTATCAATAGAAATAGAATGTTTATAAAAGTATAGACCATTTAATTAAATATTTTAGTAAATTTGAAATACATCTTTGTTTATGTCAGTATTTAGGAGGAGGGGGAGTAATTGTAGCCTTCATATACGTGAATATGACAATTTGCATTCAGGTAGAAACAATGGTAATATTAAGATGCATACAGCCCTACAGTTTGAAGTTTGTGTGTTATAACTCTCCGGGTATTCGAGAGACCGCGAATGACAATATCATCGGGAACGGGAGAGAAAGTACCATGGATAAATAAATACAATCTACTATCATACGTATAAATAATAATTGAGGGTTATATTGTAGTCTAAAATGATACCTTTGAAAGATAGAAAAACTCACAATTGTATAAAACCAAAATGACATGAGAATATACATATTTTAATGAAATCTTAACCTCGTTTCCAAAAACACATGTGATTAACGTCTTTGGTGCATCTTCTAGAAATTCGAGGGTAAAGGAAGAGTAACAAGAGATGAATAATTCAAGGTCTTGACTTAAGTGACAAGGTAAAAAACAGTTTTCACAGACAAGTAAGAATGGGAGAATAATAGTTTCTAAGGAAGCATAAATTTCCAAATAGAAAAATTAATGAAACAAACTTCTTAGGATGGAGAAGGAAATTCTAAAGTAACTTTTAATAAACAATTCGAACTAATAGCTAAACTGACAAAGTTAAGGAAGAAGAATGGTTTCACAATAATCTCCAAAAACCGCACACTATCTGCTTTATACAGCAAGCTTTCGTTCAATCGGTTTCTTTGCAGTACATTTAAATTGACTAGATTTTGAACACAGATTGATATGGTGCTAAGCTTAAAGCATAGGGATGCAACAACAAGATGCTCGTATTCATCACAATTTCCATTTTATCCTGGTATATTCTCATATTTTTCTCTGAATAAAAATTTATAGGCAAATTCTTAAGTACAAGACAGTAGCAAAGCAGAAATGGCTTAGTATGGTTCCCAAGAAATTGCACCAGCTTTATATTTTCGGCAAATGTGTAAGTTTCAGCTTCAGTCTTTATTACTCGCAGATTCAAAATATCACTTTCATTGCTATCTGAAAAGAATGTTAACTGCTTCATAAATAACAACCTTAAGGATTTGAAATGTTGAAATAACAAATCTTTACACACACCCTTATAATATGGCACTGACTAGAAGAGCTTGATTGATGATCAAATGAAGCATCGGATTCTCGTAGATCTGCAACATCATCAGAGGTATCCTATCCAGCTTTTCTCCATCTTTTACCTGGCCCACATCTAATTTGTCTCAAGGTGACGTTTTGAAAATCATAAGAGAGATAGATAAATCATACCCAAAATTATTAGTTAAATTACTTCACGCAATTTTCACGTAGAGAAAGTGAAAAACGACGAAAGATGTCAACAAACGCAAATCAGGAACATTACGTACGGACTGCGGTCAGCGGCAATTTCCTGTTTATATAATTTGTGCAACACATAATACATAATACGATGCGGAAATAGGCCGGAGCAGCAGTGTTTCTCTTTTGTGCAGCTGCATAATTTGGGTGCACAATGCACCATTAACGCGGATTAAATTACGCTATTATTTATTAGAAATTAACGGGACACGTTGTAGTAGTCCAGGCCTTAACGGACTAATTACCGGAGTTTTAATGATATTGTTCAACGTCCAAAAGGGGAATTAAGACCGTATTTGTCGGCGATGTGTGGACGGCCGTTATGAATTATGTATGAGAGTGGCCGATTGATATATCCTTCACGAATGCGTTGGTGAACTTGAAATGTGTGGATCATTAATGGCTATTGTAATCATTAAGTGGAAATTACGTAAACGAAATTCTTCAAACCTTTCCTCTGGCCTAGAATAGTCAATTGTTTCTACCTTTTAAAAATTGATAGCACAGAATACTCTAGTTAGTTCATTTAAGTCTCTAGAAAGAAAGTGAAATAAATTTTATAAACGGCTTATAGAACATTTTATTTTAACTTCTCCTCCTATGTTTGCCCTTATTCTGAAACTTAAGGGAGTGATATTCTGTAACTTGATCTTTACATCAAAGGGCAGGAAATGTGTGTGATTTGCGGTTTCTGCCTTGCAGAGCGATTCCCTTTCTATTGTGCTCCCAGACAGTTTAATGCGGAATGTCATAGTTGAGATATTAGCAGCCATTACTATAATAGGAATCAATTTACTCAACATAATGGAGTACATTATGATTATTAGTTTAGCAGTAGGGTAAGTAAGTAATTTTCTTGATGTATGACTTGGTTTAGTTATTGATGCCTGCATGTTTGTACTGAATATTTTTTTAATACAGTTGATCCTTGTTGCGTTACATTCTTGATTTTTTTTAAGTAAAGTCGAATTTCAAATACAATCTATTCTAGATCTAAATCGCGTCAGCACAAAATCAAGAATATAAAAACAATGCAATAAAATCCCAGACCTTACTCATACGTTATGTATTATGGTTACGACTATTGATTTTCCGTTCGCTATGCAAATTTGCAGAGCGAAAAAAATGAATGAATCATCAAATATTGATCCTACAATAATACTGGCTTATCCATTGCGGTCAGTTAGTGTTTAGAGGACAATTAACATGCTCCAAGTAAAATACGACTTGTGTGTATATAATATTTCACCGAAGCAGTTTTATCGGACACACACGAATTCAAAAATCCCTGAAATCAGCTGATGTTTATAATTATATGAAGAATGTAATATTTTTTGATAAAACAGTCTAGTAATTTTTCTCTCTCTCTCTCTCTTAATTCACTATCTCTCTCTATACTCTCTGTCCATAAATTGTTTCTACTATATGTTTCTTTTACTTTTGCAATCCCAGTTTTTATTGAATAACAGAAAAAAGTTAAACGTTTTTCTGTTATTCATTGAAAATGTATTACGAAGTAGACGCCTCCAAAATTCCAGTTTTTTTTTCTTACATCTAATTCTCTATCTCTCTCTACCCTTCCAACTCTCTCTACAATTAAATCCATTTATTGGATCAGTGGAGTAACAGGATGAACATACCAAAAATTAGGATCGTTCCTCTGGAGAATGACTTGGTGGGTTAGTCAAAATTAACAACGCCTCTATTGAAAGATTTTACTATTTTAAAAAATCTTTTACCTACTAATTTAATGTATTATTAAATTACATTATTATAATATATTGAACTGTCAAATTCAACGAGGTTTGGAAAATTTCTAAATCAACGTCGACTATTTGCTTTTCATATTGCTAATGGCCATATTTTTTTGTGTACCATTAGCACTAGTTGTAGTTGGCCGTTTTTTCTGCTTCCTAACTGAAGCAGACGTGATGTAACATAAGTTTTCGTAGATAATAATTTCATTTAATCCGTTTCGAAACTTACATTGTATTACAGATTTTTTTTAGATTCTATCTTACCTTTGAAGCTATCCCGTTCATTCTTGACCAACACTATTACATACACGAACCTTGATATCATCATACCAGCATATGCTTAGTTAAAGCCGTATCTACCACGAGATTTTAATTTTGAGTCAGGAAAGAATGAAAATAGAAATGATACAGAAACATTAAATACCCTAAATAAGCGGATCATGTGTTAAAAGAACGGTTAGAAAGTAATTAGACGTTAATTAAACTCTTGGAGAAATATATAAAAATTGTGAAACAAGAAACAAGAGTTTAATTAACCTTTGATTAATATAAAAATGTTTCACGACGGGTTAAGTGAGATATTAATTCATCGTGTCAGAAAGTAGATTTATCTAACTTCTCACTATCTTCAATTCCAAAAAAAGAATAACAAAAAAAATAGACTGTTATAGAGACTGCTAGTACAAGAAACGATATCCATATTGACTACTTGGTAGGCATGATAGTTTAATAGAAATAACTAGTAATTTCAGAACTTTTAAATCAAAAACTGCAATTAATAATTTTCTTTAATTACATTTGAAAATTTCGATACATATAAATTTAAAAAAGTGACGAGGGGTATGACAGAGACTGAAAAAGGCTAAGTAGGAGAAGGTGAGTTCAATCGAAGAGTTAGAGGAGGTAGAAGAAGGAAGGTAAATAGGGGAGACAAGAGCGGATGTTTTAATGAAAAAGTACATAAGGGCGTAAACGAAAGTGAGGTTGACGAGGAAAGAGTACAGAGGCGAAAGAAGGGATAAGAGAAAGATATGGAAAGTCTTCATTCTACTCTCTGTATCTGTACTATCTCATTAGCTCATCTCAGCCTTTTATACTACTCTTTAAAACAGTAGTTCATTTGATGGAAAAATTGGATACCTTTCAATGTTTCATTTATCCACTAACACATTGTTTTCTATTCCGTTGCATATTCGTTTACTGCTGAATCACTCTATTTACTCTATATACTCTATACTCAATTAACCTCTTTAAATTCTCTTTATTTCTCTCTAAATTCCCTCTCGTCTTTAAATTCTCTTTCTCTACTCTCTAAATGCTTTCTCCCTTCTCTCCAAATTCTCTACCTTTTCCTAATTTCCTTCTCTCTACTTTCTAAATTCTCCCTCGCTTAACTCTAACTCTCTCTCTCTCTCTCTTTCTCTGTGTGTGTGTGTGTGTGTGTGTGTCTTCTCTCTAAATTCTTTATTGCAATAAATAATATTAATACAAAATATATTTGAATATTGAATTAACTAAACTAAATTATGTATCCGTACAATGAAACTCCATAACACATTGAAATAAAACATCACAGTTGAGAAGGTTTTACATTTATACTCTCTATGTGAAACTCTCTCAACTATAGCCGTCGTTTTAGACACTTGTCCTTTCTCTCTAGCACCCTTTTCCCCCTTGGGTTTTTCGGCTCAAATCTCTTCTTCCACTAGAAACAATTGAATTTAGCATAGAGAAGACCAATTAATCCTACTGTGGGCCTAATACGACCTGCGCCTCAGTCAGGTAGCCCGGTTTACCTGAATGTCATAGTCAACACCAAACTATTAACATCCACGCCACGGTAGTTAACGTTGCTTTCCACGTTGTGAGGTAGCTGCAATAATAATTCAGCAGACTTCTATAGGCCAACGTACTTGGCTTGTGCGCATCGGTCAACACCTCCACCAAAGCGCCTGAAAGATATGCATTCCACTTTTCGATGTCGTTTTTGAGATAGGCAACCGCCCTCTTGAGGGGCACCTTTTTGTTAGCATTCGCTGTCGCGGCCGTATCTGGTTTGAATAATAAACATTTGAAAAATCTATTTTCTTCAAATACTCTTTCTTCTCTCTAAATTATGTCTCTCTTCTAATTAAATTTTCTGTCCCTTCTCCCTAAATTCTTTAACTCAATATTTCTCTTCTCTCTAATTTCCCTCTTACTTCTCTCATGCTACTCTCAAAATGCTCTAACTCTCTTTCTAAATCTCTTTCAAATTAAATTACAATTTTCCAAATATTTTACAGCTGTTTACAGCTGAATCACTCTATTTACTCTCTATACCAACGTGCGACGTTGATTTGATTGTTAAGGGGGGAAAATGGACTCGACACTCGGCCCTTTGGCTCCGTTCCATTTAATTGCAATTAAATGCTAGATTTCGGTGCCAAAATTGAAAGAATTGTGGCCAATAACTATTACAAATTCGTTTGACGAGACCAAAATATCAACTAGGTTTTTGACGTCGTCAAGTTAACCTCCCTGCGGAAGACGACTGGCTCCGCGGGGACCCCTGGACGCTTTAAAATCTCGACAAACAATGCAGTTGATTGCTGAATGCAGCCTATGTCACATTAAATTAATTTTAACACATACTTTACTTTTAGTTTTAATTGATCTTATATTTATTTCTTTCAGTCCATAGTAAAATGAGTAATGGAAGCAAGAAAAACAAAAACGTCAATATTCGGAGGAATATTTAAAATTTGGGTTCATGATGAGCGGTTTCCTTTTTGTCTTTTATACCAACGAATCAATGAAACGAGGTCGTCTTGATTCGCATTTGAAGGCGAGACATAGTACTCATCTTAATTCAGATTTGATTTACTTTCAAACTTAGAAGGAAAAGTATCTATTTACTGCTCATACTTCAACTCATAATCGTATTCTTGAGTTATCAAATATCTTTATTCATCGCTAAATCTGAACAAATTATACTATAGAAGAGAATTTAATAAAATCGTCAATATCAGCATTTCTTAAAACGGTTCCTGAAAAAGATGACAAAGATGTAACAATACTGTTAGCAGAAGAATAGACGAAATGAGTGAAGATATTGAAAAACCACTTGTTGAAAATTCTCAGTGCAAATGGATGAATCAACTTCGAACGACAGTGAGGCAGTATTGATAACTTACGTAAGATATATTGATAAAGGGCATTTTGCTGAAGAAATGTTGTTCGGTAAAAGATTAGAAAGCACCACTACCTCCAAAAATATATAAAAAATGCTAAGAAACTACTTAGGTGTTACCAATGATAAAATGTAACATCTTGTGCTGCAGATGGTGTCCTAATATGACGGGCAAGAAAAATGGCTGCTTGATGAAAGATGAGAATCCAGAAATGATTCTTGTGCATTGTGATATTCATGTGAAAAACTTGGTACCTAAAAATTTTTCGCTTGTTCTAAGTGAAGTACTAAATTCAGTAACAAAGTGTATCAATGCTATGTGAGACTTTTACTTCACACCGAAGTAAGTTGGCTCTCGAAAGAGACCTGCTTGAAAAAAATTATGGGACTGCTTGACACTCTTAGTAACAGTCGATTATAAAGAATTTGTGAGTTATTTTGCCATATCTTTGAAAAACTAAATAACGGGTGTCCAACAATTATTGCAGTCCCGGGTGGCGTTGGAATCAAAAACGTAGGTCAATTCTTTCATGTGCCAAATAAATAAACTGACATGGTAATTGTCAAACATAACCTAAATGTGCATTAAAAATGTCAGTTCATTTATTTGCAACATGTAAGAATCGACCTACGTTTTTTATTCCAACGCCACCCGGGACTGCAATAATTGTTGGACTCCCGTTAGTATAGTTTAGTTTATTTGCTTTATAAGATCGATTAAAAAAATACATAAAAAAACATACATAAATACACCAAATCACTTTAAAATTTTGAGCATAGACCTTGAAGGCGGAGTTCACGAGTTTTCATATTCTTCCACTCGACCCATTATATTTGGCTGCTGGTGGTAAATCTCATCGGGTGATGGTGGCCACTGCGCCACTATGAAGAAATTTTAAATAACTGCAGTCGCGATTCAACAAGTGGACTGTAAAAATTATACATCACTGATAGGAAGAAATAAAACTCTTGTCGATAGAAAAGCGAAAATATTTGGTTTCATTATCCTTATTAAGTTATGTCAGAAAAGTATTAGAAACAAAAACTTTGGCTCCAAATATGTAAGGTAATTGTTATTGTCGATCTTCTGAAAATTCTATAGGCTGAATTAAAATAAAGATTTTTTGATTTAAAACAAATTAATTTTCCAACATGGATGATGCAGCCCAATGTTAGTGAACTTGTATGATATATCAAATATGTAGTATCAAGAAGAACTCTTAGAAATGCAAAATGATGAGTCAGTTAAAACTTGATTTAATATAAGAAGAGCGATGGCATGGCTTTGTGAGGAAACAGAAATCAAATACCCACATGCAACCAAATGTGCAAGAAAACTATTGTTACCGTTTCCATCTTTATATTTAGCTGAATGCGGATTTAGTTCTGTAAATGATTTACTGGTAAAAAAAATGAAATCGTCTGCATATAATACAACGGAGAGACTTGAGACTGAAGCTAACCAACTTAACATAAAATCTCTCTGCAGAAAGCATCAAGCGCAAGGATCTCACTAAATTAAAATAATAAATTAATATAGAAAAATGTTTATTAAAATTATTTCGCATTTGATTTTCAGTGTTTCATTATATGTTTTGAAAATCTACTTTGTATTATATGTGTTTCGTTAACAATTTTCTAGTGATTTCTCCCTAAAAACATATCATTTAACTTTCTTAAGTGAACAATTCATTTTTTTAATATTAAAAATTTTGTATATGTTACATATTTTAAAAAGGCTTAGGTGGGGCATGGCACAAAAAAGGTTGAGAAACACTGCTCTATACTTTATTAATAATGTTTGCTATTCCATGTATAAAATATATTTACTATAATTACACTAGCTCTTTCTTTGCACGTTTTACTCTTCCTCCTCTTTCTCTCTATCTACCTCTTTTTCTTACCACAAACTTATCTACTCTATTTTTAAATCACTTTATTAGCACTCTCTCTCTCTCTTTTATTAACCACTTTTTTACTTCAATCTTTCTCTCTCTCTTTCGCTACATTCTCTCCCTCTTTTTTTCTAAATTCTTAAACTATCTCTCTAAAACCTGCATCTCTCACTCTAAATTCTCTCTCTGCTATCTCTAAATTTTTTCTCTCCTCTCTTTTCCACATCTCTCTAAAATATTCTATCTCCTTTCTACATTTTCTATCTTTCTCAATCTAAATTACCTTTCTCTCTCCCTCTCTCGAAATTCTCTTTCTCTCTCCCTCTCTCGAAATTCTCTTTCTCTCTCTAAATGATATTTCTTTCTCTATTTCTCTTTCTGCACTCTCTCCACATATTCTTTACATCTTTGGTGATAACGAAAACTCAAATTCTTCTATTCTTTCTAAATTCCCTATCTCTCTCTAAATGATCTATCTCCATTTAAATGATCTGTCTTATTAAATCTCTTCCAATTTAAATTGTTGTATAAATATTGAAAACTGTCTAATTATTTCCTTGTCACAAATTTTTCTATTCTCTCTTCTCTATTAACCACTTTTTTGCTTCAATCTCTCTCTCTCTTCATCACCTCACTCTTTTCTCTAATTTCTCACACTTTTATCTCTTATGTCTCAAAATTCTCTCTCTCTTCTCTATAAATTCTGTCTCTCTCTTCTGTCTAAATTCTCTGTCTTTCTCTTCTCTATAAATTCTCTATCTCTTCTTTCTAAATTCTCTCTTCTCTCTAAATTCTTTCTTTATTCTTTCTAAATTCTCTTTAATCTCTACATCTCTCTCTATTCGGCACGATGTAACAATAACATAAGTACTCGTGGAGATCATATTTGTCTCATTGTTAATTTTCATTATTAATAATTGCACTACAAATTTTAATATTTAATTTGCATATTCTATAAAAACAGTCCAAAAAATTTTAGAACCTTTGAAGAAATTTTCATAATTTTAACATATTTGAAAAATTTTGTTGATAAAAATTCTTAAAAGGAAACTTTTAACTTTTAAGTAAATTAAACAGAAATAATGAGAGATTACAGAAATTACAAAAATTATAACCTTAAACCTTAATTAAAAAAATTATATTTATGAAAAACTGATAAGATAAGAAAAAAAAATCCTGATGAAATTATTTTGGAAAACGCGAGATAGAGTTCTTAAGAGGATACTGTATAAAAAAATGTAATAAAACAAATATTGAGAAGTTTTAGAAAAATCTATAAAAATATTCTAAAAAGTTTTAAAACCATTGAAGAAATTTTCGTAATTTTAACATTTCTGAAAAATTTTGTTGATAAAAATCCTTGAAAGGAAATTTTAATTAAATAAAATAGAAATTATGAGAAATTCTAGAAATCTAAAAAAAAATATAACCCTTAAAAGATTTCTTGCAATTTTTAAAATTTCTGAAAAATTTTGATAAAGCAAGAAAAATATTCTTGATGAAATTATTTTGGATAAAGGGGAGTAGAATTTTTGAAAAGTTATTGCATCAAAATTTTAATAAAATAAATATTGAGAAATTTCAGAAATCTATGAAAACATACTTAAAAATTAAGAACCCTTAAAGAAATTTTCGTAATTTTAAAATTTTTATTCTTGCACCCTCGTGTACTTTCTATACATTCTCTCTATTCTGTCTATTCTCCCTAGTACTCCCAGTCTTTATGTTCTAATTCTGCCTGCTTTCTCCCCTTTTACACTTTCTCCACTCTATTTACTGCCAATCTTTCGGTACCCTCTACTCCTACTTTATACACTCTACTATATTTGCTATCTTTAATCCACATCATTTGGTACTCTCTGTAGTTTCTCTTTACTCTTTATATTCTCTCTAATCTAATTACTTTCGTTAACCTTTCTAGTCACATTATTACTCGCTCTCTCTTCACTACTTTCTACACTCTCTCTACTCTCTTTATTTTCGTAACACTATATTTTTTCTACTTTTTCTACACTCTCTATTCGCTACTCTTTACATAATGTACCTTCTTTACTTTCTATACTATTTTTCATTTTGTTTTTTTCTCTATTTACTTCCCTTATAATGGAAAAGGAAAAATAGGTAATTAATTAATTAATTTAATTAAGGAATAATTTATTACAGATATAAATGTAATATATTATCTTTATTTTCATAACTTTCTATACTCTCTTTTTGTAAACTCTATATCGTTTCTAATATGTGTACACTTTCTACTCTCTTATATTCACTACTCTATCCAACCTAAGTTCGTCACTTTCTAATATATCTTCTCTTCTCATTTAAAAAAAAAATATTATATTACTATTGTTACAACATAGAATAAAATTATTTTCACATGAATCCTGTTTTAGATAACTCTGCTCTATCTACTTTTTAAATTTATTTTTAATAGTTTCAATATTGTTCATTACATTTTCCTTAAACGTTTGCACTAGGTGTGATGGTGCATACAAATTTTCAGTTTCCTTTAGGTTTTCATTCAATAATTTAGGCCTATCTGTAATTAATTTTTCAACACAAGTATTCCATTTATAATATTTTGAAAACTAAATTGAAAATTAAGCCAATCAAGTTGTTTGTTTTACAACGTGAATCTGATATATTCGAAGACCTTGAAAATCGAAGAACTTTTAAAAATGCCGAAATATTTAGAATTAAAAATCGTCAGTATAGATTTTTAATTCTAAATATTTCGGCATTTTTAAAAGTTCTTCGATTTTTAAGATCTTCCAATATATCAGATTCACGGTGTAAAACAAACAACCTGATTGGCTTAATTTTTAGAGATTGTGGTTTTAGATACTTCTCAGTTATCACCAATTATATCCCTATTTTAAACACATCGAGGAATTTCACTTAAATTTAAAAACGTTCTTTTATTGGACGTGGTTGGCATGTCGGTTTTGGCATGGTTTTAACTGCACACTACTTAACTTCACAAGTAGCAAAATTGAAAGAGCTTACAAGATTCGCGGAATAACTTCTACTGGAGTTGAACACGTTTATAAAAGATTCCTTTGATTTCAAATGCGCACTTAAATTATTAATTTAATTTAATTGGTTACATTAACGGATTCTAGATAAGCTTTTAAAACACTGCTTATTATTTATAAGCACAAAATCAATACATACAGTTAATACCTTACTATTTAATGACGTGAATAAGTCATCAACAGTTAAATTTAGACCACCACATACAATTAAGATATATGGAAGTAACTTGTAAATTTGTTGAAACGACATTAAAGACAGTTTTTCCACGATACTGTACATTATTCCGGACCCCAATCGTCAACATCCCTACTACAAGATTATCCACAGATGACATCTGTTTCAATATGGTTTAAACACTTTTTCCCTGCTTGGTAAGGAACTTTATAACGGCGCGTAACTATATTTTCTCCATACTTCATAAATTCTTCCGAATCGAGTTGCTTTATCGACGATAGTTTAAAGACAACAAATAATATATGTATATGTCACAATGACTTATAAATGAAGAATTCAGAAGCTGTTAGCATGTTTTACTGAACAGTGGATGGGTATGGGTTTGAGTGGAACTCCAGCAACAATCATCTTCATTTCTTTGACTAGAAAGGCTTTTTACTAATATCGATGTGAACAGTGACATTTTTGAATAGGCTGAGTGTATCAAGCTTTAGGTGAGCCTTATGAGTTTTATAGAGCACTTCTTGTAAAGTATATCATTTATAGCATCATTTTTTGCACGACATTAAATTCGAGGCCTTTGGATTCCTCAGGTTCCTCATTTACGGTACCTGAGATCCTCCTGCCAATGGATGATCCTTTGCGTGCAAGATTGCCATTCTTGTAGAAAACGTTGAATTGTGGTAGAAAACGTTGAATTGTGGTAGAAAACGTTGAAAAGTGTCGTATTTCTCTCTTCTAACTAAATTCTCTGTCTCTTCTTCCTAAATTATTTCTCTCTATAGTATCTATCCATTTGACTCTATTTTTTTCTCTTACAATTAAAATTAAAATATTAATGTGTTTCATTTTTCCAATACAACAATTTTCTCTTTCTTTTCTTTTACTATTTATTTATTTATTTTTACCCAAAAAGGCCAATTATAGAGTAAAATAAGCGTTAAAACTTAAATGAATAATTAAAATACAATAACAAAAATACAAATGACAAATTAATAATGAACATAAATTACAAAAACCTTCTAGACAAGCAACAACAGATAATTTATTATATTCGCCCTCTAAGCTCTATTAATAATTATTCATATTTCATTTATAAAATGTATTTACTATATTTTACTAGCACTTTCTATATTTTTAACTCTTCCACCTCTACCATTCTTCCCTTTCTCTCTTCTATATAAATATCTCACTCTTCTCATGTTAAATATCTCTCTGTTTTCTTTAAATTATCTCTCTTTTCTCTAAATTTTTTATCTGTGTTCTGTATGTTATTTCTCTCTCTTTTATTATTAAATTATCCCTCCTTCTCTCTACATTTTCTATCCATCTCTCTAAATTCTCTATTTATCTCTCTAAATTCTCTGTTTAAATCTATTTCAATTTAAATTAAATTGTGGCATAAAACATTAAAGTGTCTCATCTTTTCATTACCACAAATTTTAATACTCTCTTTGCCACTCTTTTACTGCTGAACCACTCTATTGGCTATCTCTATGCTCTATTAACCAGTTTATTTATAAAATGTATTTACCATCTTTACACTGGTTCCTTCTTTACTCTTCCTCTTCTATTACTTGTCTCTCTCTCTCTCTTTACACTTCTCTATATTGCATCTCTCGCTACCTCTCTAAATTTTGTCTCTCTCCACGTCTCTTAATATTGTCTCTCTTCCTCTCTAAGTTTTGTAAGTTTTGTCTCTCTCTACCTTACTAAATTCTTTCTCTCTACCTCTCTAAATTCTCTTTCTCTAGCTATCTAAATTATCTCTCTCTCTCTCTCTCTCTCTACGTTTCTAAGTTCTCTATCTTTACCACTCCAAATTCTCTCACTCTCTCTCTCTACCTCTATAAATTCTCTTTTTATGCATCTCTAAATTCACTTTCTCTGCCTCTCTAAATTCCTTCATTCTAAATTTCTCACTTCTCTCTCTCTCTCTCTCTCTCTATATATATATATATATATATATATATATATATATATATATATAAAATTTTCTCTTTCAATTTAAATTAAATATGTGTCTACTCTCCTATTCTTTTACTACGTGTTGTATAACTCTATTTGATCTCTATACACTATTAACTATTAATGGCATTTCATTTATAAAGTGCATTTACTATCTTTACACTAGTTATTCCTTTACATGTTTACTCTTCCTCATCTATTACATTTCTCTCTCTCTCTCTTACTCTATCTTCTCTCTTAATTATTTCACTCTTCTCTCTAAATTTTCTTTATCTTCTCTCAAATTCTGTCTCTCTCATCTTTCTGAATTCTACTTTTTCTCTCTAAATTATATACCTCAATAAATTCTACGCCTCTTCCTCTAAATGATCCTTCTCTCTCTCTCTCTCTAAATAATCTATTTATCTCTATCTCTAAATTATGAATATCTCTTTTTAAATCCTCTATCTTTATCTAACCCTCTCTAAATTCTCTATATCTCTTTCTCTAAATTAATTATCTCCCTTTCTAAACTCTCATTTTCTCTACACTCTCTCTTCATACACTCTTTACATTCTTTCTGCTATATCTCTCTTTACTTTTACCAACCCATTTTAATTCTTACACCTTTGTGAACTTTCTATACTTGTCATTTCATACGGCTAAGTAAGTCTCAAAATGGTGTCAATTTTTAAGGTCCAAAATTGTATAACTTGCTACCTGAGAATGTAAAACATCTACCCGATATTGCTATTAAATGCACAATCAAGCAGCACTTAGTAAGTAAATGTTTTTACAGTCTTGAAGAGAGATTTTTCGGGTATAAACTAGACCTAACACGTGTACTTGTATGTATATGTATTTTACATAATCCCATCTCCAAAAAGATAGAAAATAGGACTAAATTAAGGCAAACAATAATAGTAAACAGAAAGAAAGAGGGACTCTCACTATCTACCAGAAAAATGGGTTAGAGTTGAAGATCATTCGAGCTGCATGAACTCCGCCCAGGTTTATCCATTCAAATTTTTGTACGTTTTCTATATTTTTGTATTTTCTTATGTATTCTGTTGGAAGGAAGCTAAAGTATAATAAACTAAACAAAACTATTTACTCTCTATATTCTAATTTTAATATTTCCTTTATAAAATGTATCTTTGCACGATTTACTCTCCTCCTTTTATCTACCTCTTTCTTCTCTCAAAATTAGCTCTCTCTTATGTCGAAATTCTTTAAAACTTTCTTTCCAAATTGTTACTCAACTCTCTCCTTTCTAAAAATCCTCTCTTTTCTCGCCCCTTTCTAAATTATCTTTCTAAATCTCTCTCAATTCCTCTCTTCTCTTTTCCACGTCTCTCTAAATTATCTATCTAACTTTCTCGATTTTCTATCTTTCTGAAACTAAATTTTAAACACATCGATGAATTTCACTTAATTTAAAAAACATTCTTTTATTGGACGTGGTTGGCATGTCGGTTTTGGCATGGTTTTAACTGCACAAAAGGCAAAATTGAAAGACCTTACAGGATTCGTGGAATAACCTCTACTGGCGCTGATAACGTTTATGTAAAGATTCCTTTGATTTCAAATGCGCACTTAAATTATTAATTTAATTAAATTGGTTACATTATCGGATTCTAGGTAAGCTTTTAAAATACTGCTTATTATTTATAAGCACAAAATCAATACACACAGTTAATACCTTACTATTTAATGACGTGAATAAGTCATCAACAGTTAAATTTAGACCACCCCATACAATTAGATTATCGTTATTCTGATTACTATCGACTTTTTCGTCGCTGCTGTTTAAGGCGATATTTTAAGAGTGGTTCGTGTCAGAGGTGCAAAACGTCGAAATGTGCGTCACGCACTCTCAGCTAATCGCCGTGGAGTCATTCTCCAGTTATTTTATACTTCCTCTTCGGAAAGTTATAATCGTGGGATGATGGTGCCGGTCCCGCTACGCCGCCTTTGTATAGTGAACTCTCGATCGTAAATAATGCCATTTTTCTCTTTCCGATAATATCTGCATCGACTTGGATCAGTGAAATGTGAAATTGTCTCATTTGCATGTTATCGATTAAAATATTGTCTAGATATTAAATTGTTGGAAATTGATATGTTATGATATTTATCTTCTAAAAACGTAATTTGAATTCCCACTAACTTTTTTTACTAAGGCAGATTCTATTTTAATTGTAGTTTTTTATGTACAAAAATAAGATTTTTCTGGCCAATTTCTTTTTCTTGGGTTGATGAAAGAAGCTGCTTAGGCTTAACACTGTCATTTCATAAAATTCATAAAAATACATCAAATCCGTATTCCTTATAAATTATAAAAATGATATTTTAATGAAACTTGTTTAGGTTTTTTTAAATTTTCTAAATGTTGAAATAATTCTTGTCTCGTTATTGTATGCAAATATTTTGCAAAATACAATGAGTAATTAGTCTGATTAATAACAATGTAAAGAGATTATTGAATTAGTCAGCTGCATGAAGCACATTGTTTTCTTTTTCTAATCTACAAATGAAAGTACCTTTTTAATCAAATGATAAGTTTCTGCTTTATATAAAACGGTGAGCCATTCGCATTGTTCGAGTATCTTTAAACGTTATCTCCAACATGATTCAAGCTGCAGAAATGTCATTACAATATTTGTTATACGTGTGATTAAGCATGAACACAGCAATTTTTTTAGTCACGTTAATTTTTTACCTTATTTCCAATTTAATGAAAAATTGTACCTCAAGCAAAATTTTAGCCTGTGGCGATTGTTAGTCCAATGCTCTACCAACTGGGCCATTAGGCACAGCAGTAAGAAAATCGTAAAATATCAAATCCATTGATTAATATTAATATAAATGTTTGTGTTTGTTGACAAAATCAATTTTGATTCGAAACGCTTAGTAATTTGATGCCAACAAGGATTTGCTGTAACAATAGTAGCATTAATTGGAAGGGGGGACTTTTGGCAAATCGATCCGTGTCTCGATGGGAAAACACTATCATTCACTATGAATAATAGATGTGCATGTATCCGGCTAAAAATATAAATGTGGCAATGTTGGAATCGCAATCGTCATTATATAACATGTGAAATGTCAAACGGGAGGTCGCGCATTTTGCAATTAACCATAATTTCCATTCATAATTACTCGCGTCAATTATAATTTAAACTCATTTCTCCATTTCAAAAAGAGTAAACAAAATCAGTTTTTATGAATAATTTTAAAACACACAGTAATTAACGCTTGAATTATAACAATAAAACATTTTAAATATAAATAACGCATAATTTTATAGTTCGTTTTTATCGTTATAGACATGAACTATGCAAAATGAGCAGCAATAATATTTGTATTGAGCATATTCCTATCTATGAATCTAAACAATTCATATTGTTTATATTTATAACGTGAATTTAAATTGTTGATTATGAAATATGTGCAGTTTTAAAATTCCACATGTGTTTCCATCCCAGTGATTTTTTCCACTTGCATGCTTTAATTCAAGGATATTGCTTCGTATTTTTCATAAATAAGGCTTTAATTTTAACTACCGGATTATTATGGTATTTGCGTCATCCGTTGAATTTCTAATTTGTGTTAATGTCGCTGGTCCTCGAATAATAGTTATTTGATATTTATTTATCTAATGTGTGAATGTAACTGTTTCAAAAACTTACAAATAATTTTATAAACGTATACAAAAATTTTCACTTTACACAGAAAGGTTCAAGGTCATGTCCACGTGATCTTCCACCCTCGCTCAATAGTGCTTTAATGGCTTTGCTACCAGTAGAAATTAAATATTGAAATATTTTCCTAAATGAACCCAGTCCATTCTTGTTTCATCTAAAATTTTACGAATGATTTTTCGAATTGATTTGTTTTTATATGTTTTTTAAAAAAAGGAGACCAAAAATTAAAATAAATAAATAAATGCTTGAACATTTGCAAAAACATTCCAATCTATAAAAAAAATTAAGATGTAAAAGAATGTCAAACAATGAAAAAATGCTTATAAATTTGAAATATTGGTTAGAAAATAGATTTTTCAACTTTAATAATATGTACGCACTAACGTACTCTTGACCTAGGTTAATGCGTAGTTTATTAAGATAGGTCAGGAGTACGATAAGTCATTGTACTAACTATTGTGGTAGATCAAGAGTACGCTAGAATAAATAATGATCTAAAGTATTCTAAGTTTATAAAGCTAACATTAAATTATTAATCATTATTATTATAGTTTAAAGCAACGATAGATATTGCATTATAAAATAACGCAAAAGCAGCCAAAACAATTGAAAGTTTCAAGTTTTAAACAATTGGAATTACTCGAATTAAAATTAACAATATAAGTGATAAAAGTTAACGTACACAAAGAATTAAAAATTGTTTAAAGAACATGTTAAAATATTTGTATGCTACTCTACAAATAAATTTGAATTATTAAGCATTTGAAAAAACAACAATTGACTAATAGATAAAAATTACTAGATTGCTGGAAAATAGCAGAATAGTTGAAATAAATTATAGCAAGCTGGAAGACATATTCCTAGAAAGGAAAGATTACTAAAAAAAGAAATTGTGGAAAATGTTTGAAAAATTTCTGGAAATACATATGTCGAATTAGTAGAAAAACGTTCTAAAATTAATAATAAAAAAAATTAATTTCTATGTGCGTTCTGCACTATTATTAATTGTAATTAATACTGCACTAGAAATTTAATAATAATAATTTGATTTCTGTTTTACGTGCATTTGCTAATTTTCATATTATTTTTAATTGTTTATTATGTAAATATACATTTTTTAATGTTGTTAATTTGTATTATTATATTAAGAGAAAGAGAGACTTCGTTGATAAATATTTTAAAATTGTTATAGCAAAGTTTTTGGAAAAATTTGAAAGAAGAAAAATCTTTGAGCCTGAAAGAGAATTTATTGAAAATTCGCTAAAAGTGGAACGTTGTGGAAAATAAAAGAAAATGACAAGAAGACATCTTGAAAACTCTTGAAAAAAAATTTCAGTGATTTCTGGTGACGTGAAAAAGCTACTATAAACCTACTAAAACAAAGCATATAATAAAAATAATATTAAGAAATTGAGGAGAAATTCCAAAGCTTTTGAATTGTTAGAAAATTTCAAAAATCTGAATTGCTAAAATTTCGGAACCTTGAATATTTATTGACATCTTTGGTCTTCTTTTTTAGAAAAATACATTTAAAAACAAATAAAGTACAAAAACATACAAAAAATGATTGAAAATTTTCCTAAAGAATTACTGGAAATTAACAGATTTTTTTTTGCAAATTAGAAGAAAGATTCTCTAAAAAAAAGCTAATTAAATGCAATAAATTGTCGATTGAAATAGTAGAAAATTTTAAAATTATGAAAGTAAAGTTTAAAAAAACTGTGAAAGAAATAGCTTCCTAAAAGGGAAAGGGAAATCCAAATAAATAAATCGAAAAATTATTGAAACATATTAGAACTATTGAACAAAATTTTCACAAATTTTTAAATGAAAAAATGTTTATATAAAGCAAGAAATGGTAGAAATGTTTCGAGGAAATTCTGGAAAATTGCAAAAACTTTTAATTTGGGTGCAAAAAAATTTGGAAGAGAATTTCATTAGAGAATCTCTAAAATATACTGTAATATTTAATAAAATGAGATGGAATCACGAATCAATAATCACCTCAACAGAAATTCTCTCAAATTGGATGAGAGATTTGTAAAGAAGAAAGAATCTGAAAATTTTCTCTAATATCATATAAAGCAAGAAAAATTGGATTTATATATTTGCTAGAAAATGCTGAAATTCTTGAATTAATGAAATTTATAAATCTGAAAGCAACTTTTTTGAAAAATTGCAGAACCCTTGAAGAAAAATTTTCCCTAAGAGAAATTGATTTAGTCAGAAAAAAACTGAAAAAAATACTGCAAATTATTAAAACTCTTAGAAGGAAACATTAGTAAATTTCAAAATTACTGAAAAAGCAAAAGTTTTGGTAAATTCCTTAAAAAAAAAAGTTTTGAAAAATTTCTGGCAATTTCTAAAACTCCCAAATTAGTACAAACTTTGAAATATATGAAAGCTAAATTGCTGAAAAGTTTTGAAAGCATTTAAGCGAATTCTCGCAAACTAAGGGAGAATCTCGAAAGGTGGAAACAATTACTGAAAAATTCGTAAAAAAAATAAAAGAATTACTAGACAATATTATAAATAGTAAAAAAAATCATAAACTGAAAAAGAGATTCCTAAAGATTTGAAAAAATCGACTTGTAGTGATTAATTTTTAAGAAAATCCTAGAAAATTATAAAACTAACTAAAATGGTAGAATGTTTCAAAAAGAACTACTGAAAAATAACCTCTTAACCTGGAAAAGAATTTCTTTGAAAAATCTCCAGAAGAGTAAGAAAAAACCGGACTGATTACTGGAAAAATTAGAACAATCGAAGAAAATTTTCGCAAATTAGAAGAAAAATTACAAAAATATTTCGCTTATATGAGAAAAACTTTCAAATAGAAAATTTTAAAAATCTGAAAGATAAATTGCTGAAAAGTTTCTACCTTTGTAGAAAAATTCTCGCAAACTAAAAGAGGAATTCATTGACAACTTCTCTAAAAATTCAAGAAAAATTATGGAAATTCCTAAAAACAACAAATTTTAATGGCTATATGGTAATCATAGTACTTTCTCCGTACATTTCTCGAAAACCATGAGGTTTACCCAAAAAGGCTATTCCTAATAATTTGCTCACGTTTGAATTATTTACAGTTACTTGTTATATAAATTTCATGAAACTCCTATTATTTATTAGCAATAGGCAATGTCAAAATTATTAAGTTTTAATTTTTTTCTTACAAGTTTAGAATTTCATGAAAAACATGTTTTAATAAAACTTGTTCAGTTTCTCATTACCTTTAACTTTTATTTGAAAAGTTATGTAATATTTTTCATATTTAGAAAAATTTCGAGAAAAAACAAAAAAAGCCTCGAATAAAGATCCACTTTCGGTTTAGAAATAGTCACGAAAAGCTTTTCATTTTCAGTTCCAGTTTTTAACGATAAAACTTTAAGTTTAAAGTTTCATCTCAAACGGACATTCTCATTCACGAAAACAATAATTTCCTTAAATATTCTCCTTTGCTCACTATTGCTCTTTTTGGTTCTCTTTTGCTCTCCCTTGCTATCTTTTGCTCTTTCTTGCTCACTTTCGCACTCCCTTGCTCTCCATTGCTCCTCTTTGCTCTGCCTTACTTTATTTCACTCTCTTGCTTCATTTTAGTCTCCTTTGGTCACTTTCGTTCTCACTCGCTCTCTCTTCTTCTCCTTCATTGTCCCTTCCTCACTTTCAATCTCCCTGTGCTCTCTCTTACCCTATTTCGCTCTCTCTATCTAAAGATAAGTTCTAAGGTATTTTAGTAAACTAAATTTCCTAATACCCAACAAATAACTTTTATGAATTCAATAGTTTTAAATGTAATGAAAATGAGTGTAGATTTATTTCTACTTTAACCGACTCTCTAATTTTCAATGTCTTTAACAATATAAAGTAGTTTGTGATAGAAAAATAAAGAAATAATATTCCACTTCTAAATCCACCATCCAGCTTCACTAAAACTTTCGCTCTTCCTTGCTCTCTCGTGCTCAAAGTTGATCTCTCGTACTCTCTTTTCTCTTTTCGGCCTCCCTTGCTCTCTTTGTTGATTTACGTTCTGCCTTGCCCTCTATTGCTCTCTTTGGCTCTCCCTTGCTCTGTCTTATTCTCTTTCATCCTCCCCTGTTCTCCCTCGCCCATTACTCTCTGTCTTAATCATACTTTCGCTCCCTCTTGCTCTTTCTTAGTCACTTTTACTATATCTTGCTCTATGTTGCTTTCGCTTACTCACTTTAGTTCTACTTTGCTCTCTTTCGCTTTCCCTTGTTCTCTTTCACTCTGCTTTTTCTTATGCTCTCTCTTACTCACTTCCGCTATCTTTTGCTCAGTTTAGTTCTACCTTGCTCTGTTTCGCTTTGCTGCTCTCTTTCACTCTCTCTTGTTCTCTTTCGCTCTTTAATGCTCTCCATGCATACTTTAGCTTTCCCTTACTCACTTATACTACCTCTTATGATCAGTATTGCTCACTTTCGCTTTCCCTTATTCCCCTTCGCTCTCTCTCTCTCTCTTGTTCATTGTCACTCTCTCCAGATCTTCCTTGCATACTTCCGCTCTCTCCTGCTCTCCCATACTCACTTTTGCAAACTTTTGCTCACTTACGGTCTCCCTTGTTTTTTTTTCTCGCTCTCTCTCACTCCCACCTGTTCACTTTTGCTCTCTCTTCCTTTCTTTTGCTCTCTCCTGCATTATCTTCCGTTTTCTCTTGTTCTCTTTCATGAAACTCCTATTATTTATTAGCAATAGGCAATGTCAAAATTATTAAGTTTTAATTTTTTTCTTACAAGTTTAGAATTTCATGAAAAACATGTTTTAATAAAACTTGTTCAGTTTCTCATTACCTTTAACTTTTATTTGAAAAGTTATGTAATATTTTTCATATTTAGAAAAATTTCGAGAAAAAACAAAAAAAGCCTCGAATAAAGATCCACTTTCGGTTTAGAAATAGTCACGAAAAGCTTTTCATTTTCAGTTCCAGTTTTTAACGATAAAACTTTAAGTTTAAAGTTTCATCTCAAACGGACATTCTCATTCACGAAAACAATAATTTCCTTAAATATTCTCCTTTGCTCACTATTGCTCTTTTTGGTTCTCTTTTGCTCTCCCTTGCTATCTTTTGCTCTTTCTTGCTCACTTTCGCACTCCCTTGCTCTCCATTGCTCCTCTTTGCTCTGCCTTACTTTATTTCACTCTCTTGCTTCATTTTAGTCTCCTTTGGTCACTTTCGTTCTCACTCGCTCTCTCTTCTTCTCCTTCATTGTCCCTTCCTCACTTTCAATCTCCCTGTGCTCTCTCTTACCCTATTTCGCTCTCTCTATCTAAAGATAAGTTCTAAGGTATTTTAGTAAACTAAATTTCCTAATACCCAACAAATAACTTTTATGAATTCAATAGTTTTAAATGTAATGAAAATGAGTGTAGATTTATTTCTACTTTAACCGACTCTCTAATTTTCAATGTCTTTAACAATATAAAGTAGTTTGTGATAGAAAAATAAAGAAATAATATTCCACTTCTAAATCCACCATCCAGCTTCACTAAAACTTTCGCTCTTCCTTGCTCTCTCGTGCTCAAAGTTGATCTCTCGTACTCTCTTTTCTCTTTTCGGCCTCCCTTGCTCTCTTTGTTGATTTACGTTCTGCCTTGCCCTCTATTGCTCTCTTTGGCTCTCCCTTGCTCTGTCTTATTCTCTTTCATCCTCCCCTGTTCTCCCTCGCCCATTACTCTCTGTCTTAATCATACTTTCGCTCCCTCTTGCTCTTTCTTAGTCACTTTTACTATATCTTGCTCTATGTTGCTTTCGCTTACTCACTTTAGTTCTACTTTGCTCTCTTTCGCTTTCCCTTGTTCTCTTTCACTCTGCTTTTTCTTATGCTCTCTCTTACTCACTTCCGCTATCTTTTGCTCAGTTTAGTTCTACCTTGCTCTGTTTCGCTTTGCTGCTCTCTTTCACTCTCTCTTGTTCTCTTTCGCTCTTTAATGCTCTCCATGCATACTTTAGCTTTCCCTTACTCACTTATACTACCTCTTATGATCAGTATTGCTCACTTTCGCTTTCCCTTATTCCCCTTCGCTCTCTCTCTCTCTCTTGTTCATTGTCACTCTCTCCAGATCTTCCTTGCATACTTCCGCTCTCTCCTGCTCTCCCATACTCACTTTTGCAAACTTTTGCTCACTTACGGTCTCCCTTGTTTTTTTTTCTCGCTCTCTCTCACTCCCACCTGTTCACTTTTGCTCTCTCTTCCTTTCTTTTGCTCTCTCCTGCATTATCTTCCGTTTTCTCTTGTTCTCTTTCGCTCTCTCTTGCATTTTGGTTCTCTTTTGCTTACTATATATTTCCCTTGTTTACTTCATATTTCTCTTTTAAAAAATAGGCTGAAAAGTTCGTATCATTTCGAAGAAAAAAAAACATTGTTTTTTGCAATATTTAATTTTATTATTCAACATAGTTGCCTTCGTGAGCGATACATCGACTATAGCGATCTTCCAAGTTTTTGTTACCTTCTTTGTAGTATGATTTGTCTTTAACCTCAAAGTAGGCCTCCGTTTCGGCGATTACGTTTTCATTGGTGCTAAATTTCTTTCCAAAGAGCATTCTGCTGAGGTCTGCAAGGAGAAAAATAGTCGCTGGGAACCAAATCTGCCGATTGGGCTCTAAAGTGTGGTGACGGATCCATGTTTCTCATCCATTGTCACATACTGACGCAAAAATTCCCGTTTATTTTGCTTAAACAGTTTCAAACAGTGCTTCGAATCATCAACACGTTGTTATTTTTGATCAACTGTGAGCTCACGCGGCACCCACTTTGCACAGAGCTTTCGAATGCCCAAATATACACATGGCGAAAGGACCACGTGGTCGATAGCCAAACACAAACTACTACTACTACTACTACTATTACAAAAGCAATTAGTTTCCTACTTTGAAATGGAACAGTTATTTATAGATAGACAATTTGGTTTCAAGAAACACAAATCAACTACTTCCGCTATTTTGGACTTCACCGAATATACCTTGAACTGTTTTGGAAGGGGTGATACATGTTTTTTGACATTTGTAGACTTGTCTAAGGCGTTAGATTGTGTATCATATAGCATCCTCATGCGGAAAATATTCTGCTATAATATCTACATATTCTCAGCTATCTCAATCAACTCCACTTTACATCATTATAATCTATAGAAAAATAGTTATTAACCCTTGAAGATAATAATGGAAAAGTGATAGAAGCGGGTGACAAAAACCAAGTCGTCACCACCAGTTGATTGTGAACAAAGTGATGAAAATATAGATTTTTATGTGACAAAAGTGGCAAGGAGTCTGACTTGCAAACTCCCTCAACAAGTTAGCATGAAACCAAGCAAAGGAAAGTTGTGAGAAAATCTGACCCTACATATCTAAAACTACGATTCACTTGGAACCATGATATGATAGATCCACGTCCCCTATATATTAGCGAACGAAATTATGCATCCAAGTAAGTAAAAACAAGCCAGTAGACTTATTTCAACGTAAATCGTTGAATATGAAATCTTCAACAAATATTGTTTCCCATTTTGTTAATATTAATGAAAATGCTGTTTATACCTCGTATCTCATTAGTTTAAGGATCATCAGATCAGGAAAGCCTCATACCATTGGCGAAGATTTAGTACTACCTTCGATTGAAGATGTTGGAACAATATGTTTAATGCTTGAAGCCATCACTTTGTGATACATCTTGAATCAGTACGTACAGTACGTTTGATAATGGCCTTTTAAAGGTTGAAACTATAGTCACGTAATAAATCCTGTGTGTGATATCAACGAAGTGTATTTTCATTTAAAGTTCCTGATGTTGGAACAATGTTTGGAAAAAAAGAAGTTAAAGAAATCGAGCGCATACCACTCTCCAATAATACTGTTGCGCGACAAATTGAGGAAATAGCTGAATGTGCGGAAGATGAATAAATCCGATGAGTAGTTGGTAGTAAATATTATACTCTACAACTAGATGAGTCTACCGACGTGCAAGGCCGATCTCAACTGTTTGTTTTTGTGCATTATATATGGTAGAACGACGTTCATGAAGATATCTTGTTCTGCAAGCCAATAAGTCGTGGAAAAGCTGAGGTAATTTTCAATACAATTGATTCCCATATAAAAGAAAAAGATTTACAGTGGAAGAACTGTGCCGGTAAAAATAGCAATGTGGTTACGAGAGTTCTTAACAAAGTCCTTGTGCTTCGTGGACACACTTTAGCATTCATAGAGAAGCACTGGTTTCTAAAGCATTGCCCGATGATTTCAAAACAGTACTTGATACAACTGTGGAAATTGTAAATTATATTAAAACAAAACCCTTACAAGCGCGCCTATTACAAGATCTGTGTGAAGAAATGGGTAGCCGCCATACATCTCTCCTTCTGCATACAGAAATTCGCTGGTTATCCAGGTGAAAAGTACTGATACGATTAGTGGAATTATGTAATGAAGTTAGGAAAATCTAAATATATTAAACATCTACTGGACGAAAAATGCATTCTCAAGATCACAAGGATCAAGCGAATCAGACATTTTTGCAGTTCATGATAAAATTCGAGCGTTCATGAAAAAACTTAAGTTGTGGAAAAGTTGTATTGAGAATGGCAAGAAAGACAAACCAACTAGTATATTAAACCTTTGGGTTTAATATACTAGTTGGTAGTGAGTTGGTAGTGAGACTCGTCATCTACTTACTTGGGCGAAGTTACGGTTGACAAATCTGACTAAGGTAAAATTAAAATTATCTTTATTATTACCCCTGTTTTTGTGGTTTTCAGTAACTCAGGATGAAATGAAAAAATATGTTGCATTATGCATTACTATGTCTCAAATCTAAATTTTGTTCATATTGGTCACAAAGAAGTATTATAAACCAATTTTTGCAGCCACTATGTCACGGGATAGGTTTTGTGATATCTCAAGATTCCTTAACTGTACAGAAAATGAAAAGTTTGATAAAAATGTTAGAATTAGGAAGATCAGAAATCTAGTCGATTATCTGAATAATACATTCGAAAATCTATACTTCATTATCACTCGATGAATTTCTCATGAAATTCAAAGGACGTTTGAATTATATTCAGTTCATTCCATTAAAACGAGCGCGATTTGGAATAAAAATCTATAGACTTTGCGAGTCTTCATCAGGTTCTTGCATATGTTTTAAAATGTCTAGGTTGGCTCTGATAAAATACCGGGAATTTGTATACCGACGTCTAAGGGTACGGCCAGAGTGCGGCTTCGTTTTTTTAACACGTACTAACGCTCCATGGCACTCAGGAGGACTCAGGACGCCACCATGCGTTAGCACGTGTTTAACATGAACACCACACGCACCCGCACCGCAAGACGCTCGCACTCTGGCCGTACCCTAAGAGTGTTGTCCTAGAAGAAGAGAAGGCTACAAAATGTATATGTAATAGGGGTTAACAAAAGCAAGTGAAGAATCCATTGATTTATCAGAAGATACGGCACTGAAAAATATTTTCAATCGTAAACAGTTATCGAAATTCTAGGTCTCAGTTGCTGATAATTATCCTTGCCTGTTCGGTGAAACTATGAAAGTCCTCCTTCTCTTTACTACTTCATATCTATGCGAGGCCGGATTTTCGGCTATGGTTAACATTAAAACTAAATACCGAAATAAATTGGATATACAGGGTGACGAAAAACCTTTGGTGCTGTATCTCGTTTATTTTTGATCCGATTTGAATAAATAAAACATCAAATTAAATGATTTTTAAAAGACTTTAATATGAACTGTACTGATATTTTTTCTTGCATCCAGTTTTTGACAAAAGACGATCAACTTTTTTTTTCAAATTGCACTGTATATATATTTTGTACTGATCCGCAAGGAGATTTTTTTCTGAATCTAAATTGGTAAACGATTTTATCCATTCATCAAACGAAAGTCGAGAAATTGAGGATTAAAAAAAATTAAAAATCAAATACCCATAGTAAACAATATACAGAGCCTATTCCAAATGTCAAAAGTGACAGTGTCAGTCATTGGTACAATACTGCAATGATTTTTAAAAATTTCATAATAAAAATGTTGCAAGATTTCAAAAACTGAAAAACGATTTCTGTAGAAGCACAAAATTCTAGTACAGTGTTTGAAATGTTGCAACATTTTAATTATGAAATAATTAAAAATCGTTGCAGTATTGTATCAATGGCTGTCACTGTCACTTTTGACATTTAAAATAGGGTCTGTATATTGTTTACAATGGATACTTGACTTTTTATTTATTTTTTTAATCCTCAATTTCTCGACTTAATTTTGATGTATGGATAAATTTGTGTACAATTTTATATTCAGAAAAAAAATCTCCTTGCGAATCAATAAAAATATATATACAGTGCAATTTAAAAAAAAAAATGTTGATCGTATTTTGTCAAAAACTGGGTGCGAGAAAAAATAACAGTTCAGATCCTATTAAAGTATTTTAAAAATGGTTTAATTTGATGTTTTATTTATTAAAATCGGATAAAAAATAAGCGAGATACAGCACCAAAGGTTTTTCGTCAGTCACCCTGTATATATATCTCTCTCATGCTCACTTTCGCTCTCCCTTGCTCTCTTTCACTTCTTCTTGCACTTCTATGCTTTCCTTTGCTCTCTCTCTCTCTCTCTCTCTTGCGCTTTCTTTTGTTTTCTCTTTCGCGCTCTCTTTCGAAATATAAGTTCTGAGGTGTTTTAATTAACTAACTATCCTAACTAAAAACCAACAAATAACTTTTATCAATTCATTATTTTCAAATTTAATGAATATGTTTATTTAGCGAGAGAGTGCGTGAATTATCTCTACTTAAACCTCATCCATATATAAGAGAAAATTCCACTTCTAATTCACATTTCAGTCAGAAAACAAATATGCTAGGTTTTTACAGATTTTCACTTTTCTTTGTTTTCTAGTGATTACAGTTGCTCTTTCGTACTCTCTTTTTCTCTCCATTTCCCTTTTTAGCTCTTCCTTGTTTTATTTTGTTCGGCCTTGCACTATATCGCTCTCCTTTGCTCTCTTTCGCTCTGCCTTACTCTCTATCGCTCTCTCTTGTTTTCTTTCGCCCTCTCCTCTCTCTCTTGCCCATTTTCGCTCTCCCCTGCTCACTTCAATCCTCCCTGGCTCACATTCCCTCTCTCTTGATCTCTTCTGTTCACTTAAGTTCTACCTAGCTCTATCTCTTTCGCATTCCCTTGCTTTCTTTCACTCTCTTGTTCTATATGCATACTTTAGCTCTCTATTACTCTCTCTCTCTCTTATTCACTTTCGCTATCTCTTACACACTTTCGCGCTGTCTTGCTCACTTTTGCTTTCTCTTCTTCTTTGACGCTCTCTTCTGCTCTCCCTTGTTCTTTTTTGCTCACTTTCGCTCTTTCTTGCTCTCCCTCATGCTCTCTGATGCTCACTGTCGATCTCCTTGGCTCTTTTTTCTCCTTTTCGCTCAATATCTCCTGTTCACTTTTCCTTTCTCTTCCTTTCTTTCGCTCTCCAATTGCATTCTCTTTCATTCTCTCTTGTTAACTTCATATTTCTCTGTTACTCTCAGTCGCTCTTGCTTACACACTTCTAATTTCTTACTATCTTTTTTTCCTAGTTACTTTCTCTATTGCTCATTCTCCCTTCTTTTTGATCCCCCACGTTTCATCTGCATCTCTGCACCTTAAATCTCTCAACATGATTTGCATTTAAATTAACTATTGATTCAGATGTAATTTTATGTTGAAAAGTGAATAAATAAAAATAATATTTTATTTTGGTTTTATCGTTATTAATTTCATCATCACTTCGTATCCAATTCTCCCCTTGTTTCTATTCTAAATATATTAAGATTTTTTGCTCTCTCAAGTTTTAATATTTCCCTCATTTGCTTTCTGAGCCTTTCGAAATTACCTCGATCTAAGAGATCTTTTGTAATTATCCCTGACCTACTTGAATCTCTCAATGTGTAGAATTTTTACGTAGTCTACGATAGTGTTTAAGGATTAATGTGTATCAGTTCATCAGGTTTTAAAAAAGCTGATGACAGGTAGTTCCTTCTTTGAGGGGACAGGGCAGAACATTCACACAGTAGGTGCATCGTTGCAGAATCTGCAGTTGGCATCTAACATATTGTCTGATCCATCATAGTAAGGTGGTATTTCAGAGCTGGTTATGAGCCTTGGGTTGCCCTTGCTTAATCTGAGTAACCTTCCGAACCTGACGGCAGAGAAGGCGATAAACCTTTTCGCCTATCGCAAGCCAGACGTGCTCCTCAGGTTAGCATTTTTGGCAGTCTTTTCCATTCCTGGTTCATCCATGATGATGCGGACTTTTGTTATTTCACTGTACGGTTTTGTTCAACAAATGGTGTTTTGGAGTCCTCTTTGGCCTTGATCCCAGCGTGACTTGGAACCCTGAGCAATTATCTCTGTTATTCCTGGCCAGCTGCTTTATGGATAGTTTGCACACCCAGTCAGATTTAGTTTGGAATGTAGGTGATTTTATTACCTTGATCATAATATTTAAACTAATACAAGATGTGTATTTTATGTATTAATTGCATGTTCTTTTTTACGTGATTTTTAATGTGAAATGTTACTGATTGAGGAGGAAATAGATATGATATGAAGATGTGTATCAGAGATAAAAAAAAACAAATAGTTATAGTGGAAATGCTATGTCGCAAGGCAATGAATAACCTGGGATTTGGACCGAAAGGACAGAAATGTTTTTTAGGCGTCTCAAATGTGGAGATTATAGGTGGAGAGGAGGTTTTGGATAAGTGGCTTTTTCCGGTTTCACAGTGAAGATATTATTCATCAGTCAACGTAGGATCATTGAGGAGAAAGGCTTTTATACAAACATATAAATTTTATATTTATTTTTCAATTGCTTGCAAAAGTAAGTTGGTGTTTAGTACAATATCTGTAGTGGTTCCATGGCGATCTAACGTTTTTTCATTGCTTTATCAGCAAAGACGCCAAGAAATTAATTGCAAGATGCACATTTTGAACCAACTCGATATGAATCATGTCGTCTATAAACAAAACAATAACTTTTTCATTTGGAATTTGATTGTGGTTTTCATTTCGCCAATTTTCTGGGTTCTGGGTAGACCAGGGAACTTGCCGGCCTTGTTGAGACCTCTTTTCCTCTCTTCTTCTCTTTTGCATTATTCAAGACCACGTTAATACATTCATAAAACATCTCACGAGCCACTTTCGAAAATATCTCAGGCAAATGATGAATTAAGTTCCAGTTATACAAAGTATTAGAGAAGCATCCTCCGTTAACAGTTTAACCGTATCTTGTTGAATACGGTTACCTGCAGAAGTATTGGAGTGTTATCTTCGCGGTAGTTCACACATGTGATGGTCGTGGATGGGCAATTGTTAAGTATGTGGTTTACAGTTTTGCAACAGCGGAGTTATAACAGATGTAAGTTTTTTAGCAATGGTCATCGGTTGAGTGGAAACGATCATGACATAGCAACAGCTAGAGATGTGAGATAATCCATTATGGACACCCTTATAGCAGAGTAGTGTTAGACTCTTAAAGACTAACACCACTCCTCCGTGATGGCTGTTGTGTCTAGACCGGGAATTCAAGCACTAAGATTTGAAGGATAGGATCGTTCACGCAACGCTCTCTTTGAGTCACTAAGCAGATAATTGTCGTTTAAGGGTTTAAGGAAGAGGGCAAATTGGGTATTGATTAATATGACATTTGCCATCATATGTTCCCTCGTTTTTCGGAAATTTAATCTTCAAGGAGGATTTTCTGTAAAAATTTGCAGCGAACATTTTGATAAATTTCATGGCATTTGGTCATTCTGTTTATTCCTCACATAAAACTATGCATTCATTACGCTTATCAGAGCGACGTTTTCGTTATCAGTGAGGGTCTGCAATAACCTCAAATAGGTACTGTTTATCTCAGATACGGATTAATTATCTTTTCTCTGATTTTCTTGCCAATGGAGTTTTTATGCTCACCAGGTATAGATTCTGATCGAAAATTATACAAAGATGTTTAATCTCGTCTTTAATCAGAATTAATTAAGGAGTTGGACTTTCTTTTTTGAGGTAGAATATGGTGAAACTCTCAGATCAATCGTGACTACTTTGGTACTTTCTCTACAAAGTAAAACCGTGTCGTAGGAGTATTGGACGATCGTTACCGGAGCCAGATTCGGAATTTCACAAGTGTAGTTCTTTTACAATATCGGAGACAGAGTAAAGCCCTGAGGAACGACTGCACTTATTAGATAGCGTTTTATTGATTTTGCAACAAAACTTTCTGTCACAAAGTCGTACAAGATTCTGACCAAATATTCGCGAAGGCCAGAGATACGGAATTTTGCTACAGAGTTGTAAAACTTCTGATGCCCCCTCGTATAAAATATTGCTCTAAATTTCATAATTAAATTTAAAACTCATCGAAAATCAACAATTTATAAGAATCGCTAGCGGAGTTTATTCTTTTTTAAAATAATCTTCTTTCTCTCAAATTCCGACTTTCGTCCAATGATAGGCTATGCCAGTAGCTTTATTTAATTTCACAATAAGGTTATTTGTAAAACAAATCGTTCTCTATATTATGTCAACATACAGTGTTTTGCTATAGCATAGTTTTCTTTATTAGTATCTAAATCGTTACATTTTATTTTCCACAATTAAGCCCTTTCCCTTACTAAATTCTTACTTACTTCCTTAGTGTACAATATAAATCTCTTGCCTACTCTCTTCCAACATTTTCGTTCAGTATGTCTACTTCGTTTCCACTTACCTATTGTACGACTTTAACGACTTTATTTAGAGACGTACGGCTTCTTAAAATGATTCAGAATATTATTGCCAGAATAATGTTTAATAATATAATTTTTTTAAACAAAATCTTGTAAATAGCGTTTCAAAATTCTATTGAAAATTATCGTA
This sequence comes from Ontholestes murinus, assembly GCA_963969525.1. NCBI lineage: Eukaryota > Metazoa > Arthropoda > Insecta > Coleoptera > Staphylinidae > Ontholestes > Ontholestes murinus. Next base: position 8,710,684 of record OZ018387.1, read on the forward strand.
CGTGTACAGTTTTTTTATTGTTTAATTCAAGGTTAAAAAATGCATCATTCATGAGGCTGAAAATTCATCTTCGCTCTATGCAATAATAGTTTTTTTTTTGTAAATAAATAAAAGTGATAGGTAAAGAGTTGATAAACACTTGGTTTGTCTCACTGATTAAATCATTGATAAATAAGTTCTTTACCTATTATTTCATTTGATTAAAACACTTAGAACCTTTCTTCAATATTCAAAATATTCTAAGTTTTTTAATCAAAGTTATTATTAGTAACTCAATCAATTAAACTATTATTTCATAATGTTTCACCAAGAGATAAGTGAGAAAATTATTAAAGAAAAAAATAAATATAAGTGTTTTACTGTGACAATTAATAAGTTTAGAAAATGCGCTTTGAATTGAAACTTTGATTACCTATTCATCAGATCCTTCAAGATTTGTGTGTGCAAATTATTTCTATATAAATAAACAACTGATTAAAGTATTAAAAAATAGAAAGATTTCTCATTAAAAAAAAAACTATACAAACTGCTTTTTTATAACCCGTTAAGTAATCATTTTAACGTGCTTAATTATTCATAGCCAACTAAATATACTTTTAGCGAAATTTAATTATAAAATCGACTTTAAAACTCAGGATGCATAAATTTCCTGAAGAAGGAAATTCCCATGATCCAGTTTTAAAAGTATTGATCGTAACAATTTCTTTCGATGTAATACCATCTTTATTACACACAAACAAGCTATAATTATTATCATCATAAACAATTGAAAGCGTTTTTTTATAAGAAGAAAAAAAAGACGATCGACCGGCGGATCAAGCACGTGCTTACATTATTAATTTTTTTTAATACATACCAAGCAGACAGAGTCGTCATCCAGAGCACGCGCATAATTAAAGCGATGGCATATCCACAAAAACACACACCCACAAAAAAATATATATCGGTCAAACGAAAAAAAAAACAACAACGTAATCGCACAATCAGTAAATAATTTTGATACGGCGATGATTCGCCAAAAATTTTCGGCTGATGTTCTTTTAACACTCACTCACTCACTTATAGCACACCTTGATCCCCTCAGCGCCGAACACGGTTTGTTTTAGTCATGAGGGTACAATATGTCCGGTTGAGGTTATGTATAAAATCAATACCGCCCGTGTTCGGGTTGTTTTGGACATAACCCCGCACTGGACCGGGCGTTTCGTTAATTTCTGTGTGAAACGCGGCCGAGAACACGGAGCACCTGTCCCCCGGGGTGGAAAACGGACGATCGGCGTCTTCGGAAATTCGCCTTTTGTTTGTTGTGGAGTCGGTGTTTTGTGGAGGCACGACAGGCTCCGCATGCACCCGCGTCGCTAACTAACTGACGGCTGAAATTGCAGCGTTGCCGCTCGGAGCTACGGATGTAGCCCTACCATTACGATAAACTCGTGCTACCTAATTGGAGCAGACGCACTACTCTCCACCGATTGCTCATTTTTTTTCTACTTCTCTTTTTCTCCTCCCCGCCGTTGCGCAACTTCCTCGTCCATGCCGTGTTAATAATTTCCATTAATTACCGAGGAAGATTCCGTAAAATAAAAAAAAATAATCGACTTTCTACCATTACGGACGCGATTGTTGGCTTTAATCTTTTCTAGACTCTCATTTTTAGTAATTTATAGGCACTTTAATTACTCATTCACACGTAGACGGTTTGTTTTGTTCCTCTCGGTCATTATACAACGTATTATGGCTTTATATGCGCCGAGTAATGAAGTAATAATCAAGTTTGTATTATATTTAATTATTATTTTTCTCGAAATCATCAGTAGTTCATTTAAACGTTGTTGTTGTTTTGCTTGAATGATTCAGTGTATTTATTGATTGATAAATTTTATTTAACAACAAAAAACAACATTATCTATACTGTATAACGATGAAAGTTTTTATTTATGTTAATTATACTCGTTAAATATTAAATTTTGAGTATGTTTTTTTTTTATTACATAAAGAGTTTTATTGTTTTTAACGGCAAAATCATCAACGATGAGCAATTAAAGTTATCATGTATATGTAGGGTGGGTGGGTGGCCTCTATTCCACCCTCATTTTACGAAATGATTTCTAACATCAAATACTAGTTCATACATAAAAAGCAAAAATTTTATTTTTAATTGTTTTTCCAGTATTTTTACAATTACTATTTACAGGATGGACGGATTGTAAAAATTCTTTTACGAAACGATTGCTGACATCCAATTCAAATCGATAGAATAAAAATAAAAAATTTGTTATTCAATTGTCTTTTCGCTACAATTCTTGGAATAGTTATGAAATTACGAAAATTCTTTCACCAATAAATTACCAGCAACGAAGAGAAGTAAAAATGCTAAAAATTAGACATTCGATTTTCAATTGTTTTTCAGTATTTTTAAAATAACTTTTGATAGCAAGGATGGTTTTAAAAAATTCTTTTACGAAATAATTCCAAACATCAAAAATAAGTTAATGGATAAAAATCTTGAAATTTTTTTTTTTCGGAATTTAGATAAGAAATTTCTAAAATTTTGATATAACGATACAAGAAATTTTGTAAATTTCCAGAAATATTGCAAAAACATTCTAAAAAATAACTCTCGAAAAATTGCTTTGCTATATCCAAAACAAATTGCTCAAAAATATTAGAATTTATAGACATTTTTGAGAAAAAAAAAACAACAAAATAAGGAAATAAATATAAATAATTAACGATACTAAAATTTTTGAAAAGATATTTATAGCAAACTCTAAAATCATTAATGAAATGCTACAACCTAAATATACAACAAATAATAATATTTAAGAAAAAAAAAAATAGTATACCAAAGAACATTTTCTAGAAAAATCTGAATATGGGTTATTAGAAATTTCTGAACTCTCGACAAAAAGCGTCGAATTCTGGAAAAGATTTTTTATTTTATTTTTGAGCCCCGAAGAAAATCTTTGCAATTTATAAGACAATATTAAAATCTGGAAGAGAAATTACTGAAAACAATCTCAAAAAAAAAATTCTAAAAATATTGAAACGAACTTTATAAAAAATCTAAAACTAACTAAAAATTCTGGAAGTATGAAAAAGAAATTACCGTTAACTTCTAGAATCCTCCAAATAAGTTCTAGAAATCTATAAGAAAAACTTGTGAAAAATTCTAGAATCCTTGATGAAATTTTTTTTTTTTTTTTAAAGGAAGATGCAAAATAGAAATTCCTGAAACTTTTAAAAGCCTCTAAGTAAGTTCTAGAAAATTAGAAGAAAATTTCCCAATAAATTGCAAAACTCTCGAATAAAATCTTTGCTAAAAATTCTGGAAATATCTATTTATTTATTAGATAAGAAAAAGAAATTACTGTACACTTTTAGAATCTTCAAAAAAAAGTTTTATAAACCTAAATTGAGATTTTGTGAAAAATTCTGGAAACCTCAATGTAAAAGAAATGGATTATTTGAGAAAATTATAGAAATTTAGAAGAAAATTTTCTAATAGAAAAAGTTGAACAATATCTTGTATAGAAACCACGAAGAAATTTTTATAAATAAATATAAATAATGACTTTTTGAATCTTTTGAATAAAGTCTTTGCTAAACCTATAAAAATTTCTAGAATTCTCGATGAAAATTCTTTTGAAAGGAAGTTGCAATAAAAACTAAAAGTTTCAAGAATCTTTAAAAAAAAATCTAAAAAATTTTCTGAATTATTCTTAAGTTAAATATTTTTCTTACAAATTAAGAACTTTACGAAAAACATGTCTTTATAAAACTTGTTCAGTTTCTCATTCCCTTTGACTTTTGTTTGAAATGTTGTGTAATATTTTAAATTTAGATTTTAAATATTGAGAAAAAACAAAAAAAAACCTCCAGTAAACATCCACTTCCGGATTATGAATGTTCATCAAAAGCTTTTCAGTTCCAGTTTTTAATGATAAAACATTAACAGTCCAGAGACATTTTTATTCACGAAAACAACACTTTCCACAAATGGTGATGTGGCCATCATAGTAATTTCCCTATATTTTACTCGAAAACTATGAGGTTTACGGAAAAAGCAATTCTTACTAATTTGTTCAGTTTTGGATTCTCTACAATTATTTGTTATGTAAATTTTATGTGACTCCAATAGTTTATTAGCAATTGGCAGAAAATATCATAATTTTCAATTTTTATTATTTTTTCTCGAAAGTTAAGAATTTTGTGAAAAATATATTTTAATAAAACTTGTTTAGTTTTTCATTCCCTTTAACTTTTGTTTGAAAGGTTTTGTAATATATTTCACTTTAAAAAAAATATCGGTAAAAAACAAAACACGGCCTCGACTAAACATCCATTTCCGGTTTTTTAATGTTTGCCAAAAGCTTTTCAGTTCGAGTTTTTAATGACAAAACCTTAAGTTTAAAGTTTCAGATCATTCGTTTTTGAGATACAACGCCCACAGACATTTTCACGCAAGTTATGTCACCACCTCTAATCTACCCTTTATAATAATAAATGCTTAGGTGTCAGCTCCCAGAACGCTGATGCAGAATCTCCAGCTCCGCGATTCACATTAATGTTAAGTTAGTCTAGACTTGTTCCTCAACCCGTGCACACGTATAATCATTGTATTAATTAATTGTCATTAATAATTATAATTAAAATAAATCTTTTTAAAAACGTATTTCGATTAACACGAAATATAAGTGGCGCAGTCGTGCGGATAGTACAGTTCGTAAAATCATGAATCAATCAATAATTACGGGCGTGGAATTTTAATTCCTTCGGTACTATCAAGAAGAACCATTCCAAGAAGAAGAAGTACAACTTCCAATCAATAAATACAACAATTACCGAATCCAAGCGGATCCGAGAAGAATTTGAGAAGAAAACGAGACTCCCGAGGTTCACATTCGGCATCGCAAGAAAATTCCGTCACGGACAATTCGAGCCGGTAACCGAGAGAAATGCAAATCAGCGTTGTGATAACGTGGTGAGATTCTTTTGTTCATGTCAGACTCTCCTTATCCCCTTACTTCCTCCCGCGAAACTAACCGGGATCTGGAATTACAATTAACAAAAATATTCAATAAACTTACGTTAGATACAACTCAAAATAAAAATATAAAAAGTAAATTAACAATTAATAAAGTTAATAATCCAATTCAAATTTTAAATAATATGGCAGTAGTACCAGTTCTAGATATGAAAATCCTATCAATTATCCCAAATTTCTATGGGAACCCCAATAAATTGCATAGATTTATTAATGCATCCGAATCAGTGCTTACTCACTACTTCGATGCACAAAACGTGAACAACTTCCAAAATACGTTGTTGTTAAATGGTATTTTAAATAAACTAGAAGGTTAGGTTAGGTTGGTGTGGCAGCACCTCTTCGTGCACCGCGAAGAGATGCACACTTAGGCCTAGATAGGCCCGTTGTGATACCAATGAGGGACATACACGAACATCCATGGATCCGGACGGAGAATTCTTCCTTTAGAAAAATCCACCGCCCGGCTGGGATTTGAACCCACAACCGTGTGGCCCGTGAGCAGGCACTCTACCCACTAGGCCACCGCGGTGGCTAGAAGGTAGAGCGGAAGAAATTATTGCTATTAACAATTCCAATAATTGGAATGATATAAAAAATGCACTTTTACAAAATTTCGGTGATCAAAGAGACGAAAATTGTTTAAATCAGGATTTAGTTAATTTAAAACAAAAACCAAACGAAACACCATATCAATTTCATGAAAATGTTATCCATATTCTTAATACAATTTGTAATTACATAGATTTACATTGCTTAGCCGCAGAAAAGCCAATTAAGCGCGAATTTTTCAAGAAACAAGCGTTGAAAACATTCTTAGCAGGTCTAGAGAACCTTTAGGTCCGATAATACGTGCCATGCGACCAGATTCACTTGCACAAGCTATACAATTCATCACAGAAGAAGAAAATATTAAATACTATCAAAAAACAAATCAACATAATGTTCCTATAAAAAGAACAACTCCCAATTTTCATTTTCAACAACCCCAAAGATATCAACAATTACCTGCACAACAACAATTTGCACAATATAGACCACATCAATATAATAATACAAATCAGTTTCCTAATAAACCAATTAATTTACAACAAAATTGTAATCAACAAGTACGAAAATTTCCAACAAACTCACAAGTATTTGGTAGACCCCAAAACGTTTGGAAATCAAACCCAAACAACCCACAACCCAGACCTACACCAATGAGTGTAACCACAAATTCGTAGAAACCCCGTAAATAACTATTTTCAAAATAATGGCGGAAAACCAAAATACATTGCCGAAGAACTTTTCAATACCGAAATAAACGATCAAACTGATTCACACAAAGGTATCGAAAAATCTCAATTTAATGAACAGAGTTCTGAAAACACTCCAATTTTATATTTTGTTGACGAAAATGAAATCTCAAATTTTCACGAGGTTCAGAATCCCAACGAAACAACTTAATCAATATTGAAAATCATTTATCCACTAATAAAAAAGAATTACCCTACATCCAAATTTCTAATCCCCCTTTAAAATTATTAATCGACACTGGATCTACAAAATCCTTTATAAACCCAGAAATTGCTTCTAAAAACTACAAAAATAATATTTTTTATGAACTATTCACTGTATCCACAGTTTTCCAATCGATAATTGTGCGGAAATTCCAGCTTTCAAAGAATTTAAAGAAAATATAAATCTCAAATTTTATCTTTTCAAGTTTCATACAGTTTATGATGGACTCATAGGCTAAGATAATTTAAAACTATTAAGTGCTCAATTAGATTTTGTAAACTCAAAATTAATTACTCCCAATTGCACAATACCAATTTATTATCAAGAAACTTCTCAAACAATTTTATTTAAAACAAAAATTGACCCCTATACCCGAATTGTAACAAAAGTACCAGTAGACAATTTAAATGGCGAAATAATTATACCCAAACAAATTATTGAAAATTGTGAAATCCCCGAAACCTTAACATACTCTCAAAATGGTTTAGCAATGATTGAAATATTAAATAAAACAGACAAAGACATAATTTTCCTTTTAACAAAACCGATAAATACGTTTCCATTTGACGAAAATAATTATGAATTATATCACACTGATATTAGTGAACCCGATCCTAACTCAAAAACTAAAATTAACAATATTATCCGTACATCTCACATGAATTCCGAAGAAAAAGAAAAAAATATTAAAATTATGTAAGAAATATTGACATTTTTCATACCGAAAATCAATCTTTAACTTTTACCAACCAACTGAAACACTCAATAAAAACAAAAGACGATGAATACACGGTATACACGAAATCGTACAGATACCCATTTATTCACAAACCTGAAGTTGACAGACAGATAAAATCAATGTTAGAACAAGGAATAATTCGTCCAAGTAATTCTCCTTGGTCGTCTCCTATTTGGATTGTTCCAAAAAAGGCTGACGCCTCTGGCAAAAAGAAGTGGAGAATTGTAGTAGACTATCGTAAATTGAACGAAAAGACAACCGATGACAGATACCCACTACCAAACATTTCAGACGTATTAGACAAGTTAGGTAGATGTAATTACTTTACGACACTAGACTTAGCTAGTGGATTCCATCAAATCGAAATGAATCCCACAGATATCCCTAAAACTGCGTTTAATGTAGAAAATGGTCATTATGAGTACATCAGAATGTCATTTGGCCTAAAAAATGCACCAGCCACCTTTCAAAGGGTGATGGACAATGTATTACGCAGTTTACAAAACGAAATATGTCTAGTTTACCTTGACGATATAATTATCTATTCAACCTCCTTGCAAGAACATCTTGTAAGTTTAACAAAAGTATTTAAACGTCTTAGAGAAACTAATTTTAAAATCCAACCCGATAAATCGGAATTTCTAAAAAAACAAGTATCCTATTTAGGTCATATTATAACACCAGATGGCGTAAAACCCAATCCTGACAAAATTTCAGCAATAAAAAAATACCCCTTACCTAAAACACAGAAACAGCTTAAAGGATTCCTAGGTCTCCTAGGCTATTACCGGAAATTCATAAAAGACTTTGCGCGTATCACTAAACCACTCACAATTTGTTTAAAAAAAGATGCAACGATCGAGCATACCCCTGAATTTATAAAATGTATTGAATATTGTAAACAATTGTTAACAAACGACCCCATACTACAATATCCGGATTTTAGTAAAAATTTCAATTTAACAACAGACGCGAGCAACGTAGCCATCGGCACAATTTTGTCACAAGGCCCAGTTGGTAAAGACAAACCCGTCGCGTACGCGTCACGCACTTTAAATGAAAACGAACAAAATTACAGCACAATTGAAAAGGAGCTATTGGCCATTGTATGGGCAACCAAATATTTTCGACCGTACCTATACGGCAGAAAATTCAAAATTATCACAGATCATAAACCGTTAAAATGGCTAATGTCACTAAAAGAGCCAAACTCAAAATTGGTTCGTTGGTGACTAAAATTAGAAGAGTTTGATTACGAAATTGAATACAAAAAAGGCAAATTTAATACGAACGCAGATGCTTCTTCACGTGTCGAAATTCACACTAAAGAGTCATTTGATTTTTTTGAATACATGAATCAATTCAATAATTTAATGCAATCACGAGAACAACGTCAACAAGAAAATAATGATAATGAATCAATAATAGCGAACATAAGCGAAAACATTCCGTTAGGCGATATTAGAGACAATGAAGAAATTAATCGTAGAATATCAGCAGATACAGAAGAAACAATTAGTGCAGACGAAATAGGTGAAAATAATAACGACGACGATAATACAGCTCATTCAAATCAAGAAAGCCCCATCCAAGAAATTCCAATTTCTGAAAAAAACCTAAATTCATTCGACCATCAAATAAAAATTAATTTTGTTCCACATTCCCCCTTGAAACCAAAAATAGAACAAATATTCCCCACAAAAAAAAACGATTATATGCTCAAGTATCCACAAATAATATGGAAAATGACGTAATTCAATTATTTAAAAATTATATAGATCCAAAATTCACTCACGCAATTAATTTTGACAACGAAATACATGTACCACAATTTTGCGACATTTTAAGAAAAACATTTAAAAATAACGCGTACAAATTAATTAAGTGTAATACTATATTGCAAGATGTTATTAATAAAGAAAGACAAAACGAAATTATATCTAATTTTCATGAAGGCAAAACAAACCATCGTGGAATCTTAGAAACCGAATCACGAATTAAAAGATCATATTATTGGCCAGGAATAAAAAACGATGTAACTAATTATATAAACTTATGCGAAATTTGTCAAACAAATAAATATGACAGAAATCCTCCCAAACAGAAATTAATGATTACACCCACACCATCAAGACCATTCGAAATAATCCATGCAGATACTTTTCAAGCTCAAGGACAAAAATTTCTAACATTAATTGACACATTTTCAAAATACGCTCAAGCTTATCCTCTAATCAGTATGTCAGGTATAGAAATAGTAAAATCATTCCTTATTTTTATGACCCATCACTGACTCCCTTCATTAGTTGTTATGGACAGAGGAACCGAATTAAAAAATACAGTTGTAGAAGAATTCTTTAATACACACAAAATTAAAACTCATTACATTACAGTCAATAACCCACAATCTAACGGCCCAATTGAGAGATTTCACTCGACCATAGTCGAACATCTAAGAATAATTAAAAGTAAAAATAATAACAAAATTGACATTTTAAATCACATGCCTTACGCAATTTTAGGATACAATAACTCTATACATTCGATGACAAAACAAAAACCTATCGATATAATAAACGGACATCTAAACACTAAAGACCCTTTTGATATCAATTTAAATCATCAATTATTGAACAACTACATTCAAGAACATCGCGATATAACGAAAGAAATTTATAAAAAATTAAATGAGCAATTATACAATAAAAAAGTACAAACAATAGAATATCATAACCAAAATCGTCATGAACCACTCAACTATGAACCTGACTCAGACGCTTACAGAAAAATTACAACAGCAAGTCGAAATAAATTAAATCCAAAATTTTCAAAACAGAACGTAATCGAAGACAAAGGTATAAAAATTAAAACCACCAACAGACAGTTACATAAACAAAATTTAAGAAGACCAAAATCTGACACAACCAAATTGTTACAGGACTCATACAATCCTCCTGATCCTGTCAGCGACAGCAAATCTCCAAGAAATTCAAATAACGAACCTGGACAAGAACCCCGGCATCCTCCCGTATAAATTAGGCACAGCAAAAATGAAATCTAAATTTCATACGTTTATTCACTACTTTGACTTAACTCCAATAAATAATGAACAAAAAACGTTGAATCGAAATTACGAAAATCTATCAAAACGCATAAAAAACGAATCAAGTCAAGGATACCTCGTTGAACTAAATAAAGTTGATCATATACTACTATTTCAATTAAAATTAGCGGAACAAAAAATTAATTCCATGATTCCCACATACAGAGTAAAAAGAGGCTTAATAAATGGCTTAGGTACAATAATGAAAAGTATTTCAGGCAATTTAGACGCAAATGACGCAGTTTACTACGAACAAGCTATTCTTGACCTTAAGAATAATCAACATAACATTGTTCAAAAATTAAACCGAGAAATGTCATTAACAACCGATATTATTGATAACTTTAATAAAACCATCACAGTAATAGTAAACAACCAAAAAGCAATAGCTACTGGCTTAAACGATATTCGTACCTCAATAGATAACTTTACCTTCAATTTTGAAAACTACATTAAAACAAAACATATTTTGGATCAAATACGATTAACAGTAAACATAATTATTCAATTATTAAACGATATTGAAAACGCAATCACATTTGCTAGACTTGGTACACTCCATAACAGTATATTAAAAATTAATGAACTCGAAAACATTCAAAAAATTATTTTGAAACATAATTCAATTAATCAATTAATTTTTCCACCTGCAACAAACAACACCTACAAATATTATGACCTATTGCAAGTAGAAGCTTATTATTCCGGAACTAAAATTGTTTTTGTAATTCACTTCCCATTAGTGCATCCTGAAACATTTAACCATTACCACCTATATTCAATACCTACCCAAAACGCTACTACAATTATCCCCGAAAATACCTACCTCACCATGAACGAAGATTTCTATCAGTACATGTCCATGCCATGCATCAATCTGCATCCCAATTACTATTGCCCCGTTGGCGACCTCATCGATGGATTGAAAAAAGAAGATTGTATTTTTCAACTTTTAAAATTAACCTCATCCGGAAACAAATGCGAACAAATACCAATTGAAACTACAAAAGACATCGTCCAACAAATCGACGAATCCAACTACATAGTAATATTCCCAAAAAGGACTAAAATCCAAACAATTTGCAAGCGAACCGACTTGACATCGCTCAAAGGAAACTACTTAATTAATCTACCCGTTGGATGCCAATTCAAGACCGAAAAATACAACCTAATGAACAAGAAAACGGTTACAAGAGGAGAATCCCTGTTACTACCAGAAATCGAAGTACCCCAAATATCACCTGCAGTCCAAATTCCAAGGATCACCATCGAAGACGTCGATCTCGATAAAATACACGAAATTCAACGCGATCAAAAGAAGATGAAGTTGATGGAGCTGAAATACAAGAATGAATCCTCAACAAATTATTGGATTATAATAATCTACACTATCATAATCATCGTTGGAATTTACTACACATATCGATTGGTACGACGGAAGTGTCCAAGAAACCAGACATCAATCCCCGGGCAAGAAGTTACTGAAGAACAAACCCCGACGAACAATCAAGCATTCTTCATTCCATGAATATGCTTCAATTTAGGGATGGAGGAGTTATGTCACCACCTCTAATCTACCCTTTATAATAATAAATGCTTAGGTGTCAGCTCCCAGAACGCTGATGCAGAATCTCCAGCTCCGCGATTCACATTAATGTTAAGTTAGTCTAGACTTGTTCCTCAACCCGTGCACATGTATAATCATTGTATTAATTAATTGTCATTAATAATTATATTAAAATACATCTTTTTAAAAACGTATTTCGATTAACACGAAATATAAGTCGCACGAAAACAATACTTCCCCTATATATACTATATAGGGAAAGTAATTAAAAGTATAATTAAGTATTCAAAAAGAGTAGAGAAAAAGAAAGAAAAGAAAACTCACATTGGCGTCTTGGCGTCATCTCTTGCAGAACCTACCTTTAGTGTAATACGAAAATCCAAACTCCTGGCGGAGGGGATGTGAAGAAAAGAAAAACACGCGCACTTTTGAAACGGTTGTAGCCTGTAAAAAAATTACGATTCGTAAAGAAATGCGTAGTAGGTTTTATTAATAAATCCATAATTTTAAAGTTAAGTGTGTAATGGAAAAAAATATACATTTCAATATATTATAAACAAACTAATTAAGAAAAATAATAATATATAATAAAATAGATTAAAATGTGCCTTATATAAGTACATTAATTAATTAATAGTTATTTAAGATATAAGTATAAAAAGTTATTAAAGATACTGTTACTTACAAAAAATTATTTTCAAAGAATTTTAAACTGTAAATAGCATAAAATTATTCGATGCAGTTTTTATTATATTATTATAACATTTTTTACTATTAACTAATTTCAATTAATTTCTATTTGAATCTCTTTAATACAATACCTTCAATCGAGTTCCTTCATTACAGCGATGTTGTTTATTCTTGAATCACAAATAATAATTTTCACGTGCACACACACACACACGTTTTCTTTAAATAGTTCGCGTTAGAAGATAATATAAGTTTACGCGAGTTATTAAGAAAATATTCGAGCCCGCACAATAAACGACGATGCCCATTTTGATACTGACGCTAACCGATTGTGATAACGCAGGTAACGCGTTGCAAGATGCAAAAAAAAGTGTGACGGTGGAGAGCGCTCATTGGTCCACAGAATTTTGTTTGTTTGTTTTTTTGTGCTGAAACGTGTATCAGCGTATTAAAAGTGCACGCGATTACAATTGAAAACTACCTGCAGGTCATTAAAAGGTCGAACTGAAAATATTGTAGGTGTTTTATTATCCACATAAATTAACGTATTTAAAATCTTTTAAGATGAAAATTAAAGTAATATTTAGTTTCGTATTAGGTGAATTATTAAATTATATCGTAATTAAAGTAAAATAAATTTATGAAAAAAATGTTTGCTATTTCTTCTCTTAAATATTTTTTCAAAAAAAAAATTAATGGTGAGAAGCGATGAATAATAAAAAATAAATTAAAGTAAAACCCTTGTTGGTGTTAAAAACATTGGAGGGTAGGATAGTGGCCACCCACCCACCCTACATATACACATTTACATCAGTCACTGTCACATGTTTGTTGTCCTGAAAACAAAATCTGTGTTTCTGTTGGTGTTGTCATGGAATTAAAATCAAAGTTGTGGTTTGAGTTTAAAAATGTATGGTGGGTGGGTGGCTACTATTCCACTCTCCAATTCTGTAAATGCAGTCGAGGGTTTTTAGAAAATTTACATCAATAAATAAAATATATTCCTTCTGAAGTTTTTGTATGCAATCATTGAATTTTTAAGATGTTTACTACATATTAGAGGGTGGGATAGAGATAACCCACCCGCCCTACATTGAAAACCTTACTAGAGTCATTGCAATACGTCTAACGTCCTAAAAACAACAGCATTTTTTGTTTGATTTTCTCAAAAGTTTAAGCCAGTATTGCAGTTTTGATTGAAATACTTATGTAGAGTGGGTGGGTGTCCACTATCCCACCCTACGATTCTATTAATACAAAATAGGGTTTTTAAAAATGAAATTAAACATTCAAAACGTCAATTAATCAAATAAATTCGCTCTGAAGTTTATTTATGCAATAATTTATTTTATTTAAGATGCTTAACAGACACTGGAAATTAGAATAGAGGCCACCCACCCTCCCTACATTACTATAATCATTACAATACGTTTGATGTCCTAAAAACAACAGCAGTTTTTATGGATGTTCTTAAGATATTAAAATCAATGTTGTAGTTCTCAATTTAATACTTATGTAGGGTGGGTGGGTGGCCACTATCATACCCTTCAATTTTTATAATATAAACAAAGGTTTTTTAGATGTAAACAACTTAATAGCGTTATTGGTATTTAATTCTTTCTCATTTTTTTCTAAACAAATTTTGTATAAGAAATCCTCGTTTGTATTAAAAAAATTGGAGGGTGGGATAGTGGCCACCCACCCACCCTACATATACATATTTACATCAGTCACTGTCACTCGTCTGTTGTCCTGAAAACAAAATCAGTATTTCTGTTGGTGCTGTAATGGAATTAAAATCAAAGTTGTGGTTTGAGTGGGTGGGTGTCCACTATCCCACCTACCAATTCTATTAACATAAACAAGAGTTAAAAAATATTTAGTATTAAAAACTCATTATAAATAAAATATATTCCTTCTGAAAACTATTTGTGCAATTACTTGAATTAATTAATTTACCATATATTGGAGGGTGGAATGGAGATCACCCACACACCCTACATAAAAAAACGTTACTGCAGCCATTGTCATACGTTTGATGTCCTAAAAACAACAGTTTTTTTTAAATATATTCAATACTTCGTGTGCTACATTCTTAATGGAATGAAATTTTCAAATTGGGGAAATTAAAGCACTTGTTATGTTCCAGGACATGTGTTTAATCGTAAAAGATCGTAAACAGTTTTTTGTTAATGTTCTCGGGATATTGAAATAAGTGCTGTAGTTTTAATTTAAATAATTATGTAGGGTGGGTGGGTGTCTACTATCACACCCTCCAATTCTTATAATATAAACAAACGTTTTTTTTTGGATTTAAATAACATAAAAACATCATTGGTGTTTTATTCCGTGTCAATTTTTTTTTCTAAACAATTTTCATATGTGAAACCTGACTGAAGAAATCTAAATTTGCAACTGAAGATTTGAAAAACTGTGAAAAAATAATTTTCAGCAGGATGAACGTAAAAATTACAAAATCAATTAAGAATAGTTCATGTTGTGGAACCATTAAAATTTTATTAAGATAATCCTGCAAGAAACTAAATGGTGTCACTTAAAACTTAACGGAAGAAATTTAAAATTGCAATTCAAGATTTGAAAATTTGTCAATAAATATATGTTACTACTACGTAAAAATTATAAAATTCATTAAGAATAATTTATATTTTGGAACTCTAAAAAGTATATGAAGATCATCCTGCAGGAAACAAAATGGCAACTCTTAAAACTTGACAGAAGGAGATCTCATGTATTGTTATACGATTAATACTAAAAACATCATTAGATTTTATATAGATGTTCTCAAGAAATTGAAATCAGTGTTATAGTTTAAATTTAAATACTTATGTAGGGTGGGTGGGTGTCCACTATCACACTCTCCAGTTCTTATAATATAAACAAAGGTTTTTAGATGGAAATAATCTAATAACGTCAATGATTTTTATTCCTTGTTATTTTTTAATGAAAAAAAAATTCATGTAAGAAACCTTTGTTTGTATTAAGAAAATTGAAGGGTGGGATAGTGGCCACCCACCCACCCTACATAAATATTTACTTTAATCACTGACACTCGTTTATTGTCCTGAAAACAAAATCAGCATTTCTGTTGGTGTTGTCATGGAATTAAAAAGTTGCAGTTTGAGTAATAAAATATATGTAGGGTGGGTGGGTGTCCACTATCCCACCCTTCAATTCTATTAATATAAACGAGGGTTTCTGAAAATTAAATTTAATATTAAAAACCTGTAATAAATAAAATTGATCCCTTCTGAAGTTTATTTATGTAATTATTTAAATTTTTAAGATGTTTACCATATATTGGAGGGTAGGATAAAGGTCACTTACCCATCCTACATAAAAACACGTTTTTACTGCTTTTGAAGGGCACTATTTAAAAAAAATCTTCATCCTTTAGCTTTTGCCATTTGTTTGTTGTTTGTTATTGATATATTTGACATTTGACATTTCTTGTTAATAATTCGTCATTTACTTTCTATAATTTGTAAGATATTATTTATCCTCTATCATTTATTTTTTGTTCGTAATCTGCCATTGCTAATTTATTATTTTTCGTTTGTCATTTGTCATTTCTAATTGTCTCATATCATGTAATTACTAAAAAAAGGTCTTCCCTGTAAAGTTGTCATCTATTTAGTATTATCATCTGTCTTTTGTAATCCGTCATTTATAACCTATCATTTCTCATTTATCATGCCACTTCATCATTTTTTATTTGCCAACGATTTTTATTTGTTATTTTTAATTTGGCATTTAATAATTGCTGTTTGTTATTTCTCATCTGTCATTTGAAAACTGTCATCTGTCATTTGTCAACTGTCACATGTCATTTGTCAACTGCCATCTGTCATTTGTCATCTGCCATTTGTCATCTGTCATTTGTCATTTGTTACCGGATATTTGACATCTCTTATATGTATGTGTCATTTATAATTTATAGCCGTTAAAAGTCATCTGACATTTGATATTGGTCAACTATCGTATGATTTAAAACTACTTAAAAAGGTATTGGCTCTCTATCTCTACGAAACAAACAAAAACCAGTTTATAATGAAAGGACAATTTGAATTAAGTCATCAGTCATCTGAAGTCCAGAATATGTCATCTGTCATTAGTCATAATTCATTTGTCATCTGAAATTTTTCATCCATCATTTTTATCAAAAATATGTTATCGTTGACAAATATCTACCACTTATTATGAATTGACTGTTTTTTTTTCATCTATAGTTTGATATTTACCATCTATCATTGGTAATCTATAGTTTACAGCCATATTTATGATTCGTTAATTGTCATTGTGATCTATAGTTTGTCATATGTCGTCTGTTATCTATTATACATTATTTGCCATTTTTAATTTGTTGTTTAGCTTCAGGCATATTTATCATTCGTTAATTGTTATAGTGATTCACCATTTATCATTTGTCATCTGTCAGTTGTTATACATAACTTTTAATCTGTCACAATTGTCAGCTATCTCTTATCTATAAAATTTAACCTATTATCAATTGCTTGTCATTTTTATCTATGTTATTTGTAATCTGTTGTTTACCATCTATAATCTGACGACTGTTATAATTACCTGGTATCTATTACCTATAATATTTCACTTGTTATCTATTATCTGTCATTTGCCATTAAGCCATCTATTATTTGTCATTAGTCATATGATAATTGACATTTATAATCACTGATCTGTCATTGCTCGTCTGTCAATTGTCATTTTTAATCATTGATCTGTCATAATTGTATGTCAACTATAATATTTCACTTGTTATCTATTGCCTGTCAATTGTCAACTGTTATTTGTAATTTGTTGAGTGTGTTGTTGTGTCATTTGCCATCTATCATCTATTACCTCTCATCTGTCATCTGTCATTTTTTTGCCGTTTCTAATACATTATTTATCATTTGTCATGTGTCATGTGTCATGTGTTTATGTGTCATTTATGACTTGTTATTTGCTGCCTGTTATTTTTTTATCTGTCATTAGTCATGTGTTAAATGTAATTAATCATTTGTCGTATATAAACTTTTATTTATTCATTGATTGCAATTTATCATTTGTCTCTTGTCATCTGTCATTTAAAATGAATCATGTTAACTTTTATTTTTCATATTTCCTTTGTCAATTTTCATTTGCAATTATTCATTTGTCTGTTGTCATCTGTCATTTATGATTAATCATTTGTCATTTGCTTCTGATGTTTGTCAAATTTATCAAAATTTGTCATCTATGGTGTCATTTAAAACTACAACAACTCTTCACCCTCCCTCATCTGTTTAATAATAATAATAATAATAATAAATATCTTTGTTCACATGTTTTTACAATAATAGTAATTACATTTTTTGCTTTATTTGTGAACGGGCTCTCGACCATTGGTCTTTCGGCCCCCATCTGTTTATTTGTTATCTGTCATATTTTATCTGTTATTACAAATTACAAAAAATAACAGATGACAAATAACAAATGACAAATGACAGATGGCAAATAACAAATGCGTGATGACTGATGCCAGATAGAGGATTAATCTGTTTATTATTGTCATCTGCTATTTTTAACCATTATTTGTTATCTATTATTTATTATCTATCATTTTTATCTCTTATTAAAAATTACTACAAATGGCATATGACACAAAACAAATGACAAATGACAGATGGCAAATAACAAATGAGTGACGATAAATGACAGATGACATATGAATCTGTTTATTATTATTATCTGCTAGTTTTATTCATCATTTGTCATCTATCATTTATTATCTCCCACATTTTATCTGTTATCAAAAATTACTACAAATGACAGAAGACAAATAACAAATAAGTCATAAGAAATGACAGATGACAGGTACCCCTGTTATTTGTCATCACTTATTTGTTATTTGACATCTGCCATGACTCATTCATTAGTTGTCATCTATCATTTGTCAGCTGCCATTTGTCATCTATTATTTGTCTTTTGTCATGTTTAATTATCTTCTGTTACTTTTTAATATGTTATTTGTCATCATCCCTATGTAATTGTTGTCTGTCATAAATATATACACCTGTTATGAGTAATCTTTACCTGTTATCTATTATCTGCTATTTGTAATTTATTTTTATCATCATTTATCAGCAATTATCTGACATCTGTCATTATCATCTCTTGCTCGACTTTAATCACCTGTCATTCGTAATTAGTTGTTGATTATTTATCGTTTATCACTTATTATTTGTCAACTATGATCAGTCATCTGTCATACTTATTTACCATCTGTTTTCTCTCATATATTTTCTATTGTTTATTATTTGCCACGTGACATTAGGCATCTGTCATTTATAATAATTTATTTTCTACCATGTATCATTTATCGTCTGTCATTTGATATTCATAATTTTTTATTTGTCATCAGGATTTTTAATCATAAACTATAAACTGTTATCTTTTATATTGTTTATCATTTATAATTTGTCATCGTTCATTTCTCATCTGCCATTTCGAAGTCTTTTGTCATTTGTTTTTTGTTTCTTGTCTTAGGTCATTATCATATGTTGTATCTGTTGTTGTATAGCAATATATTTATGAATATTATATACGTCAAAAGAAATAATTTATAATTTAATAATATTTGATTATTTATCTATGAATATTTGCACACTTCAACTGTTATATTGTATAGTGTATTCATCGCTCTTTTGCCGAGCAATAAAAAATCAAAGACAGCCCGCTGTCTTTGGCGGCGTCGCCGCCGCGTCGTAAAAACACTCGATGCGAGTAGATCGGCACACGCCGTGTGCACCCTTCCTCCTCATGGCATAGTCTATCCTTTTCCTATATATTCGACATTATATTTTTCGTGGCTTGGTTTAAAATTCATTTTATCAGCAACTGTGTTCGTGCATATTTCGTCGGTGGGCGCTGTATCTCAAAAACGAATAATCCTCTTGAGTTGAAACTTTAAACTTAAGGTTTTATTGTTAAAAACTGGAACTGAAAAGCTTTTGGTAAACATTCATAAACCGGAAGTGGATGTTTACTCGAGGCGTTTTTTAGTTTTTTTGTTATATTTTTCTAAATATATTTTTTTTTAAAAAACGTTTCAAACAAAAGTTAAAGGGAATAAAAAACTAAATAAGTTTTATTACAACATATTTTTCATAAAATTCTTAAATTTCGAGAAAAAAATAAAAATTGAAATTTTTCACATTTTTTACCAATTGCTAATAAACTATTCAAGTTACGTAAAATTTATATAACAAATAATAGTAGAGAATTAAAAAAGGAACAAATTATTAAGAATAACATTTTTCCGTAAACCTCATAGTTTTCGAGTAAAATATAGGGAAAGTACTATGATGGCCACATCACCATTTTTACTTTCCCTATACACGTAGTATATAGGGGGAGTATTGTTTTCGTGATTTTTTTTTGAAAATTTTTTTTTGCGGAAATATCCGTTTGGGGTCCATTGAACCCAAAAAACTAATTTCTGGAAAAAAAAAATCTGTGTCTGTGTGTGTGTGTGTGTGTGTCTGTCTGTCTGTCGGTGGGCGCTGTATCTCAAAAACGAATGATTCAATTGAGATGAAACTTTAAACTTAAGGTTTTATCGTTAAAAACTGGAGCTGAAAAGCTTTTGGTAGAGATTCATAAACCGGAAGTGGATGTTTACTCGAGGCGTTTTTTTGTTTTTTACCGATATTTTTCTAAATATACAAAATATTATGAAACTTCTCAAACAAAAGTTAAATTCTTAACTTTCGAGAAAAAAATTAAAAATTGAAAATTTTGGCATTTTTTGGCAATTGCTAATAAACTATTGAAGCTACATGAAATTTATATAACAAATAGTTGTAGAGAATTCAAGACTGAACAAATTATAAAGAATAGTTTTTTTGCGTAAACCTCATAGTTTTCGAGTAAAATATAGGGAAAGTACTATGATGGCCACATCACCATTGTTCTTATTGTTTGTTATTGTGTCTACTTTACTTACAAGATTATATTCTTAAGGATTTTATTTGTTTATTACTTTCCCTATATACTATATATAGGGGAAGTATTGTTTTCGTGCGTGAAAATGTTTGTGGGCGCTGTATCTCAAAATAATCCGATTGAGATGAAACTTTAAACTTAAGGTTTTATCGTTAAAAACTGGAACCGAAAAGCTTTTGGTGAATATTCAAAAACCGGAAGTGGATGTTTACTCGAGGCCGTTTTTTGTTTTCTTCAAATATTTATTTTAATATGAAAAATATTACAAATTTTTTAAAACAAAAGTTAAAGGGAATGAGAAACAGAACAAGTTTTGTTAAAAAATATTTTTCATAAAATTATTAATTTTTGCGGCTTTTACTTCGTTATACATGTTTGAGTATAAATAAAACACTTTGTAACTTTGTTTGTATAACACTATTTATTTACTGTTTACTATAGTTTCGGCATCTCACTCAACGTGCCATTATCAAAACATACAATGATACAGTGATACACTGATTGTATGTTTTGATAATGGCACGTTGAGATGCCGAAACTATAGTAAACAGTAAATAAATAGTGTTATACAAACAAAGTTACAAAGTGTTTTATTTATATTTTTCATAAAACTTAATTTTCGAGAAAAAAAATAAAAATTGAAAATTTTGAAATTTTTTGCTAATTGCTACTAAACTATTGAAGCTACATGAAATTTATATAACAAATAATTGTAGAGTATTCAAAAGTGAACAAATTACTAAGAATAGCCTTTTTGTGTAAACCTTATAGCTTTCGAGTAAAATATAGGGAAATTACTATGATGGCCACATTACCATTATTTTTTGCTTGTGACGACTATTTTTACTTTCCCTATATACGCAGTATATGTATATATATGGGGGAAGTATTGTTCTCGTAATTTTTTGGAAATTTCTTTGCGGAATTATCCGTTTTGGGGTCTCCTGAACCCATTACACTAATTTCTAGAAAAAAAAATTGTCTGTCGGTGGGCGCAAAAACGAAAGATGCCGTTAATAACCCTTTGAATTTCCTTCTTTAATTGGTGTATTCTTTGTGGAAGGATAGCAAATAACAAACATGAAACAAGCACGACTGGCAAACGTCATATGACAAAATGGCACCAAATAAAAATTCGTCCTTACTTTCTGGACATCATACCAAACTTATACCATTTATCAAGAACTGCTAGCAGTTGATCCTGATTCAAGTTCTAAATTTTGTGCAATAAATGAGAAATAGTAAAAAGGGTCTTATTCTGTTTACGTTAATTGTACCTTTAAGTTAATAATAATAATAATAATAACTGACTTTTCACAGCAACTACTATATTGAGGATTTTATTATCGAATATTTGTTTACACTTTTTAAGCTATATTTCGAATTAAACTAAAGATGAAACAAAAATAAAACCTCCACAATAACTCTAGTAAAGGTATTATTCTAATTTTATTCTGATAATTTAAATAATCTAATTCGAGAAAAGAAACTAGCTCATATTCAATATAAGCATACTTTAAGTGCTGATGATTACAACATATTTGCTTGTTTAAGATCGCAATGTAGGGCACTGAGTAAGACGTTACGTAGAACATATTTAAATAAAATTGAAAATCAGTTAAAGTGTAACCCTAAACGATTTTGGACGTTTGTGAATGACTCACGCAAGACTAATGGTTTTCCTAAACATATGTTTCTAGATGAGAAAATATCTGAAAATTCTGAGAATACTGTCAATTTATTTGCAGATTTTTTTCTTCCGTATACATAGACGTTGATGCTACTATCACTCCTGCTATACATACATAATGCCACTCTCTTAAATCTAATCCTTTGTTTGTATCAAAATTGGACGTATTCAATGCTATAAATAATTTAAAAGAGAGCCTTAGCTGTGGACCAGACGGAATTCCATCATATTTCTTGAAGAAATGCATTTATACAATTGCAGAACCTATTACCACTTTATTTGAAAAATCGCTTCGTTCTGGAATATTTCCACTGCTATGGAAATCAAGTTTTATTACTCCGCTATTTAAAACTGGTGACCGTGATAATATAAGAAATTACCGTGGCATATCAATACAGTCATGCATTGCTAAACTATTTGATAGTCTGATTGCATCACAATTAAAGGTTTTCTTTCAAAATATAATAATACCGGAACAACATGGGTTCTGCAGTGGACGTTCGACTCTATCTAATCTTATTGTGTTCAAGTCATCTATACTGAATGCCTTCGAGGATGGAGTGCAAACGGATTGTGTCTACACGGACTTCTCCAAGGCATTCGATCGCGTCCATCATGGAATTTTGGTATCCAAATTATCTAATATGGGATTAGATGAAGCATCAGCCAAATGGATAATGAGTTACCTCAGTAACAGAACACAGTACGTTAAAATTAACAACCACATTTCCAATGGCATTAACGTTACGTCGGGTGTCCCTCAAGGGTCGCACTGTGGGCCTTTATTATTTTTAATATTCGTCAACGACATTGCTTCAAATTTTAAATCGTCTCAATTTCTTATTTATGCTGATGATGTAAAATTATATAAGCCAATTTCGAATATAAGTGATTGTGAGGCTCTGCAGGAAGATCTATCATCTCTAGAACAATGGTGTATTAGCAATAAATTAGATGTTAATGTGAACAAATGTAGTAAAATTATCTATCCTCGGAAGAAGCGCAATATTACATATTGTTATAAAATTAATAACATCGCAGTCAAATCTGTAAATTTGGTTAAAGACTTAGGTGTTCTGTTTGATCAAAAATTAATGTTTAAGGAGCATATATCTTCACTTGTGGGCAGAGCTAACAAAACGCTTGGTTTCGTTAATCGTTTCTCTTTCAGTTTTACACCCTGTACTTTACGACATTTATTACTTTATACCCGATACTTGAATATGCTGCTCCTGTTTGGTCACCATCAGTTAGTTGTGATGTTTCTGCAGTTGAGAAGGTTCAACACAATTTTTTGAGGCTGTATTCGAATCGTGCTGGTATTGGCAACCCAGATAAAATGTATCTTTGTACAATTTTAAACATCCCTACGTTAGAGACTCGTAGATTGGTTGCTGACTTGTGCATTTTATTTAATCTAGTTAATGGTTTCTTAAAGTGCAGTGAATTGCTTGCTCACTTAAATTTTAACGTTCTTCCACCACATTTGCGAAGGCATAGCAATCTTTTTAGGTTGAAGTTCCATCCATCTAATTATGGATATAATAACACTCTTTGTAGAGCCATGAGATTGTTTAATACTTTACCTAATAGTATTGATATTTTTAACTCATCCATGTCTATGTTTCGCAAAAATTGTTATGCTGCACTGTCTAGCCATCGATAATTGTGTTGAATCGAATCAGCTATTAGATTTATTTTACCACACAGGCATTTTTTGCTTAAGTATGTAAATGTAAAATTTATAATTACTTTTAAAATTATTTGGTTATTTTATCTCTTATTATTACGCAACCACTTATGTTATTTATTTTCTTGAAATTTGTAGCATATATGAATTATGTTTTTTCCTTATCTAAGATGTTTTGTTAAAGTTGATACGTTTAAATAAATAAATAAATAAATAGAGATACAAACTGCAGTTGAAAATTTTACATGGGAATCCCCTATGATGCGTCTTGAAACGGGTCACGCGGTATACTCATGTTGATATCTTCTTTTATTGATAATGTTGTTCGTAACATAGAATATATGAACCAAAAGGTCGATGGTTTCAAATTTTCCGACAATTTTGATTATCAGTCTTCCATTCCATAAATTTTGCATTTTTTTTTTCATACCTCTTTTTCTATTTTTCTGGTAATAAACCTGCATAAGTTTTCTCAGCTTAATTTACTATTTCTGGTGGAGTATTGGGAAGATCTAAATCACTTTCTGAATCAAAAATTATGATGAAGTTACCACAGCACACACTCACAAACTGATCTTTAATAATGACGCGATATAGTGACAGCAGACAACTAGACCGAGGTGAGAATTTGTAGGTCACTATCGTCTCTAGTGACGAAAGTTAACGTCACTAGTGACGGAACTCAAAATTTCGTTTGAGTATTCGGTGACGAAAAATGTCTTTTTTTAAAGGTTAGTAGAAAACGATTGGTTACTTCTATCGGTAAAGGAGATCTCTTAATCTTGATTAGAAATTAAAAACACTTGGTTTGTTTCACAGAATATTTATTATTTTTCTCCGACTAGTTTCGACAATATGTCATTATCAAAGAGTAATGACATATTATCGAAACTAGTCGGAGAATAATAAGAAATATTCTGTGAAACAAACCAAGTGTTTTTGATTTCAAATATGTTTCACCACGGGTTAAGTGAGCAATTCATTAAATATAGAGATCTCTTAATGCCACTTCGATTATCATGACGATAAATACTTAAGTTTAATGTTTCATCTCAATAGGATCATTCGTTTTTGAGATACAGCTCCCACCGACAGACAGATACGCAGACACACTCACAAACACAGACATTTTTTTTTCAGAAATTAGTGGATTAGAAGAGTAGAGACTTCAAAGTATAGTTCCGTTCAACAAACTTCAAAAAATTTTCACGAAACTTCTTGGGCTTATAACCTAACCTTATAGTCCAAATAGGTAACCGAATTAAAACAAGTAAATAAAACAAAATACTTAATCATAATCTTCAATATACTAATTTAATTTTATAAAAAAGTTTTTTATACTTTGTAAAACAAAATCAAAGTAAACATAGGAACAACAAAATATATCCAAAACAATGATAGAATTTTCAGGCGTTTCTTAATAAAATAACTTACTGAACACTTTTTATTGTAATAGTTCAGTTTTAAATGATAACATGTAAATTATGACTACTTTTTATATTTTTATATTTCTCTACAATTATTTGTTATATAAAACTCCAATGGTTTATTAGCAATTGGCAAAAAATGTCAAAATTTTCAATTTTTATTTTTTTTCCCAAAAGTTAAGAATTTTATAAAATAATATGTTTTAATAAAACATGCTCAGTTTTTCATTTCCTTTAACTTTTGTTTGTACCGTTTTTTAAAAATTATTTATATTTAGAAAAAACAAAAAAACGCCTCGAGTAAACATCTATAAACTTCCGATCTATGAATGTTCACCAAAAGCTTTTCACTTCCAGTTTTTAACGATAAAACCACCGACAGACACAGACACATTTTTTTTTTCTAGAAATTAGTGTAATGGGTTCAGGGGACCCTAAAACGGATATTTCCACAAAGAAAATCACGAAAACAATACTTCCCCTATATATACTTCGTTTATAGGGAAAGTAATAATGGTGATGTGGCCATTATAGTAATTTTCCTATATTTTACTCGAAAGCTATAAGGTTTACATAAAAAGGCTATTCTTAGTAATTTGTTCACTTCTGAATTCTCTACAATTATTTGTTATATAAATTTCATGTAGCTTCAATAGTTTAGTAGCAATTAGCAAAAAATGTCAAAATTTTCAATTTTTTTTTTTATTCTCGAAAATTAAGAGTTTTATGCTCCCACACTACCAAAAGCCCTCCAATCCCTCCAAGAGCTTATTGACTCCCTTCAACGATGGTTTGCAAAATGGCGCATTAAAATCAATCCTCACAAATCACAGCTCCTAATCCCTTATCATCACAGCAATAATTCACCTCACAAAGTCCATATTTCCCAAACTGCGATCCCTCCCTCAGTTTCCATTAAGTACTTGGGCATAACCATAGATCAAAAAATTAATTTTAAAAAACATACAGCCATAACAAAAAGCAAAATTACTTCTAGGGCAAAAGTTTAACTTACAAAAACAATGGTATTAATACCAGAACTGCTGTAAAAATTTACAAGATGATCTGCCGCCCACTACTTGACTATGGTTGTGCCCTCTATCCCAACCCCAGCAATCCAACCTCCCGTAATATTGAAGTTAGCGAGCGAGCATCCCTTCGTACCCTAACAAAACTCCGTCATCCTCTTAATCCTCTACACAATCCCTCCAATCAGCTCCTCTATGATACTACTTTAGTTATCCCCATCCTAGAACGTCTTCGATTCCTATCAGAAAAATTCGCCAAAAATCCTTTTAACTTTCACATATTATCCCTATACTGTCTTCCTCGAAACCCAAACATAATCCCTAAATTTAAAAAAACACATTCTACCATTTTTGATTTCATTTCATCATTTCATGCATCTACTCACTGACGACTGACGCCATACGACTGGACAAGACAAGGCAGAAAGACCTCTGGTCGATAGCCTTTTGACAGATTAATACATTAACACATCATTCATTATTCATCATTTTAATGTAAATATGTACAAAATTTGTCAATAAATATATGTTACTACTAAGAGTTTTATGAAAAATATTTTTTAACAAAACTTGTTCTGTTTTTCATTCCCTTTAACTTTTGTTTAAAAAAAATTGTAATATTTTTCATATTAAAATAAATATTTGAAGAAAACAAAAAACGGCCTCGAGTAAACATCCACTTCCGGTTTTTGAATATTCACCAAAAGCTTTTCGGTTCCAGTTTTTAACGATAAAACCTTAAGTTTAAAGTTTCATCTCAATCGGATTATTTTGAGATACAGCGCCCACAAACATTTTCACGCACGAAAACAATACTTCCCCTATATATAGTATATAGGGAAAGTAATAAACAAATAAAATCCTTAAGAATATAATCTTGTAAGTAAAGTAGACACAATAACAAACAATAAGAAAATGGTGATGTGGCCATCATAGTACTTTCCCTATATTTTACTCGAAAACTATGAGGTTTACGGAAAAATGTTATTCTTAATAATTTGTTCCTTTTTTAATTCTCTACAATTATTTGTTATATAAATTTTACGTAACTTGAATAGTTTATTAGCAATTGGTAAAAAATGTGAAAAATTTCAATTTTTATTTTTTTCTCGAAATTTAAGAATTTTATGAAAAATATGTTGTAATAAAACTTATTTAGTTTTTTATTCCCTTTAACTTTTGTTTGAAACGTTTTTTAAAAAAAATTATATTTAGAAAAATATAACAAAAAAACTAAAAAACGCCTCGAGTAAACATCCACTTCCGGTTTATGAATGTTTACCAAAAGCTTTTCAGTTCCAGTTTTTAACAATAAAACCTTAAGTTTAAAGTTTCAACTCAAGAGGATTATTCGTTTTTGAGATACAGCGCCCACCGACGAAATATGCACGAACACAGTTGCTGATAAAATGAATTTTAAACCAAGCCACGAAAAATATAATGTCGAATATATAGGAAAAGGATAGACTATGCCATGAGGAGGAAGGGTGCACACGGCGTGTGCCGATCTACTCGCATCGAGTGTTTTTACGACGCGGCGGCGACGCCGCCAAAGACAGCGGGCTGTCTTTGATTTTTTATTGCTCGGCAAAAGAGCGATGAATACACTATATATACCGCAAACTTATAATGACGTAATAATGCCCAGAACTGGAGTATACATTCGGGGCCAACTCGGTATTGACGGAACTTGAAAACTGGGCGAACGCTCTCAGGAGCAGCCACGTGAACGACCTCAAATGCAGTTCCGGAAGGGGTCGATAACGGAAACTCACCCACTCGTAACTCGTCTGGAGGGTGCAGACAAGCACGTGCGGACGTAATGGACTTTTTAACCCCGTTTCCATTTATGTGTCACGGGGACCACACACCGAATTCTACACCATTAGTCCGGAATTTGGAGGGTGGGAAATTCGTTATTGGAATCTGGTCCGCACACTCAATCCTATAATTACATTTAGGGATGAAATCTTATTATTTATTATTGAATTAGTCGCAAATTGGCGTGGAGTTCCCACGCCCACGTTGATGATCGCCTCATTCTCTTAAATTGTGCACATCCACAAATTTATTGCGTGAAATTGCAGAGCAGCGCGCGTTGATGGGCCAATTGCATTGCGTAATAAATAAATAAAATAAAAGGTGTCCAAGATTGCGAACGTGGGCGGCTAAAGTTAATGCATCATGCCAATTTATTACATTCAATTATTGAGAACGCCTTCTTTGTAAATTGGAAGTAACTCTTTATGTCGAGGAAAATGATTTCGAGATGATGCGTCAGATACGTTAAATATCTTCGCAATCGTATCAATTTGATCGTTATCTATATATGACTTTTAATTAATTTAAAAGATATTATTGTCGGTGTATTTCGTATAAATTTTTCCAGAAAAATTCTTCTTAGAAGGCGTAGGTTTTTCAAAGGACATTACTTAACCCTAACTGAAGTTAATGATAGAAAATATTATAGGTCATTGCAGTTACGACATTTCAGAGAAGGAAATATTTGTTGGATGCTTGAAGCCACAACTCTGTGATACGTCTCGAATCAGGAACTTTATCAGATGATAAATAATACTATACTTTGTTATACAAAGTATAATTTTATTTATCGTCTGATAATGTTCCTGAAAGAAATATTTTAATCCTAAGGCGAAGATTTTCTTAGAAAATTGTATTGTAAACCTATTAAGTATTAATAATAAATGTGATTAATATTTCATTATTTTATGATGACAAGCTACGTCGAGATAAAGTAGATCATCATCATCCCAAGAGCTTTACATCCCCTTGCGCCCATACCATAACACTGTTTACCGATATAACCGTTGATTGAAATATTTCAATCAACGATATAACCTTGCAAGGTTGAATGTGTGAGAACTCGGTCAGCATCCTTAAAAAAATCGTAAAACAATTAACCGAAACATAAATCATAATTATAATCGCTACAATTAAACACGTTCGTCTAAACGATCGTACATGCGAGATCATAACCACTAACTACCGACAACTGTTTCTTAATTACGATAAAATTCCACACGCGATTAATTCCCCAGTAAAAAAATCCGTCGATAAATCATATTTTTTTTTTATGTCACGTTCTATTTTTAAATGTTATCATCGAATCGAATTATATTCGGCCATAAAATGTCAAGTTTGTTATATGGATGTAGGTGTGACGCTTCTACATTTTTCTTCGTGTTTACTTTTACCGCTATCAGCGATCAATTACGAGACTGATAAAATTAATAGGGCCAATTAATATTTATAAGTTTTCGAGAGCGGACCAGAAACTGTTAACGAATCGGAATTATGTTAATGTTTGGATGATTTATTTGTCGGATTTGTGATTCCGGTGACCGTTGCGACAGTTCTATTTTTTTCTTCAAATGGTATTATCATGAGATCATTAATTATAATATTTTTTATTTGAAAAAAATATTTACAGTTGAAGTTTAAGAATTACGTTGAAAAAACCGTTTTAATTGAGTTTCTTAAATTGGTGAAATATTTATTTGGTGGATTAAATAAATGATTTTAAAATATTATTAAAAATAATTCAAGCACTGATTTATATTTATTAATTTAAGTATTTTGGACAAGTGCAGTAATTTTTAACAATGTTCAGAAGGGAAGATATAGATAAGTGTGAATCGTTTCATTAATAGTTTTCACATAATGTCAATTCAGTAATAATTATAAAAGTAGTCTAAACTGATAATTTATATTTTATTAAAAAAATAATGTAATTTGAATTAAGTTATATATAAAAGAATTCAATTTATATAAAAGTTTTTAGTGGGTTCTTTAAATACAGCAATATTTTAATAGTTTTAACAAGAGCAGAGTGGCGCAGTGGAAGCGTGCTGGGCCCATAACCCAGAGGTCCGTGGATCGAAACCACGCTCTGCTAGAATTTTTTTTATTTTTTTTTTATATTTCCGTTGCTTATTAATTAATCAATAAATGAATATCATTATTTTTAAATAATTTTCAATATAAAACTATAGACAATTAATAATATTATTTTAAGAATATTACTAAAAATTGAATAGCATATGAATAGTTACTATAAAATCAGCCACGCTTTTTGTTTAAAAAATCATTTATTAATATAACGTATAAATTGTTGAAAAAATTAATTAAAAAAATTAATGTCAACTTTTTACTGTAGCTATTTAATCCCTAAAAAAATGCTAAGAAAATAAAATCACACGTCGGCGCCGTGGCTTAGTTGGTTAAAGCGCCTGTCTAGTAAACAGGAGATCGGGGGTTCGAATCCCCCCGGGGCCTAAGAAAGTCAATTAAATTCGACTTTCATTTTTTACTTTTTTTAATAAAATATGACCATCATTATTTAAATATTAAAATCAGAAATTCTAATATAATAAAATTATAATTATTAGTCCTTAATTTGCAAAAAACTGATTTAAATGTCTTTACCAACAATAAGATATTTTGATAACGTGTCATATATATTTTAACAATAATATTAAATATTCTACTTATTTAATAATTAATCTTACAAAGAGATATACTATAATCTGCAATAATTGTCTCTAATTACTTTGGAAAATTTAGTTTTAACATAGGCAACTTAGTATACACGTAATAATATGTGTGGTATATGTTAAATACCAATTTCAATGTATAACAGAGTACAAATCTTTCATAATTTTACAGATTGCTATTGAGTTGAACCCAAACTGCGTTTTATTTTCGGAGAATATTTAATAATTTATCTGTTATTTACCTAAAATACGCAAAGGTTAAAACAATTGTTTAAATATGGACCTTGATGGAACAAAATATTTAAACAACACAACAAGTATATTACTTCTCCCAATTTAGACCGTAGTTAAGTATTTGTTGATTAAATATTCAAATATTTTACTTACAAAGCTTTTCTCCTTAGCTATTGCTATAATTCTGTGGCTCTAGCTGATTTTGGCAAAGAGAATTTAAATATTCTGTGTCTCATTTAATTAATTTATGTTATTGTTAACAGATCATTTGTTAATCATTATCTATCTACATCCATCAGTCATTTTTAAAATTATCAATTATTAGCTACTAACTATTAACTGTCACTTTACTTTTACACTAAAAAACTACCAACTATCAACAGGTAACTATCAACTGTTAACTATTAATTTTTAACTGCTTCCTGTCAATTATCTGCTACCAACTGTTAACTGTCAACTATCTACTTCTAATTTCAACCGCCATCTATCATGTCAATGTCAACTTTTAAAAGTTATACATTCTCACTAAAAAATCTACTAACTATGAGCAGTCAACTTTAACTGGTTATTATTACCTGTCTATTATCAATTATCTATTACCAACTATCAACAATAATCTGTTAATTGTCAACTGTGTATTGTTAACTTAACTGACATCTGTCATCTGGTAAGGGTCAACTATTACCTATAACTGTTAACTGTCACTATAATTTTTCACCTAATATCCTACCAACTGTCAAAAATCAACCAATACTTTCCATCTGTCTACTGTCAACTATCAACTATAACCTATCAATTATTAATTGTCTTTTGTAATCTAGTAGTTGTTATATCTTAACTATTATTAATTCTCACTATAAAATCTACAAACTTTCAAAATTCAACTACGAAGTTTTTAACTATCTACTAAAAATTATTTACTACCAATTGTCAACTGTCATCTATTAAATGTCAACAATTAGCTATTAAGTGCTAACTGTCACTATAAATTTTCACTAAAAAATCTGCTAACCGTCAAGAGTCAACTATCAATTGGTTATTAATTATTAATTTCTAACTCTCTACTGTCAATTATTTACTGACAACTGTTAAATATAAACTCTTGGATGCTTGTGCTAATTCATCTCTAAAAATTACCACCTGTTACTTAACTATCAAATGTCAATCATTAATTTCTAACTGTTTTCTATCAACTATCTACTACCAACTATTAACTGTAATCTATTAATTGCCAATAGTCATCATCAATTTCAACCCATCAACTGTCAAGCATAAATAATCAACTGCAAATTTTAATTATCAACTGTCAACAGAAGCATCAATTGCTAAATGCTAAATGTCAACTGTCAACGGTCAACGATAATTGCTAACTGTAATCTATCAATCATCAGCAGTCAACAGCAATTGCTTACTGTGATTACCGGCAGTTATCAAATATCAATAGCAATTGCTGACTATCAACTGTCAACCATTAAATGTCAACAGAAATTGTTAACTGTCAACTGTTAACAGCAATTATTAACTGTCAACTGTCAGCCATCAACTATCAACATCAATTGTTATTGTCAACTGTCAACCATCAACTGTGAACCGCAATTGTTAACTGTCAACTGTCAACCATAAATTATCAACATCAATTACTACTGCCAACTATAAAATATCAATTGTTAATAGCAATAGTTAACTGACAACTGTTGAATTTTTTTTATATATTAAAAGATCATTCATCACTGTCAACATCAATTGCTAACTGTCAACTATTAATTGTCCACAGTCAATGCTATCTGTCAACTGTTAACTGTATCGTCATCTTTAAATGTCAATGTTTAGCTATTGAATTAATTTGCCTAAACAGAAAACAATAATTATTATTTCCATAATTTTTCAACATTAATTGCCAACTATCATCTATCAACCATCAATTGTCAACTGTCAACTGGCAATTATCAAATGTCAACAGCGATTTCTAACTCTCAACTGTCAACTATTAACCGTAAATATCAATTGATATTGCCAACTGTCAACTATCAACTCTTAATAGCAATTATTAACTCTCAACTGTTAATAACCAATTATCAACATCAATTGTTAAATGTCAACTATCAACTATGAACAGTCAACAGCTAACTATTAACTGTCAACCATTAACTGAAATTGTTTACCGTCAACTGTTAATTATCAACTGTTAACAGAAATTATTAACCGTCAACTGTCAACCATCATCTATCAACATCAATTGTTATTGCCAACTGTCAACCATCAACTGTCAACCGTTATTGTTAACAGTCAACTGTCAACCATCAAGTATCAATATTAATTACTACGACCACCTATAAAATATCAATTGTTAACAGCAATTGTTAACTGTCAACTGTCAGTTGATTTTTATTTATATATATTAAAACATCATTCATTAACTGTCAACATCAATTGTTAACTGCCAACTGTCAACCATTAATTGTACACAGCCAATGCTATCTGTCAACTGTTAACTGTATCGTCATCTGTTAAATGTCAATGATTATATATTGAATTAATTTGCCTAAACAAGAAACAAAAATTATTATTTCAATCATTTCTGAACTGTCAAGATTAATTGCCAACGATCATCTATCAACTGTCAACTGACAACCATTAACCATATTAATCACCAATTATTAACATCAATCTCAACTGTCAACGTTAATTACTAACTGTCATCTATTAACCACCAACAATGAATAAATACTGTTTATTGTCAATCGGCAATTATCAAATGTCAACAGCAATTGCTAACTGTCAACTGTTACCATTAACCACAAATATCAATTTGCCAACTGTCAACCATCAACCAGCAATTATTAACTGTCAACACTTAATCACGAATTAACAACATCAATTGTTAAATGTCAACAGTCAACCGCAATTGTTTACTGTCAATTATCAACTGTCAACTGTCAACCATCAACCATCAACTATCAACATCAATTGTTATTGCCAACTGTTAACCATCAACTGTAAACCGCAATTGTTAACTGTCAAACATCAAGTATCAATATCAATTATTATTGCCAACTCCAAAATATTCTTACTAGCAATTTTAACTGATAACTCAGCTGAGTTTTATTTATATATTAAACCACTATTAATCATCAAATGTCAACGGTCAACATCAATTGCTAACTGTTATCTATTAACCATCAACACCAATTGTTTACTGTCAATTAACAACCGTCAAGGGCAATTGCTAAATGTCAACTCTCAACCATTTAACGACATTAACCATCAAAGGTCAATAGCAATTGTTAACTGCCAACTGTCAACTATCAACTACCAACATCAATTGCTACTGCCAACTACAAAATATCAATTGTTAACAGCATTTGTTATCTGTCAACTTTCAACTGCGAAAAGTCAATTTTTAACAACAATTGCTAGCTGTCATCTATCAACTATCAAAAGTAAACAGCAATTGCTTACTGACAACTGTCAACAGCAATTGCTAACTGTCAACATCAACCGTTAACCGCTATTATTAACTGTCAACTGTTAACCATCAACCATCAACATCAACTCGTATTGTCAACGGCCAATCATAAACTGTCAATAGAAATTGTTAACTGTCAACTGTCAACTATAAACTATCAACATCAATTGCTACTGCCAACTTTAAAATATCAATTGTTAATATCAATTATTATCTGTCAACTGTCAATTATCAATTATAAACATCAACAGCTAAATGTCAATTGGCAACATCAATCATTTACTGACATATATCAGCCATTAAGAGTCAATAGAAATGTCTTTCTGTCAACTGTCAACAATAATTGTTAACTGTCAACTGTTAATTATCAACTGTTACCAGAAATTATTTACTGTTAACTGTCAATCATCAACTATCAACATCAATTCTTATAGTTGATGCTTGAAGCCATTACTTTGTACTTTAAAATATCAATTGTTAATATCAATTATTATCTGTCAACTGTCAATTATCAATTATAAACATCAACAGCTAAATGTCAATTGGCAACATCAATCATTTACTGACATATATCAGCCATTAAGAGTCAATAGAAATGTCTTTCTGTCAACTGTCAACAATAATTGTTAACTGTCAACTGTTAATTATCAACTGTTACCAGAAATTATTTACTGTTAACTGTCAATCATCAACTATCAACATCAATTCTTATAGTTGATGCTTGAAGCCATTACTTTGTGATACATTTTGAAAATTAGGACGATAGATAAAATTCACTTTGTTGTTATCACACACGGTCAATTCTTATTGCTCACTATCAACCATCAACTGTCAACCGCAATTGTTAACTGTCAACCATGATCTAATTGTTAACAGCAATTGTTAACTGTCAACTGTTAATTATCAATTATCAACATCAATTGCTAAATTTCAATTGCCAACATTGCTACCTGCCATCTATCAACCATCAAGAGTCAACGCAATGGCTTACTGTCAGCTGTCAATTATCGAATGTCAACAGCAATTGCTAACTGTCAACTGTCAATATCAACTGTTAACAACCATTATTAACTGTCAAGTGTTAACTATCAACTATCAACATCAACTCTTATTGTTAACTGTCTATAATCAACTGTCAATAGCAATTGTTAACTATCAACTGACAACCATTAACAATCAACATCATTTGCTACTGCCAACTATAAAATATCAATTGTTAATAGCAATTATTAACTGTCAACTGTCAATTATCAATTATAAACATCAATTGCTAAATGTCAATTGGCAACATCAATTATTTACTGACATATATCAACCATCAAGAGTCAACAGAAATGCTTTACTGTCAACTGTCAACCATTAAATGTCAACAAAAATTGTTAACTGTTAACTGTCAATTATCAACTGTTAACAGTAAGTCATTAATTATCAACATCAATTGCCAATTGTCATATATAAACCATTAACAGTCAACAGCAATTGTTTATTGTCAACTGTCAATTATCAACAATCAAGAGCAATTGTAAGCTGCCAACTATCAACTATCAATATCAACTGCTACTGCCAACTGTCAACCATTAATTTTTAACTGTCAACTGTCAATTATCAATTATCAAAATTAATTGCTAAATGCTAAATGTCAACATCAATTGTAAACATCAATTGCTAACTGTCATGTATCAACGATCAAGAGTCACCAACATTTTTTTATTATTAACTGTCAATTATAAACTGCCAACTGTCAACCATCAACTATCGTCAACAATTGCTACCGCTAATTGCCAACCATCAATGTGAACAGAAATTACTATTTGTCAACTGTCAATCATCAACTAAATAACAGCAATTGCTAACTGCCATAAAATATCAAGATCAATTTTACTGCTGTCAACTATCAACTGTCAAGAGCAATTGTTAACTATCAATCATTAACTATCAACATTAATTGCTAAATGTCAACTGTCAATAATAATTGGTAACTGTCAACTGTCAACTGTCAACCATTAATAGTAAACAGCAAGTGTTTACTGTTAACTGTCAACTATCAACTGTCAAGAGCAATTGTTAACTGTCAACGATTAACTATCAACATCAATTTCTACTGTTAACTGCCAACCATTAATTGTTAACAGCAAGTGTTAACTGTCAATTGGTAATCATGAACTATCAACATCAATTGCTAAATATCAACTGTCAACATCAATTGCTAACTGTCACCTATGAACCATTAACTGTACTGTCAAGGGCAATTGTAAACTGCCAACCATTAACTGTCAACATAAATTGCTACTGTCAATTGTCAACCATCAATTGTTAACAGCAGTTGTTAACTGTCAACCGTCCATTAAATCATGAATTGCTATTTGTCTGCTATTAACTGTATCGTCATCCATTAAATATCATCATCATCATCAGTTAACTATTATATTAATCGTCACCTTAAGATTAAAATTGCTAAGGATTATTTACAAAGTTTGTCACTTGTTAGCAGTAATTGTTAACTGCTAACTGTCAAAAATCGACTAACAACAAATTTGCTAAATGTCAACTGTCCACAATAATTACTGTCAACTGTCAACCACCAACTGTATAGTGTAATTGTCACTTTAAGATTTTCACTTTTTATATTTGCTGTTTAGGCTACTATAAGCCTACATTGAGAAAAAAAATGTTTTTTCGACTCTCAACTGTTTTGTTTCTCTAAAAACTTTCATTAATAAGTTTCGTTTAAATCATTTTATGAATCTTATGGATGACTAACGTCAACTGTCAGTCAATGTGTATCATGTTTTAAATGCTAATTCGTTAGCTATCAACCTATCATTATTCGCTTTATTAATTTCCAAACGTCAAATATTAGTAGGTTACTATTATATTAATTCTCACTTTAAGATCTTATTTGAAAAAATAAGTTGTTTAGGACTTTATAGGCTTACGATGAGAAATTTGGCGAAGATTTCTTGGAAATGTTTAGTAGCTTGATTTTTATATTTAAAAAAAACATAATTTCTTAACTGTCATTAATTGTTAAATGTCAACTGTACACTATTAACTATCAACCATCAACTGTATCGTTATTTGTAAAATATCAACGATTAGCTGTTACATTAATTGCTACTTCAAAATATTATATTTTGTTTACGTTCTTATTAGTCAATAACAAGAAATTTGGTAAAGAATTATTGGGAATGATTTATATATAAAAAATTTATGAGTTCTTAACTGCCAACATTAATTGCTAATAGTGAATTGTCAACTAATTGCTAATTGTTAACTGTCATCTGTCAAATCGCAATTGTTAGCTATTGTATTACCTATATTGTTCTAATGTTTTTTTATTATTATGAAGGTTTACTATGAGAAATTCGGTAAATAACCATTCTATATATTTCTCTAACTCTTTCAAAAGTTCTTAAATTGATTTTACAATTTTATTTTGTTAAATATTGAATATTTTAAAGAATTTTTTCAACTGATTTTTCATAGCTTTTCCATTGACTTTTTTGATAAAATAATGATTTTTACTGAAATTTATTTCTTAATATATTATATAAAATTTCAACTACTTTTTAAAAATAAATTAAGGTTTTTAAAAATATTTCAGTAGTATTTTATAAATATTAACATTTAACGTAGGCAACTTATTATACACACTTGAATAAATTGTTGGCATTCAAAATGCTTTCATTCTTATTATTTAAATTCGTATTAAATACGAGACAAAATTAGATTTTTTTATACTATCGCAACTGTTAATTATTAATAATTCTATAACATTTAAGTATATTCCATTAGTTTACCTAGCAATATTGCATTCATTAGAGAAATAGTCCTGTCTTTTTAATACAATCAAATATACTTATAACTCTCTAATAGCTATCTAAAACTATATCTTTTCATCAATAATCATCATTAATTGATTGTTTGCAAGAAGAAAGTATTTAAACATCTTATCAAAATGAATTTACCAATGCAATGTCGTCGATTGTTTAGATTGTTGTTATTAACTTTATAAAATGGGAAAATTGTATAGAAAAAAACTTATTATTTTATTTAAAGCTATAAAAGTTAATGAGCTCTAATCTGTTTATGACGATGGTTGCGACCGTTAATACGTTGTAATTTACAATGCTGGTACTGAAAATACTTCTTACGTTTTAACTAAAATTATGGTAAAACATAGTAAGTATTTTATAATTATCCAATTTCAAAAAGTAAAACTGCATAATTTTAAATAGTTTAAACAATTTATATCTGCTGTTTCGAGCTTTGTAAATCTCGCTAACTAGTAATCAACCACGATTTCAATCTGTATATGATTCACGTTAGTAACAATTATAAAATATTTATTGCACTTAAACTACAATTGCAGAAAAATGAATATATAAAATAAATACATCAATTGTTCACATGTTTGTCTTTATATAAAACGTATTGCGTTACTGGTATGGAAGCGTTATCTTTAAACAATAAATTCTGATCCTTCCCGCGGATAATCTCCTTAAGCCTCTCCACCTCCTGCTCGTGCTCCTGCTTCATCGAATCAATAATAACATTCTGCTCCTGGATCCTCTCCTCCACGGTGGTCAGTTCCTGCCAGGCCTCTTTTTGTACTGTCTGTAAATAACCATAAGCTAAAATCAATATATTACAGTATAATATTTATTCACCATTGTTAATACTAGATGAATTTAATTAATATTGCTCTTAATTTTAAATTAACACATTTTAAAATTATATACAATTAAATTGTAATAGAGAAAGTATAAGGGGAGTATATTATTGAATGTTGAAGCCGTTAGTTTAAAAAAACATCTTGATTACGAAGTAGGTTAAAAAGTAATAACTCTTTGTTAGTTTTATACGTTTTATAATTTTCATCCTATTCGGACATTATCAAACGAATGGGACAAAACTAGCCACAATAAAAAGTGTAAAATTCGTGATGCCAGCAAAGTGTTATCATATAAGGGGAGGTTCAATTAATATAATTAAATTATTACAAGTATACTAAAATATAATATTTATTATTGCAATTGTGGTTTTTGTTTTTACAACACTAATCAAAATCTGTGGGGTGAAAAGTTACTGTAGATGACATTTTTCTTTGTACGTATGATACATAATGTATTATAGGTAGAACAAAAACATTTTTAATATCACTTTACCTTGAGTTGATTCCTTAATAAATCCATCCTGCTGGCAATATCCGTGCCTATTTTTTTCACCACTTTGTTCTCGTGCTGGCGTTGATTTAAAGCGTTTAATAACGACTCCTGTTCGTTCACCAAGTCCTTGGCGAAACTCATGGCCTTGTGCAGCTGCTTCCGGCAAGCACTCCTGGATAATTGTACTTCATGTAAACCGTGCTCTAATTCTAAATATTTCGTCTCGGCCTTCCTGCAATTAGGCAGATATTAAAAGTACCGGTAACAGTTATCTTTGTATGAAACGACACACATTCGAAATATAGGTCAGAAAAATACACGGGATGAATCGTTGTAGTAGCTTTAATAATATTAAACAAAACTTTGTAAACAACTTAACTGTTAATCGATGATTCAATTATCTAGGTTGATAGATTTTTACTAGGTTAAGGTCCCTTAAATTATCAATCCAATTAAGAGTGTTGTCGCGAGTGGGTGGATATTCAGGGAAAAAAATCTTACTTGATATACTTGTCGGCAGTTTTTAATTTACCCTCGAGCTCGAGCTTCTCCGCGTTCAAAGAAGCAATTTTCCCCGTCAAGTCGTTCACTTGTTCTTTTAATTGCTCCATCGTGTCCGAGAGCTTTCCCTTCTCAATTTCGTATTGATTCTTAAGT
The DNA here is from genome assembly GCA_963969525.1 of Ontholestes murinus. Taxonomy (NCBI): domain Eukaryota; kingdom Metazoa; phylum Arthropoda; class Insecta; order Coleoptera; family Staphylinidae; genus Ontholestes; species Ontholestes murinus. The sequence goes on from OZ018387.1 coordinate 8,751,211, forward strand.
TCCTCATACCATCTAAAAAATAATTTAATTAATAGCTGTGCTACCCTCTTGATGAAACAAAATGTTTAAATTAGAAGAAGTAATACATTTGTAGTGTACCGTATATATTTATTAAATAAATTGATCCTTACGTATCATTATCAGGAAAATTAATTTTGACATTATGTTCTATTCAGTGCATTATTATAGATTACCATATAGTAACTGTCGCAGCCATCATCATGATTAAAACTAATTTGTAAATGAAAATTGTCAAGAGACAATTTTAAGGATTGAAACAGTTGTTAGTTTATCTGATAAAAACATATGAAACACAAGTGTTTTACTTTTCCCAATTTAATTAGTACAAATTGAATCTTAACATTTAACCAAATAAAAGTAATAATTAGAATTAATTATTTTTAGCGTTTCTGCGAAGTAGTTTTTACATTATTATAATGTAAATACCAACTAATACCAACTAACAATTAAAACAACAACTCATCGTACTAAAGCAAATTTTTAACGTGTTGTATTTTTAGTTTAGTTAATAAAAACAATTTGCTTCACTGAGGTTGATTTTGATTATTTTGTATAAATTAGTGGGGGTTAAGTCTATTCAGCTGTTGTCACTGATGCGGAATATTAATTAATTAATTAATTAATTTCATAAATTTTCCCTTACATAATTAATTTTAAGCGTAAGATTTATTACCTTTTACATTCACTAACGCTGGAATTATGAACAGCAATCGGAATGTATTGGGATCTTTCGTTTTTAAAATCGTCCTGAGCATCTACAAGAGATTTATTCTTTTCCCTGAGGCTGGCAACGTCCGATTTACATCTACAGTATTGATCCTGCAATACCGTGTAGTCTCTCTTCAGTTGGTCAACTGAAAGCATATTAAGAATACGACTTTAAGTGCACAATTAACAGATTTATTTTTATAATATTTATTGCATAAGATAATATAAGTTTAATAACATTAATAATTGAAATAATCACATTGATGGTTTCCTTGTAAAATTATTATTAAGTTGTTCAAAAATCTAAATTTATTAAAATTTCTGTTAAGATAAGATATGAAAAAATCTCACAAATTAAAATTTTAAAATACTAATTTTTTTATTTTTTAAAAATTTTTTTTAATTAAAATTACAATTTTATATTATCAAAGAGAAATTGCTAGAAAAATTAGAATAGAATTTAATGATCTTGTGTACACTGAATAAAACATGTTTTAACCAAAAGTAATTATTGCAAAAATGTTACAGTTGCATCAATCTAAACAACACAAGTTTTGTCATTTCTTATAGTCATTATCAAGTAAGAGAAATTGATTGAGATTGAAATTCCAGAACTAACGAAACAAAAAAAATATCAGAGGTAAGATAAATTCCAGATAAATTCTATTAGGTAAGGCACAATATGATTTTCGAGAAATGGAAAGAAAATGTTTATAAAATGTTAGTAAATTTACTTTAAGAAAAACTAATAAAGATTCCTGAAACAATCTCGAAATTAAAGAAATAGCAAATGAAAAATTTTCGAAAATTTTACGAAAAAGTTACTGTATAATTCTAAAATTTGGAATGGTGGAAAATTCTCGTAAAATTGAATAGAAATGCTGAAGTTTTTTTAGAAATCTCGATGACACTGAAAAGTGAAATTGCTAGACGATACAACAAGAAATAAAAAAAAATATTTAAGAGAAATTGCTGGAAAATTTTAGAACAGTTGAAAAAAATCCAAGAAAATTCTGTTTACATATGGAAAGATTTAAAAAATGGTAATAAATTTTTTATAAAATTGGAGACGGATGCAAAATTGCAAAAATACAGGAAATAATATGAAATTCTAAATATCCACAAAAAAATGCTTGAAAATTCTAGAAAAATAGAATGGAGTTGATTAAACAAAAACGTTTACTTTGTTGATATCACACTTTATTTTTAAGTGACTTGAGTTTCGATAAGCTTAAAGACTTGATAATGATCAGTTAATGATCGAAACTCGAGTCACTTAAAAATAAAGTGTGATATCAACAAAGTATACGTTTTTGTTTAATTTTCCAAGATGTATAACGAAATTAACGCCTCAACCATTAATCAATGTATGAAGTTGAAGTAAAATTATACAAATTACAAGAAAATTTAATATTTGTAGCAATATAGAATATAAATGCCTTGAAAATTCGAATAAGGCAAAATAAGAAATGTTTAAAAAATAATAAAAAGATTGTAACATAACTTGCTACAGAAGCAAATAATATATGACTTGATTTTTAAAAAACTGCTTGAATAATGAAATTCTAAAAATCTAAAAGAACAAAGAATTAGCAGTAAAATTTTAAGAAAAAACTGATAAAAAACTAGGAATTTGTTTAATATGGAAAAGAAATATGCAGGAAATTTTTACAATATTTGGAATTTGAAGCAGACATTGATAAAATATGATTGAAGATTAGAAAAAAATACTTGTTACAAAAGTAAATAAGCAAGAAATTATTTTTTAAAAATATCTAAAAATTATTATAAAAATTTAGAAGAAAAGCGAATTCGTAATTTCAAAAAGATAAGGCAGGATTTACTAGAAAAATGTTTACAATGTCAAAAAATTTTAGAACTAAAATATTGCAAAAAAGATTTAAAAGTGAAATTATACGAAAAAATTGACAGGTCAAAGTAGTAAATATTTGGGAAAATAAACTGCAAATTATTTAACTTATCGCAATTTAGAACAGAAATTTCTCAAAAATTAATTTAAGGCAAAGCTAAAATTTGGACAAGAAATTGTTTAAAAATTCAATTAAAAAAATCCTGGAATCATTTTATAAAGGGTTATAACAATTCATTAAGATAATAGAAATTACTGTAAAAATCTAGAACTCTTGAAAAACATTCTAAAACTTTAGAACATTATCTTAGACATTTTTGGAAAAATATACCTAAAATCCTCGAGAAAAATAAATTCTTGTGAACAAGAATAATAAAATTTCTGTTTGGAAAATTTGCTAGAATTTCCTGCAAACAACTGAACATTCTTTTAGAATTTGATTAGAAGGTCAACAAGAAATTAAGTAAAGGTAAGAGAAAGTGCTAAGAAAACTTTATAACTGTCGAAAACTAAATTCCCGCACTTTAAAATATAAATACCAGTAAAATTCTGATAATATAATGCAAGATATGATGAAACATTTTAAAAAGTGACAATAAAGTCCTTGAAAAATTGTAGAAATTTAGAAGCAAAGGATAAGCTATTTTATAATTAATAATTTTCTTCTGTTTTTTTAAATAAATTTCCAATTGGGTTTTTTCTTTCTAAAATTTTATGCCAAATTTTACTTCTATAAAATTCATTCTGTTTCTTAGAATTTTTCTTTTATATATTATCTTAGAAAATTTTCAACAGTTATTTTAAACTTTTACTATTTCTTCAGGTAAACTTTTAAATTTGCTTATATGAATTTTTAAGTATTTTTTTAATCAAAATATTTAATTCTTATACAGAGTGAGCCATTAGTGAGTGGATGAAAAATTATCGTTACATGGTGGAGAACCCTTATGGCTACAATCTAAAAATATTTTTGACTGAGTTTAAACTGTTATATAGCGTGATTAATATCAAAGTCGCATTTTTTAGAAATGGAAACCTGTGTATATTATTGCATTTTTGTATTCCTGGGTGACTTTATTTATCATACATGGTGTCTAAACAAATCGTTTAGCCGCAATTCGTCATTTTAACAAAAAGTAGACGTCCGGTAAAAATTGAATATCGCAGCTATCATAAAACTTAGAAGGCCGTGACTCTGCAATGTTACTAATCATGAAATGTACTAACAAAGGCCGGACGGTCAAGGTCAAACGTTTTTTGTGTTAAAAGAAATCTCTACGCTAATTAAAAAAAAAAATCAATCGTTTGTAACTTGATTTAAAAAAAATGGAACTAACTACTTTTTTTTCTGCATCATTTTCAGAATTTAATTACCTTTCTAACGATGTAAGGTTGTCGACGTTTATCTTTTTTTCCAAAAATTTTTATCAAATTTGTCAATATTTTTAATCAAATATTTTTTTTCGCTGGGATTTTTAAAAATGTTCTTTCTTCAAGAAATTTTCAAATATATTTCTTAACCCTCTTAACTGTTTTTTTTTCTAATTTTTAGAAAAAATCATTTTCTTTATACAGGGTGTTCAATTTAAGTGAAGACATTGAAATATCTCGAAAACTACACTTCGAATGAAAAAAAAAAATTAAAATCTGTTCGCCTCAGAGGGGCACATCAAATGATACGAAACTCGACCCACTACCCTCAACCCCCTAGGGGATAGGGGGTGAGAAATAGAAAAGTTAAATAAGAACCATTTTTTTGTACGGATTTGAATATTCCGGGAAAAAATAAGAAAGTTTTAACTGAAATTTTTTTATTGTTATTTTAAACAACTTTCAATTGTGTTTTTTTGCAAATTTTCTGATTCTACTAAAATTTTCAACTCTTTTTAATAAATTACTTTACAGGTGTCATTTGATGAAATTCCAACTGTTTTAAATGATTTTTATAATATATATTCTAGTTTTCAACTGTTTTATTTAATACAGGTTTTCATTTACAATTTCAAAAGTATGTTATATTTCTAAAAATTTTTTTTTACTAAGACAAATTGAAATTGATTTATTTCTAGAGAAATTTTCTACAATTGCTGTTTAATGTAATTTTAGTTGTTTTTCTTTTTACAAAAACCATTTTCAAATACGTTCTGAAAATCTTTCTAGCCAAATAAAATTTCATTCATTTTTTTAATGAAGTTTAAACTATTCTGAAGCTTTAATGATTGTTGAGTTACGTGAAAATTACGTGATTATGCGAAGAATTAGTTTCGTTTAATATTCTGAAGCTATGTTTTTATCGTTTTTTAACAGTTGTACGTATTACTTACGACAATCATTTTATCAAGTATTCAAATGTTTTCTAGAAAAATTTCTATGTTTTAAAGTCAATTATTTGTTTCTAAGAAAGATTTTAAGCAAATTTTAAACTCTTTTTAGTTTTTCAACTTATCTTTGACAATTTTTTTTTTAATTTTTACTCTTAACCTTTTTAATTGTTTTTTTTTTTTAATTTCTCTATTAGTAAGCATATTTTATAATGTTTTTAGAATATTCTTATTTAAATTTAACGGTTCAAGAGGTTGTATTAAGTGAATTAAATACATATATGTATGAAATTTCAATTATTCTTTTAGCAGATTTTCATTTTTAGGTAAAATATTAACTTTTAGGCAGAAAGATAGTTTTTTGACAGATTAACATACTAACACCTCATCAATTATTTAGTATTTAAATGTTAAATTTTATTGTATATATTTGTCAATAAAGATGTATTTACTACTAGTAAATTTTTTAAGCAATTTTTTTCAACTAATTGTAAGCTATTTTTAACATTTTTTTAGAAGCATTCTACTTTATGATATATTTTTTATAAATTATAAGGACAACTTTATAATTTATCTTTTTTTTTTTGGTTTTATACCGTATTTATAGTTTCTTTTTTTCTGTTATTTATATCTCATTTTTAGTCTGATTTTTATCTATACTTTGTTGCATTTATTTACCTTTTGTATGACGATTATAGTTCCTGAGCCTTTTATTTGAGAGAGAGATAAATTTATTTACAAATTTACAATAATTTACATAATGTGTAATTAATTTACAAATATATAAATGTATTGCACTTTTCTTCCCTTCGTGCTCACCTCGAGATTAGTGGGCATTTATTCCCGTCTCGGGCTATCGGTATTAAGGGATGTTGTGGTTTTCCTAATGTTGTCTTGTGTTATTTTATTTAAGTTTGTTGTTTAACTTTTAGTTTAAAAGGAGTTACTTGACTGATTTTATATATTCGGGTAGGTTGTTATATTGAATGATTGTATGTGTAGTTAGAGCTTGTGAATATTTTGTTGTTGTAATCTTTCTGTTCTTATGTCCGATTTTCGTTTGTTTATTTTGAGTCTTGATTAAGTTATTTTCTATTTTATATATGAGTAGTTGGTTGTTTAGTGTAATCATATTTCTTATGTCCAGTTCCTGTGTCTGTTGGTATAGGTTTAGGGTATTTGTTCTTTTATCTAGTTTGTATAGTATTTTTAATATTTTGTTTTGTTGTATTTGTAGTCTCGTTATATTTTTCTTCGTTCTGTATCCCCAGATATTATTGAGGTAAGTATTTTGTGATTTGAAGAGAGCGTTGTATATTTGTTTTCTTGATGTTTCTGGTATGTTATTTCTAATTTTTGTCTTGGCGTTCTTCTTTGTTAGTTGGTGTATATGTTTGTCCCATTTAAGGTTGTCTTGTATTTTTAGTCCTAGGTAATTTACTTCGCTTATTTGCTTTATGGCTGTTCCTTCGATGTTGATCGTTAGTTTAGTTTTGTGTATATTGTTGAAGATCATGTATTCTGTTTTTTTTTGTTTATGGTTAGCAGGTTTTTATGGTACCAGGTTTCTAGTTGTTTTATGTCTATCTGTATGGTTTCATAGTTGTTGCCTGTGTAGATAATCAAGGTATCATCAGCGTATATGTAAGTTTTCCTTTGAGATTTAGTTCTAGTAAATCGTTCGTATATATGTATTATATATAGAGTCGGGGGTAGATTTCCCGCTTGGGGTATTCCGTATTCTGCTTCCATTGGTTTACTTTCAGATTCGTTTGCTATTGTTGTTTGAATTCTGTTGGTTAAATATGTTTTTATTAGTTTTAATTCCTTTCCTTTTATACCTATTGCCATGAGTTTTTCCAGTAGTTTGTGTTTTGAAATGGTGTCAAATGCTTTTTTCATGTCAATGTATAATGCAGCTACTTTATGACTTTTTATCGAGTTCTGTTTTTATGAAATTTATGAGGTCAATTGTCGCAGATGTCGTCCCTGAGTGTTTTTGGAAAGCATCTTGTTCACTGTATATGATGTTGTATTACTTTTTGTAGAATTTTGTTTAGTGTCGATAGTAAAGCAATGGGTCGGTAGTTTTCAGGGTTGGTTTTATCTCCTTTTTTGTAAATTGGTTTGATTTGGGCTTTTTCCATGCAGTCTGGATATCTGGCTTCATCTATCATTATATTTATAATCTTGACGAGTATTAGTATAAGTGTAGTTTTTGGTGAAGTAAGACACTTGTTATGTTCCATAGATTTATTATCAGTTAATTGACACGTGTTTCGATTGTTATCAATCATTTTCAAAAAATTTTTAAACTTTGAAAATGATTGGTAACAATCGAAACACGTGTCAGTTAACTGATAATAAATCTATGGAACATAACAAGTGTCTTACTTCACCAAATTTGCATATCTGGTTCTATCAAGAGAGTAGCGCAACAAATATCAATTATAAGTGTAGTTTTGTTTCGTTTTATTGTGGAGTTTGTTATTTTGTCAAATCCTGGCGCCGAATGGTCTTTCAGTTCTGTAATTATTTTGTTAATTTGATCGTTTGTTGTATTTTATGTCTTCTATGTTTTTGTTGTTGTTGTTTTTGGTGGATTTCTCGTTTTGTCAGTTTGTTCTTCAGCTACATTTGTAAAGTATGAGTTTAATTCATTTGCAATATCTGTATTGTTGTTTATAATAGTCCGTCTTCTTTGTGTATTGATTCTATATTATTTTCTGTTTTATTTTGTTTATTTATTTGTTGATGTATTCTTTTCCACAGTTTAAAAGGGTTTTGTTTATGCTTTTGGAATTCGTTTCTATAGTATTGTGTTTTAGTTTGTTTTATTAGTTTTGTTGTGAGTTTTTTTTGTGCATCCTGGGTTTCTTTTATTATTGCGTTTGTGGGGTTTCTTGAAAGTTTTTTTTTTGTAGTTTTTGTCTTAGTTGGATTTGTTTTAGTATTTCCTCGTTGATCCATGGATTGTCTTTTGTTCTTTTGATTTTCTTAATTTTTTGGTTGATTTGTAATATATTTTGTAATTTTGTTGATAGTTGATAGCTGTTTTAGTTGTTTCGTAATATTGGTTTTGGTTGTTTAGTTTCTTTTAGCTTTGTTATCACGGCATTATGATCTGATATACTTGATGGTTCAATTTGTATGTCGTCTATAAGTTTAGTATTGTTTGTAATGACGTGGTCTAATATTGAATTATTTCCATTTGTATTTACTCTTCTGTATGATTGTTTTGTTATTTTGTTAATTATTTTGTAGTTCTTTTCTGTTAGAAGATTTTGATATTCTTTAGTGTAGTGTTATATTTATGTCTCCTAATATGATATGTGGTTTTCTTCTATTTATAATATTATTCTTAAGCATATGCTTGAGTTAATTTATTTGAGGCGGTTTGTACAATAATGTTATTATAACTTTTTCCTTTTATAGTGTTATTGATATAATTTGTATTTTATTAATTGTTGTGTTAGTTAGTATTTTATATTTGGTGTCTTTGTGTATATAAATGGCAATTCCTCCTCCTTTGGTGTCTCTGGAGTTATATTCTGAATTGTAATTTTTAAGTTTATATAGGTGTTCGTTGGTTGGTGTTAACCATGTTTCAGTTATTGCTATTATTTTAGGGTTATTATGAGTTCTGGGGAGTAATTCTATTTCGTGGAATTTGTTTTAAAGGCTTCTGATATTATGTAAGTATAAAGTGAACGTTTGTCTATTTGAGTGTTTGCTGCTTTCTTTATGATTTTAGTTCAGTCTGTCTATGTCTGAATGGTTTCTAATTTTAATTTTGTTGCTCCTGTCAGTTTTTCTAATAAATATATTTCCATCTCTTGTCCATAGATTTTTAAATTTTTGTTTCTTTCCTTTTGTTTGTTTTACCACTTCTGTCTGTTATCAATGATTTTTATGTTATTACTTTTATTTCTCCGTTGTTGTCGTTTGTTTATATTTTTTTCATTAATCGTATATCTTTATTCGTAAATAAGACTGTTTTTATAAATGGATTTCTGTTGTCTTTTTTTTGTAAACGCAGGAGACAATTTTTTATTTCCCCCTCTACATCCAAAAAATTCCTAGGCATTACCATAGATCAAAAAGTTAATTTTAAAAATCACACAGCTCTAAACAAAATTAAAATCATCACCAGGGCCAAATTATTTAGAAATTTAACGTACAAAAACAAGGGAATTTCCACCAAATCAGCTGTTAAAATCTACAAAATGATTTGCCGCCCTCTACTCGACTATGGTAATGTCCTTTTCCCCCACTCCTGCAATCCTACTCTCCACAATATCCAAGTTAGCGAGCGATCCTTCTTAAGAATCCTAACCAAAATCCGCTATCCTAATAATCCTCTGCACAATCCCTCTAATCAACTCCTATATGACTCTACCTCTGTTATACTCATCAATGAACGCCTTCTATACCTCAGTGAAAAATTTTCCAAAAATTCCTGTAACCATCACATCCTTTCCCTTTACTGCTTGCGCAGAAATCCTAACCAAATTCCAAAATACAAAACCCCTTCATTTACTACATTTGAATTCATCGCATCACATCATCAGAGACAGACTGAGGAAATGCATCGACAAGGACAAATCCAGGCTGAAAGACCGCTGGTCGATAGCCATTTAGCAAACTAACAAACTAAAGTCGTACTCTTGACCTACCTCACTAAACCATTGCTTAAACTAGCGTAATCCTGACCTACCCCAACAAATTATATATTAACCTAGCGTACTCTTGACCTACCTAAATAAAGAATGCGTTAACCTCGCTCAAGGTTATACTAGCCGAGGCAATAGTTTTATGCAGCAGGTCAAGGTCGCGCTGTCTCAATATACAGAACATTAGGATAGGTCAAGATAACGCTAGATCAATATTAAGGTAGGTCAGGAGTACGCTAGTTTATACGATCGTTTTAGTGCAAATTTAATTTACAATTTAAAATTAGCATGAGCAAAAGCTTTCAAAAACGAACAGAAAATATTCGTTAATAATCTTTAGAAACGAAAAAATAATAAAAACTCAATTCTTCGTGATTATAAGAATTTTAATGTCAACAAAATAAAGTTGATAAACATTGATTTTAAACAAAACTTTCAGTAATCGTAAATATACAATTTATTAGTTTGGATAGTCCAATAATATTCTATTTGACATTGTAATAAATGTATTTTTTGCCTTCTTATCGTGTAGTTTTCCAAGCTTTGGAGAAATTCGTCATTTTCGTAAATAAAATTTTCGAAAGCAAATAAGATACTTAATACAAAATTACGAGATAAAATGGAGGGAACGTTGTTGTCAGGAAATATCCAAAAAAAGGAAGAACATTTTTATAATATACCCCAAAGGAAACAGAAAGTATTTTCTTTGAAATCTAGTCTAATTCGATCTATTGATTTGGAAGAAATAAAAAGATTTATTTGAGAAAAAAATCTCTCTTCCGAATCAATAATGTTCCACTTAACCAGTTAACTGAGTTTGACGAGTATCGATCGCTTTTCGTGACACACAGAAATTCGCACTCACAAAACGGAGCGACACAGTTAACTGGTTAAAGGGATGGAATGGTTATGAAGTATCTTCAGTTAATTAAGTAATTGTTTTTTGGCAACCCTTAAATATTTTCAAGCAAATATAATCCGTTTCTACTGTTTCTTCAAAAGATTTTCAAATCAAATCAAATCAAAACAAATTAATTTTCATAGAAGATGTAATAAAACTTACAGAAGAAATAGAGAGATGAGTAGAGAGTGTTTTGGTCAGAAGAAGAAAACTTTACAAAAATCGTCGATGGATTTTTTAAACTGAAATTAATATTTCTATAGAAGAGAGAGAGAGAGAGAGAGATAAGTTGCAGGAAATCTCAGAAAACTTGTGGAGAGATAGAAGAGAAATATTTTACTGAATGTAGTAGAAGAATTGAAGGCATAGAAGAAATAGAAGAAAATTGACTTTAGATTATCTGCTACCGAAAAAAGATTTGAGTAATCTTAGGAATACTGTGGAAGCAGCAACAAGGGAAGAAGAACAAATTTTGTTTGAATGTAACGTATCCAAAGCGTTCCTAAAATAGAAAAGTTATTATAAGCTTCATGAAGACTTTAAAACATGAACCCATGAACTGATTACCAAGGACATAAATTTCTATGGTCGTCACTTATAATTTTGTTACTCGCTTCACGGCTTCATGGTTTAAAGTCTTCATGAAGATTTTCTATTTTATGTTGCCTAAATTTAAGTTGAGTCCAGACAATAAGCTTTAAAGGTAGCCCCTCAGAAACTTTCTATAGAAGAGAAAGTGTGTTATAAGTTTTTAAAGAATGTTGCAAGTATAGCAATTTTTGTTGGACAGGCTAAGATTGGACTAAGATTTAAAAGGAGCTTTTTTGGTTTCAACGGTTTTTAAGCAAATTTAAAAGTATTTGTTAGAAAATATTAAACATTTTTCAATTCTTTCCTTAAAATTTAATTTGTTTTCATATTTTGTTAGCAAAATATAACTCATAGGTTAATTTAAAAGTATTTTTTTTAAAGTTATTGCATAAAAAATTTCAAATTTTCAGGTGTTTTTAAGATAGTTTTCAACTATTTTTATATCGTGTTTTATAATTTTTAATTTGTGCAAAATTGTTTATTAATATATGTAATTAAATTAGCACTTACTTTTTTGTTCGTAACACTTCAATATCTCCTCGATCTTATCCTGCTTGAGGGCGCACTTCTTGATCAATAAATCATTCTGATCCTTCGTGGTCTTCAGCTCGAGCTTGAGGCTGTCGAGTTGCGATCCTAAAACTTTACTGCACTCCGCGTCCTCGGTCAGCTTAACGTGTAAACTTTCGTTCTCCCTTATCACATCCTTGAGTTTTCCGGTAAACTCCGCCAATTCGGACTGATAGCCCTCTATGATATCCTCCTTTTCAATAATGGTTTCCTGATAGGCGTTCAGTAACGGGGCTAGTGTGTGGGAGTTGACCTTACCCCAAGAAATTGGCGAGTGCAAGTGATCATAATGGCTCTCACCGAGACCTAAATTTTCAGCCGAAATCGTATGCGTATCATCGGGTTTATTTTCAGTTTTGATTTGTTTAGGGTTGAATGGGATTTTATTAGCATGTAACTTTTGTTGGTAACGTTCTAATTGCACGTTAAGCCTGTAAACGACGTTTTTAAGCATGCTGCAATCCTCGTGTAATTCTTGATTCATCTTCCTTAAAATGCCATAATCACGTTTTGATTTATCGATTAGATCGTTTAATTCCATACAATTTTGGCAAACTTTAGGCCTCTCGAGCTCAATCATACACTCGTTGTACTGATTAACCAGCTCTTGATACTGAGCTTTTATTAAATTATTCTCATTGGCTAACTCTTCGTTTGCACTAAACAAATGCGTCAGTTTCTCTTTAAGTTTGCAATTTTTTTTATTAAGATGATCCTGTGTATTAGCAAGCTCTAAAATTTGTTGTTGAAGTTTTTCATTTTCCCTAGTTAAAAATCGACGGCTGATTTTGTTGACGTTTTCCGAGATTTCGGAGATTAATTCGCCGTTTTGTTGTTTACCGGAGTTTTCGGTGTATTTATTGCGCTTTCCATTAAAGTTAGCACTGAAGGTTTTATGTGTAACATCTCTGCTCTCGTGTCCGTGGACAGGGACCTCCAGTTTCCTATTCCGTTTCGGTTTCTGCGGGATTTCCTGCTGTTGCATGCTACTGGTTGCTCCGGGCTGGATTATTTTGAAATACGGTAACATCGGGACGTGCCGTAAATACTGTCATGCTTTATCGATCTGAAAATGACGTCGTGTTTACACCTGGCGTTAAAGTGCAGTTTTCGGTGAAGACGATCGATGCGATCTTATTATTATTTAAGGTGATTAGTTACTTACGTGTACTTGTTTTGGGATGTCTATTGATTTAACTAGTTGTGGGATCGATAAGTCTTTAACGACGAAGACTGTCATAAATTCGACATTTTGGCACAGTGGCAGTGTGGACGTGTTTGGTGCGGTTTGTTTTGAACGGTTGCCATGGTGAGGGAACGGTGGCCCCCTCGTTGTGTTCACCGGGGCAACTAATCTACATCAGACATTATAGTAGTGTAGTAGATGCATTCAATTATAGGGGGCATAACATATTGATAATGATAACATAATTACATCAAATATTACGAGAATGTAATAAATAGGAACTTAGTATTTATTTTTTTGTTTTGTAGCTAAATTTCTTCTTCTTCGGGTGCATATTTGTCCTGAATTATGGCGATCATCCTGGATATGATTTGAATGTTCAATTTTATGATAATAAACATACTGATATAATTTAGTTTTAGTTTAATTTATTTACAGATTGTAAAATCCTCCAAAAAGTCAAAAGTAACAAAATGTTGCAAAAGGCCAAAAGTACAACACTTATATGATGTGGTGGTCCAATATTAGAATACTTTAGTGGTAGTGGTAGTTATTTCCAGCGTTTTCTGTCCTATGTTTTTCTCTTCCTAGAGTTTTTACGAAATTGTGATGTTATCGAAATTCGTATTTCTTACGAAACCTTTCTTCACAGATTCTAAAATGTTCTAATTGTATTGTTGACCTTCTTGTTCAGCAATTTCTCTTCTATATTTTATGAATAGAAACGTTTATAGAATTTGGAGCGATTTTCTTTACAGATTTCAAATATTTTTTCTTTGAATTTTTTTTATAAAAGATATCTCCCAGATTTCTAAAATTTTTCTGATTCGATCTTGTCGAAAGTTACAGAAATTTCTTTTCTACAATAATTTGCTTCGAGGGTTCTAAATTTTTCCAGTGGTAAGTTTGTTTTTGTTTTTCAAACATTTTATCTTCTAGTTTTTGAAATTATCTTCCATTTTTTTGACAAGTCCAGTTTTAAATTTCTGGAATTACTACGTTCCCAAACTTTAAAGTAATTTTTACACAAGATTTAAATTGCAAAAGTTATATCCGAAAGTTTTTAGTTCTAGTTTTCTTTCTGTTTTTTTCAGCAGTTTCTATTCTATGTTCTTCTCCATCTAGATGCAACAATTTTCAATAAAGATTGTAGTGTTTTTAATTTAAAAAGTATTATCGAAATTTTCAAGGAATTTCTCTTGCAAAATTCCACGGATTCTAAAAATTCTTTATGATAGTTTTATCTTTCTCTTCCAGCAATGTCTTCTCTATATTAAAAAAAATAAAAATTAGATGATTACAGTTTGGCAATTTCTCTTACAGGTTTCCATTTTTTCATTTCTCTAATTTCTGAAATTGTCACTAAAGGTTTTACAATTCTTTTTAAATATTTCTCCAAGATTTCTTTAATATTTCAAGAGTGCTTCTCTTTCTTTTATATTATCAAATATTCCAGGAATTTAATTTCCTAGATACAACAATTTTTTCAAAGGTTTTAAAACTGCTATTTAGCATTCTCTTTTCTGGTTTTATAATTTGTTTCCATTCTAGAATTTTTCAACAAATTCTATTAAACATTTCAGATTTTTAGGCAATGTTTATCCAAGATTTAAATTGAAAAAAAAATCCATCAATTTCTCTTCTAGATTATACAAAAAATTAGATGATTATATTATTTTTAGCAATTTCCCTTACAGATTTCTAAAATTTTTTTTCCGATTGTTAGAATTTTGTAATTTTTATGAAAATGTTCTCCTAGATTTCCAAAATATGTTCTCCTAGATTATCAAAATTTGGAAGAAATTTCTCTTCCTAGTTGAAATTACTTTTTCTAAGGATTCTAAAATTTTCCAGCGGTAATTTTCTCGCTATTTTTTCAGCATTTTCGTTCCCAGTTTCTAAAATGTTCTTCATTTCTAAAATTTAGAGTTTCAAATTTTGAAGTCATTTTTATCTAAGATTAAACTACAACAAAAACCTCCAAACATTTTCCACTGGTTTATATTTATCTTTTTTAACTGCAAAATTTTTCATTCATGGTTCTAGAGCTTTTAGAAAAAGTTATCTAGTCAGAACTTTGTAGGAATTTCTTTTGCTTTATTCAAGAACTCTAAAATTTTCTAATGGTAGTTCCATTTCCTATTCCAACATTTTTTCTCCCAAATTTAATTATTTTTATTAAGGGTTTTACAATTGCTAGGAAATTTTTCTCTTAGATTTAAAATATTTATTTAGCAATATACATTTTCGCTCTATCTCATTGAAATTTCTCTTCAAACTTGCAATAATTTTCGGCAAGGATTCTAAAATTTTCATTGGTAATTTTCTTGTTGTTTTCTAGCTTATCAACTGTTATTAATATCTATTGCAGATTTCTAGTATTTCCACGCTGTCAGCTTTTTAGGCAATATTTATTATAGATTGAAATGGCAACAATTATCTCCGTAGGTTCAAAAATGTTCCATTCGTAGTTTTCTTGCTGTTTCTTTGTCTCTATCCCAACCTCCAATCATTAAACTATCATTGAAAATAATAGGGAAAGTGTTATGATGGCCACATCACCATTTTTTTACGAGTTATAATATTGTAATAGTAATTCTACGAATTTTCCAGTAATTTTACCTTAGTTTGCAAGAATTTGCTTAGAATCTTTTAAAACTCTTCAGCAATTTAGCTTTCAGATGTTTTATATTTTGTACTAATTTGAGAGTTTTAGAATTTCCCAGAAATTCTTCAAAAATTTTATTTACGTAATTTACCAAAACTTTTTCTTTTTCATAAATTTCTCTTGAAATTAACAAATGGTTTCTTCTAGTGGTTTCAATAATGTGCAGTATTTTTTTCAGTTATACAAATGAATTTCTCTTCAGGGAAACGTTTTCTTCAAGGGTTCTAGAATTTTTCATATTTATAAAATCCATTAATTCAAGAATTTTATTGGTCATATCAACAAAAACTTTCTCAGATTGGAAGAGAGATTCGTAAAGAAGAAAGTATATGCAATTTAAAATTAATAAAAAGCAAGAAACATTGCAGAATTTTTCAATAAATTCCTCTTTTAGGCTGAAAGATTTCTTCACAAACTTTACTATAATGATTTCAAAATATTTATTTATTTATCAACGAAATTTGTCTTAATTCCAGAATTTTCTTCATCAGGTTTATTCTTCTTTTCTGTATCTCTTGTCCCATTTTGTCAACTTTAAAAATTTCCCTTCATGATTTTCAGAATGTATAATATTAACAGGACATTGTATAGTTTGAATAAATAAATACATGTTCAGGCAATAAATATTTGTAGTTAGTTTTTCCCAACATATTCTTAACAATAATTCTATTATTTTTTTGTTAGCAATTCTTAAATTAAATAGCTTCCAGATTGCTAGAATATTCTCAAGGGTTTTGAAAAATGTGCCCTTTAAGATTTCTTTTTCTGCTTCTCTGCATCTCTTGTCCTATTTTATCGGACTTGAAATATAAGTGTTTCCCAGAAATTTCACTTCGCGATTTTCAGAATTTTCCAGCAATTTTTGATTTAGAGAGAAATTTTAAAATGTTTCGAGAAATGCTTCTTCCAGACGTCTATAATTTCTTATCCATTTATTTTTAATTCATCATTGCTCTTTTTTAAATCTAAATTCGTCATGAACTTGTTTTTAATATTACTGAATTCTAGATATTTCTAAAGACTTATAATTCAAAATTTTCACCATTATTTATTATCAAACTTTAAAATTTTATTCATTTCCAACAATTTTATTTCCAGTTTGATAGAATTCTTCAACAATTTTTCTTTAAATTGGCAAAATTTTCTTTAAGGGTTATAGAATTTTCCAGCAGTTTTATAAAGTACGCATCCTCTCATTAAATCTGAACTCTTCAATATTTAAGAATTTTCCTTACAGATTTTTATAGTTTTCTAAAAATTATTTTTTAATTTTTCGGTAATTTCTAATAAACAATTTTATTATTTTACAGCAATTTCTTTTCCAGATTTCTAGAATTCCCTAATATTTTCGTTTTTGAATTATAAGAATTTTCTTTTAGAAATTATCAGCAATTTCTTTTCCTGATTTTTATTGTCGGTTTTAGATTTTTCAGCATTTCAGATTTCTATAGTTTTCTGGCAACTTGGTAATTTATTTTTGCAGAATTTTCCTTTACTTTTTGCTTTATTTTATTCAATTTTTAGTTTTCAATTTTAGAATTTTCTACGTAATTCTAAAATTTTCCAAAAATATCTTCTTTAGATTTCTTTATTTTCCATTTGCAAAATTTTATTATTTTCCAGCAATTTTTTTCCAGATTTCTAGAATTACCTAAAATTTTTATTTTTGAATTGTAAAAACTTTCGTTTAGAAATTATCAGCAATTTCTCTTCCTGATATTTATTGTCGGTTTTAGATTTGTCTGCATTTCAGATTTCTATAGTTTTCTGGCAATTAAATTATCGAGAATTTTCCTTTACTTTTTTGCTTTATTTTATCCGATTTTTATTTTAGAAATTTTAACGAGATTCTAAAACTTTCCAAAAATTTCTTCTTTAGTTTTCTTTATTTTCCATCTCCAAAATGTTATTATTTTCCATCAATTTCTTTTCAAGATTTCTAGAATTCTCTAAAATTTTCTTATTTGAATTGTAAGAACTTTCTTAGAAATTTTCAGCAATTTATCTTCCAGATTTTTATTGTCAGTTTTAGATTTTTTAGCATTTTAGATTTCTATAGTTTTCTGGCAACTTGGCAATTCATTTTTTATTTTTATTTTTAAAATTTCGGAAGCAGTTTCTTTTTTAAATTGTGAGAATATTACTCTAAATTTCTAGGAATGTTCTCTTTTAGATTTCTATAGTTTTTTAGCAAGTTCCCAATCTTTTTTATGATTTTATATTTAATTATATTGTCTTGCCCTGTTTAACTCAATTCTTAATAAGTTGCTTATCATGATTATTAAAATATTTAGTTTTTTTAAAGGTTTTCTCTTTTAATTTCTATAATTTTCTAACAAGTTCTTTACCCTTTTTAAGATTTTATATTTATTTATATTTTCTTGCCTTTTTTCATCCCAATTCTTAATTAGTTGCTCATAAAGATTCTTAAATCTTTTAGGTTTTTTAAAGTTTTAGAAATTTTCAGCAATTATCTAGATTAATTTTTTTAAATTTGCAAACACCTCATCTCATTTTGAAGACAACATATTCTCCAATAATTTCTCCTTTAAATTTATTAGTTTTTCCAGCAAACTCTTCATATTTTAATATACATTTTAAAAAATTGTAGTATTTTTTAGTAATTTTTTTCTAGATTTCTAGAATTCCCTAAAAGTTTCTTTCTGTAATTGTAATAATTTTCTTTAAGGGTCTTCTCTTCCAGATTTTTATTATATTTTACTTTTTTGGTTGAACTTTTTAAACTTATAAATTTATAATTTAATACCAAAGAAGTTTTCTTAATAAATATTTCAACCAAAACAAACAAAATCTTTTTAATTTTAATTTCCAATGATTGAAACTGTTTTTATGTACATTTTTAAATATTTAAAGTAGATTTAAAACTACTTTCTAAAATCAGTTGTTTAATAATGTTTTATATTGTTTTTAATTTAAACTCTTTCTAACATTTAATTCACCACATATAGTTTTTTAAATAATCACTTGTTTTGAAATTCGACTATTTTTTTCTTTAAGAATTTTTCAAAAGTTTTAAAGAAATTTTAATTGAGTTTCTAGTAAAAATCAACTGATTTTAAGCAAATTTGCAGAAGTCTAGATCGAAAAACTGTTACTTAAACCTAATTGCGCTTAGTTAATTTTTAGTTATAATGTTTCAATATTATGTATGCTTTTATATTATCTCAAATTGTAGCGTTTATATTTATTAATGTATTTGTGTTTATATTTGTAAAATCCTGTTAAATGGCTTGTCCGTTAATTACAATAAATAAAAATAAAATAAATTAGGAAGTTAAACCTGATATCCAGACTTCTACAATTTCTCTTCCAGATTTATTAAATTCTACAGCATTTTTTAGATTTTAGTTAGATGTTTTCTTTAGATTTCATGTTTCTGTAGTTGTTCAACAATTACTATTCAATTATTTGAGAATTTTTCATAATTTCTTGCTATATTTTATCCAAATTTGTTTCACTTCTATATTACTACAATATTCTTCAAGAATTCTAGAATTTACTAGCAATTTCTCCTTAGATTTCTTATATTTCCCAGCATCTCTTGTCCCATTTTAATACATTTTTTCAAAATTTTGGTATTGTCCAGCAATTTTTCTTTTGAATTTCTATGGGTTTTCAATAATTTCTTTTTAATATTATAAACATTTTCTTCAAAGTTGCTAGAATATTCTTCGAGGGTTCTAGAATTTTTTAGTAATTTCATTATCAGATATCTTGAATTTCTAAATATCCTTTGTCACATTTTATCAGACTTCTTCAATTTTTCGAAGATTTGTTACGGTTTTGGAAATCTGCAACATTTTTTTTAGATTCCTATAATTAAAATTTTTTCTTCAAGTTTTCACCATTTCTCGCTATGTTTGGTACAAATCTTTCAGCAATTTCTTTTCCAAATTGTTGTTTTTTGAGAGTTGTTACATTTTGCAGAAATTTATTTTTCAGATTCCTTATATTTTCCAGTCCTACTTTATCAAACTCATTCAAAATGTTGGAATTTTCCAGCAATTTCCTTTCCATATTTCTAAAGTTCTGCAGCCTCTTTCAAATTTGAAGAATTTTCTTAGAGTTTTAAAAATTGTCAATTCCAGCGTGCTAGATTATTCTTCAAGGGGTTCTAGTTTTTTTTTTCAGATATCTTGAATTTCTAAATATACTTTGTGACATTTTATCAGATTTCTTCAAATACGACCACTTTGAAGAAATCTGATAAAATGTCACAAAGTATATTTTTTCATCAATTTACCAGTCGAATGTTTAAAATTCTACAATTACCTTTTTTTGAAATATATGAATTTTATTCTAGATTTTAAGAATTTGATAACAATTATTCTTTTTGGATTTCTATGTTTTTTTTTTAAATTACTTTCTAATTAATGTTTCGGAAAATATTCATTATTTATTCTTTGTTAAATCTTATCAGATTTTTTAGCAATCTCTTTTCTACATTTCTAGAATTTTTGAGAATTTTAGAATTTTCTAGTAATTTTATTTTAAATTTTTTTTTGGCATCTCCTTTTCTATTTTATCAGTCCTCAATACTTTCTAGCAATTTCCCTTCTTGATTTCCAGAACTCAATTTGCCTTTCAAATTCAAAGAATTTCCCTTAAGAATTTTACCAATTTCCAATCATTCTCTTAAAATATTTCACAATTTTTAGAACTTTATTATGAAACTCTGTAATGGAACTCCCAAAGAAATAATAATAAAAACTGATGAAAAGATCAATTTTCATTCTTGATTTTCAGAACTCAATTTGCCTTTAAAATTCTAAAAATTTTTCTAAAGTATTTTACCAATTTCCAATAATTCTCTTAGAATTCCCTTAAACCTTAACTTAAATAACATGATGCAAAACTGATGAAAAACTAAATTTCCCTTCTTGATTTTAAGAACTTAATTTGACTTCTAAATTCTAAGAATTTTCCTCAAGAATTTTACCAATTTCCAACCATTTTCTTACAATTCCCAAAGAAATTTCCAACAATTTCGAGGAGAAATTGCTGAAACTTAAATAACATAATGCAAAACTGAAAAACTCTCAAGAAATGAAATAGAAATTGTTAACATAATGCAAAACAGATGAAAAACTCATTTTCCCTTCTTGACTTTCAGAACTCAATTTGTCTTTTAAATTCTAAGAATTTTCCTCAAGAATTTTACCAATTTCCAATAATTCTCTTACAATTCCCAAAGAAATTTCCAACAATTTTGAGAAGAAATTGCAGAAAACTTAAATAACACAATGCAAAACTGATGAAAAACTCATTTTCCCTTCTTGACTTTTAGAACTCAATTTGTCTTTAAAATTCTAAGAATTTTCCTCAAGAATTTTACCAATTTCCAATAATTTTCTTACAATTCCCAAAGAAATTCCAACAATTTCGAGGAGAAATTGCTGAAAACTTAAATAAAACATTGCAAAAGTAATAAAAAACTATATTTTCCTCCTTGGCTTTCAGAACTCAATTTGTTTACAAATTCTAAGAATTTTCCTCAAGAATTTTACCAATTTCTAATAATTCTCTTTCAATTCCCAAAGAAATTTCCAACAATTTCGAGAAGAAATTGCAGAAAACTTAAATAACATAATGCAAAAATGATGAAAAACTCAATTTCCTTCTTGACTTTCAGAACTCAATTTGTGTTAAATTCTAAGAATTTTCCTCAAGAATTTTACCAATTTCCAATAATTCTCTTACAATTCTTCAAGAAATTGCTGAAAACTTAAATAAAATAATGCAAAACTAATGAAAAACTCAATTTCCCTTCTTGATTTTCAGAACTCAATTATTCTTTTAAATTTTAAAAATTTTACCAATTTCCAACATTACAATGTTTCCAGCATTTCTTCCTTTATTTTATAAACCTCTATAATGGAATTCCCAAAGAAATTTCCAAAAATTTCGAGTAGAAATTGTTTAAAACTTAATGCAATACTGATGAAAACCAATAAATGAAATATAAATTGTTAAATTGTGAAAAAAACTGTGATAAGCTGGAAGGTATTTGTTGAAAATTTGTAAAACCCTGGAAGAAAACTTTTACAACTTAGAAGATACATTTCTAGAATAATTTGGAAATCTGGAAGTGAAATTGATGGAATATACTAAAATTTTGCAAAGGTCTGATAAAATAGAACAGAAGTTGTTGAGAAATTCAGATTTATCAAATTTTCTTCGATTGTTTAAAACTTTTCAGAAACGACTTTTTCAGATGTCTTGAATTTTCTTTCAATTTAACAGACATCTTTCAAATTTGAATGTTTTCCTTCTAGATTTTTAGATTGTTTCACTTATAAGAAATTTCATCAAGTTTTTAGAAATGTTTAAATTACTAAACAGATTTATATATATAATTTTCTAGCAATTCGCCTTTGATTATTAATTTTATTTAAATTGTATTATGTATGATTCAATAATAACGGGTGTTTCTAAATGAATATCGGCGTTTTAATCCTTTGTATTACTTATTATGTAAAACTTAAAATCATAATTATTACATGAAGTGAAAGGGAAACTCTAACAGTTCTGTTTGTTGATACGAGCATGTGCTAGAGGGCGCTAGTGAACAGAAAACAGACATGTTTTTGATCTGGTGGTTAGATAATCCTCACAAGATTGCAACGAAATTGACTGTTTTTTGTGCCAAGGACAGTTTATGTCCCTTTTTTGTTTGGAGAAGCAACTGTAACTGGTACTTCCTATCTTAATGCTCTACAACCCCGATATTCATTTAGAAACACTCCGTATGATAATATATTTAATGTAGTTATTTTATTTATGTGAAGGTTTATTGAAACACAGTTATATTCCTTTTTTCACTTTTTAATTTTCTACTGCTAAAGCGGAGAAAGGAATATAATTGTGTTTCAATTCAGTTATTTAATATATGGTAAAATAATTTAGGTCACAATTTTTTTTAAAGGTTTTTCCTGCGTGGACTGTGCGGCCATGATCCTCGGCGATTTTCTCAATTTCATCCTGCCGGTATCCATGGTGGTAAATCCGTACTGCGATTACTATCAGTATATGGAAATGGGCCAGGAATACTACATATATAACGCCGAATATCCGAATTTATATCCGGGAGGAACGAGCTGTCGATGGGTGGCCCAGAGTCCGGATAATACGAAAATAGTCTTGAGTTGCAACGAAATAAATTTACCAACTGTGAGTGTCAAAACATTTCTATAAATTTTATAATTTGATTTTAACGATTTTCATATATCAGAGATACACCATTACGGTGACATCTATGATCTAAATTTTGCAATGATTTCATTCATACACTCAGTCATTACTTTGACATCTGTGGTCTAAATTTTGCACTGATTTCCCTAATTGAATGCATAAATTACTGAGCTGTTAATATAAATAATTCATGCCTTAAATTATTCAAAAATTGGTTTATCTGTATTCAAATGCGATGCGCTAATGAGTCTGGAATAAGCGAAAGCAGTCTGTAGTTGTGGTTGATATGGAAATAATAATTTACAATTCTTATTGTTCTTTTTTTAGAGTAAAAACTGTCAACAAGATCGACTCGCCATTTCATTATCAGGGAATTTATCGCTTAACGATTCGCATAATTATTGCGGCATGGGTGAGGTCACCTTGGTGTCGAACAAAAATTCTCTGGCTGTAGGTAAGTGCATTTAAATACATTAAAATGTATTGTAAATAATACTGTAAATATTATTTGAATGCGTGGTATTTATATTTTAACACAAATAGAATCATATAAAATTTGGCCTTAATTAAAGAAATGAATACAGATATATTGAGTTAACGTAATAGATAAGTTGTTGAGATAGGTAATAAATAAGCTATTGGGATAGGTCAAGAATACGCTAAGTTTACATTTAAATTTGTAACGTTCACGTTTCGCCACCTCTTAATTTTTAGACTAAAAGATTTCAAGATATATAATTTAGGAAAATTTAATAAATTCGAAAACAACGATTTAACATAGGCGACCCAATTAACACCAAGATAAATATAAATAGAAATTATATATTTTAATTTAATACCATTTATTTTGCAATTCACATCACATATTCACCGGCTATTATGCAATTGGGCATCCATAAGGACGTAAGGGACGAATCCTCAATATTTAGTGTGTTGAATTCAATTGCGGTTGTTCGAAAAAGGTCAACCACAGGTCACCTTAAGACGGAATCACGCGTCCGTATTTTCGTCGATTAAAATTTGAGCATCTCTTATTTTAATATTTATCATTTACGGTGATATTTCGCTTGTGAGAGGGATCATCGTAATTTATATTTTCGACATTTGATAACAATTTTTACTTCCCGTGTGGGAGTTTATTAACATACTATTGTGACCACAATAATTCTGTGTGGCTGCGGCTTTATTTTCGTTAATTCGAAATTGTCATTTTTTGAACTAGTTTGAATAGAGGGCACTCGCTTAAGTATTTTTGGGGGAAATAAAAATTGATAAAAATTTCTGAGACAGTAATTGTCGAGCTGTGTGCTCAGGAGGTCGTTGAAAAGGAGTCTTAAAGAACACGTGCTGTGTGCCATTGTGTTAAGGAAGAAATCTGAAAGAATCTCTGTGATCTTAACAACCAAATAAGTCCAAATTTAATATTAAGCGAGGCCAAACTATTTTCCCTATTTTGTAGAAATTTTTTTCTCTGGAATTTTGTTATCTACATTTTTCCAGCTTGTCCGTTTTGTTTTTCTGTTTTAATAATAATTAATTCCGGCTCGTTTACTAAAATTTAAAATTTTTAGGACTCGTTGTTTGGGTTAAATTTTTGTTAAAAATTTAAAAATCCATTTGAGCCCATTCTTTTTGGAATTTTTGGCGATTTCCGAAGTGTAGTCCGAAATCAAATTCTTTGCCACGGCGATTTCGAAGGATCATTCGAAGGATTGCGTGGGCGGACTTCTGGAAGGATCAATTATCTTTTGCTGATCCTGGAGATAGGAGATGGTGTATTGAACCGGAAAATTTGCAGGAAAATTCCAGATAAGTGAACAATGAAAAAAAAACTGTTGAATTTTAAATTTAATTATATAATAATTAATTTGATCAGTGTTTTGCATATTGATGAATTAGCGTTTAAGAAAAGGAAATCATTCAGATTTATTTAATACTTAGAAATTTGAGTTGCATTAATTGATTGATAGGTAATTTTACATTCCTACGTCAATTATTTAAAGTAGGAGAAGCAATTTTTATAAAGTAATTGTATTAATTAAATTAATTAGAATAAGGATTTGTGGTGGAAATTCAGGAAAGAGAGATAATTTTTTGTTACGATTTTCTTTAGATTAAGATTTGCATTAAATCTATTGTATGACATATGTAAAGGGTGACGTCATTCTACCTGAATTTGTCTATGATTTTGATGATTATTTATTTTGATTTATATGGGGATATGTTTTTTTTTTAACGATTGTTTCGCACATTTTTAGTTGTTTGATTAAATTGAGATTTAGTTATTATTCTTTTTAAAAGCGATTTTGATATTTGTATGTTATTGAGTGTTCGTGTGTTAATCAATTATTATTTAATTTTTTTATAGTAATAAAAACATTGTATATTTTTTTAATTTTTTTAAATTAAATTTTGCATATGATTTAAACTTTTCTTTCAATTAATTATTTTTCTACCTTTGTTTTCCTCCTTAAGTTTCTTGGTTTAGAGAGGAGAAGTAACTTTAAAGAATTTTTGAAAACCAAGTGGCGCTCAACATTTTTATTTTTTTGTTTTTTTAAATCTTATACCCACGACTCTGCCTATCGACAAAGAGTTGCCGAAAGCAGGTCACATAAAATTGGCGCCCAACGTGGGGCCCGAATGACAAAAAAAAAACGCTCAATAACAAATATCAAGACGCAATACTTTAAAGTTTATATACAATTTTATTTTGCTAGAAAAAATAGAATAGATCAATTAATGCTAATAAGTAGTTGAGAGAAATACATTTGATCAGATTAAAATTCAAATAGCTTCACTTTCTGGAATTACTGGTAGAACATGGAGCCTAACTTTTTGTTGAAACATGAATTAATTTACGAATTAAGTATTCGGGGTTTTCATAATGAGACGGCCAAAGTCGAAGATTTGCGCTTTGTGTTGAGGAAATTTCTTTCTGAAAATATAGCTCCACTTGAGAAAGAAACAAAATTTGTGTCAGGTGTAGATGATAAGGAGATAGATGAATCTATGGAATCTGTTCGTCAGTGTATAGATTCTTACCCAGGTAAAGACGCGAAGGCGACGGAAAAAAGGGTTAAGATAAGGTTGTTGCACTTACAAAATAGAATTGGTAGGTTAGTAGAGTCGAGTGATGCGGTAAAAGGGTTCAAAGCCGATAATCTTAGCAAATGTATACTATTTGAAGCGCAGTTGTCTCGCAAGTCTTTAAACATTTCGAAGGCGATGGCATCCACTTTTGTTGAAGGGGGTCGACATTCATCTTTAGCTGGAGCAGGAGTCGGTTCTGGTGAAGACGATGATGAAGAAGAGGATGTTCTTTTTGTTACGAGTTCTCCCTCTAGGCCTATAGGTAATCACCGCAAAGTTTGTCACGTTCCAGTCTACAAATGGGGTCTCACATTTGACGGTGGGTCATCACTTTTGGAATTTCTAGAAAGAGTCGAGGAGCTGAGAGAAGCCCGGGGAGTTTCAAAGGATGAATTGTTTCGTTCAGCGGTGGATTTGTTTTCAGGGGACGTTCTTCAATGGTTT
This sequence comes from Ontholestes murinus, assembly GCA_963969525.1. Classification (NCBI taxonomy): domain Eukaryota; kingdom Metazoa; phylum Arthropoda; class Insecta; order Coleoptera; family Staphylinidae; genus Ontholestes; species Ontholestes murinus. The sequence continues at coordinate 8,777,469 of OZ018387.1, forward strand.
AGGCCCAAAAGAAGAGTACTTTCCGATTGGGATTCCTTGGTAGCGGCTCTAAAAGCAGATTTTCTTCCACCAAACATTAATGACAGTCTTCTGGAAGACATCATCAATAGGAAACAAGCGCGAAATGAAAAAGTTGCTATTTATATAGCGTCTCTGGTGCAAAAATTTTCTATGTTAAGTAATCCACCTGATGAAGCATCTCAAGTGTGGAGGATTCGACAAAATCTTTTACCCTCTTATAGGTCGCGTCTTAGTCTCCATGAGATTACGAGTATTCACCAACTGGCAGATTTGTGCAGAAAATTAGAGGCAGATGATCCGGTTGCAGCAACCAGAAATGGTGTCCAAGGAAGGCGTGCTGAGCAGGCGGCGGTGGTATCCGTTCAAGATAGATCGAGATCCTCTCTGATATGTTACCGTTGTCGAAAAAGGGGCCATATTGCAAGATATTGTAAGGAAACACTTAATGAACAGGTTCCTTCAAAAAACTAAATTTCAGGCTGTCCAAGGGTCGCCACAGCCTGTGTCCAAATCAGACCCAACTAAACGAATGGGACCAGTGGTTGAAGGTCGTACAGTCCTTCTTTTCAAAAGGGTGTATTAGTTCTATTTTTGTTAAAAAACCGCAAGATAACCGTTTATATTTGGAAGTAGGTGTTTTTGACGTGAGGATAACTGCTTTGGTCGATTCAGGGGCAAACCGTTCTATCGTAGGTGGGATAGAGTTGTGTAAGGAAAAATTGAGAGTTTTGCCTTCTGAAATTAAATCAATTTATACAGCTAGCGGAGAAAGAATAGTAGTTTCTGGTGAAGTTCATCTAGTTTTAAATTTCGAAAATAGGTTGTATCAGGTTAACGCTTTAGTTGTTCCGAATATAAAGTATACGTTAATATTAGGCGCCGATGCAATGAAGAATTTGGGCTTACGAATAGGGTTATTAGGTAATTCAATTAGCTCTATAGAAGCGCGTAACCTGCTGGAAAAAGACGAAAAGGGTATTATCGAGTTTTCAAACCTAAGTCTGGACGAAAAGACGAAGTTGGAGTCTATGGTCGGTCTGTTCAAAAACCTATCTAAATCAGAGTTAGGGCGTACCAACAAAATAACACATACAATTGATACCGGAAGTGCGGAGCCAGTCAAACAAAGGCACTACAGTTTGTCACCCTTCATGCAGAAAATCATGGACGAGAAATTGGACGAAATGATTAAACTTGGGGTGATCAAACCATCCTCGAGTCCCTGGTCTTCACCAGTCGTTTTAACGAAGAAGGCCAACGGCGAATATAGGTTTTGTTTCGATGGTCGTCGATTGAACGAGGTGACGAAGAGAGACGCTTACCCCCTTCCTAAAGTCGATGCCATACTTAACAGGTTAAGAGAAGCACGAGTAATTTCAACTATAGATTTGAAGCACGCATTTTGGCAGATCCCATTAGACGCAGATTCTCGAGAGAAAACCGCTTTTGCTGTTCCAGGAAGAGGCTTGTATGGGTTTGTAGTTATGCCTTTTGGGCTACACAACTCAGCTCAGACTCAGCAGCGTCTGATGGATAAACTATTCGGACCAGAACTAGAACCCAATGTATTTGTCTATTTAGACGATATTATTGTCTGCAACAGGACCATCGAGGAGCACCTTAAAACGCTAAAGGAAGTACATCGTCGTTTGGATGACGCAAAACTTACTATCAATTTTGAAAAGTGCAAGTTTGCTAGGTCTCACCTAAAGTATTTAGGGTTTATAGTTGACAGGGGTGGACTGAGGACCGATCCTGATAAGGTAGCGGCGATGGTGGAATATCCAGTACCAACGAACGTCACAGAAACTAAACGGTTCCTCGGATTATGTTCCTGGTATCGGAGGTTTATACCTCAGTTTTCTACATTGGTGGCACCAATTAATGCACTTATAACAGGGAGAAAGAAGCGGCAATCTATCAAGTGGGATGTTCGCGCCGAGACGGCCTTCCGGGCTATAAAAGAAGCCTTAACAACTGCACCTGTTTTAGCCAGCCCGGATTTTTCCAAATCGTTTTGTATCCAGTGCGACGCTTCTGATGTGGGAATAGGAGCCGTTCTTACTCAATCCGGAGAAGGCGAAGAGGAACACGTGATCTCTTTTGCGAGTAGGTCCCTGTCGAGAGCCGAGCGGAACTACAGCGCTACGGAACGTGAATGTCTAGCATTAATTTTCGCGGTAGAGAAATTTAGACCCTACATAGAAGGAACGCGCTTTGTTGCGATTACCGATCATTATTCTCTCCTATGGCTTCAGCGATTGAAGGATCCCACTGGACGATTAGCTTGGGCTTCGAAGCTAAGCCATTACGACATGGAATTACGTCATCGCAAGGGGAAGTTTCATGTTGTGCCAGATGCGCTGTCTAGGACACCTGCTGATAAAAATCAAGTTGAAGATGTAGCAACGTTGGATGTGGGTGAGGGTTCAATTATGACTAACTTAGTAAATTGTACAAATCCCGACTCTTGGTACCAGGGAATGATTGCTAAAATAAGTAAGTTTCCGGATAGGTATCCATCTTGGAGAGTGGAAGGAGAGCGAATATATAAATATGTGCAGAGTAAGACTCTCATCAAATCGAACACGTCAGAGTGGAGGTTAGTAGTGCCAAGTTCCCAAAGGTTGACAGTATTAAAATGGGCTCATGATGAACCGACTTCAGGACACTTCGGGTTCTTTAAAACACTCAGAAAAGTAAGCGACATGTTCTATTGGCCTAAAATGCGTGATTACGTATCAAAATATGTAAGGAACTGTAGGGTATGCGGCGAACAAAAAGCACCAAATGTCGCCAGGGCAGGATTGATGGGAAACCAAAAGAAGGTGCAATTCCCATTTCAGGTGATCTCAACAGATCTAATTGGGCCTCTACCTAGATCGAAAAAAGGTAACTGTTATCTCTTAGTGGTGACGGACTGGTTCTCGAAATTCGTATTGGTGAGTCCTTTAAGGAGGGCCACGACTTCTGAAGTTTGTAGTTATATGGAAAACCAGGTATTCCTTTTGTTCGGTGTTCCACAAATTAAAATGATGGATAACGGCAAACAATTCATATCATCCAAATTCAAAGAGTTGTCTGAAAAGTATAAAATTAAACACCTTTGGTATAATGCGAAGTACCACCCACAGGTCAACTTCACAGAGAGGTACAACCGGGTGATAGGGACGGCAATTAGGTCTTATTTGAGGGATAACCCTCACAACACTTGGGATGAACATATTTATGAGATAGGTTACGCGATAAGATCGTCAGTACACGAGGTAACCGGATTCAGCCCGAACTTCTTGAACTTTGGAAGAAACATACCCAGTAGAGGAGATTTCTATGGCACGGCCAATGGCTTTAAGGTTGAAGATGTTAACCCCAACCAGTTTGCACAGGATTTAGGAAATCTTTCCGTCATATATTCTGAAGTGAAAGATAGGTTAGAGAAAGCATATGAGAAGAATGCTAAGACATATAATTTAAGGAAGAGACAAATCAAATTTGAAATTGGGGACCTCGTATGGAAAAAAAACTATGTTTTGTCAAAGGCATCAGAAAAATTCGCAGCTAAGTTAGCGTCAAAATATGTGCTTTGTGAGGTAACAAAGGTAGTCTCTCCATTAGTGTACGAAATAAAGGATGTAAATGGCAAGGGATTAGGGCGTTGGCATCTAAAAGATTTAAAACCTTATTTCGGAGATAATGTGGAAAATGCAGAATAAATACAAACCGCGGGTTTGGGTCGTCCTATTTTTTTTTTGAGTTCGAGTTTCCTATTTTATTTGCAAATATCTTAAATTCCAATATTCTCTCTATACTGTTGAATCGTTTAGGGATAGGTTAGTTATAAGTAGTAGGTTAGGTTAGTCAAATAATTATCATTGTAAGATTAGGGTAAATTAATTTTAAGATACGGCTTAGCAGTATCAACTTGAGTTGTGATGGCCACACAATTTCGGGTTGAACAAAAGAGAGAACACAAAAAATAGTTGCGTTTACTCACTATTTTTTTAAGGGGAAGCGGGGTAGTGTAACGTTCACGTTTCGCCACCTCTTAATTTTTAGACTAAAAGATTTCAAGATATATAATTTAGGAAAATTTAATAAATTCAAAAACAACGATTTAACATAGGCGACCCAATTAACACCGAGATAAATATAAATAGAAATTATATATTTTAATTTAATACCATTTATTTTGCAATTCACATCATATATTCACCGGCTATTATGCAATTGGGCATCCATAAGGACGTAAGGGACGAATCCTCAACAAATTATTGGAATAGGTTAAGTTTACGCTATTATCCACATAAGTACGCTAATAAGACCCTAATGATGAAATTTGGAAATAGTTATATTAGTTTGCGTGTAAATAATCTTCATACTGAATTTACTGGAACATTTAAAATATCTGAAATTCGACTTTTCTCTAGTTTCAGACGAGAGGATAATTTTATAAGTTTAAATACGATTGATTTTTTAGTTTGATAATATTTTACATCTCCTGATATAAAAACTCATTTGTTTTTAATTATGGCCAAATAAATATGGGTATAATTCGATTAAGAGCCACAGTTAAAAGATTCCTCCTTCTAAAAAGTCTGAAGATTAAATAAACTTATTTCTTTATTTAAAGCAACAGTTTAAACATCTCGACATTGACTTTTTAGCTTGTTTCAGGCGATAAAGCTTTGAATAAAGCTTATGAAACAATTATGTTCCCTTTTTAAATATCAAATAATTAATTTAAAAGAAATTGTTTAGGTTTATTTACATCGCCGTATTCCTCTGGTGGACGATTCGTTTGTACGGTGGTTGCAATTGCTCAACCTGAAGAACCTACCACCACTACCACTGCCAGACCAAATTCTTGTGATTGCGGGTGGAGGCAACAAGTAAGTATTTTATTATTACATTTAACTTAAAATTGAATAGACTATAGTCGTAAATTGAAGTATGCAGTTAATAGAATGAGTGAGTTAAAGAACTTTTATTTGGTATTTTAAAGAAAGAGTAAAGAGTAGAATGTTAAAACAAAGAAATTAGTTTTTAATTTCCCTATATAGAAAAATTATAAAGTTTATTTATTTATTTATTGTTTGCTTTGTTTCTCTTCATAAGTTAATCAAAAATACATACCATTATAATGGTAATTATTTATAAATAATATAATATAAAGTTTAAAAAGATTAATTGAATAACTTAGAATATATTTATCAAATTAAAAATCCTACCATGAAAATGAAATACTAAATTCTTTAAATAAACCACAAAAAAATGAAAAATTATCAATGATGCATGTAGGAGTAATTATGTACCAAAAAACAAATAAAATAAGTGCAAATGATATCCAAAACTATTTTATAAGCGCATATAAATAACAATCTGACATGCAATAAGGAAGACTATAAAACATTATTGAAAAATTTAAAAATAAACACACATAATTCTTTCTTTTTAGAACAAGTCACACAACAAGGAATTAAAAACATCATTCTATCATTAAAATACTCTGGTTCAACAGATATATATGGAATAAATGCAAATATTATTAAAAATATCACTGAATTCATTTGCCTAATATTGGAATATTGTCAAAATTTTGCATATTGTTTCTTAACAAAGTTGTCAACTGTCAAAATGGAAACAATTTTTAAATTGTCAAAATTTTCGTATTTATCAGTTATCGAAATTTGCAAACTGTCAAAATATTAATTGCAAAAATTTATGAAATTTTCCATTATTCATTTGGAATATTGATTGTCAAAATTATCTGTTATATCCGTCAAAATTTAGGCAATTTAATCATCAAAATTGTCAACTATCATAATTCTGTGTTCTAGAAACAGAATATCAATTGTTTGTCGAAATGTAGGAAATTTGTATTAGCAAAATTGTTAACCATTAAAACATCCACTGTTACGTGTTTAGAAATTGTCTCTTATCAAATTTGATAGCTGTCAAAAATATGTCAGAAGTTTAGGCAATTCTGTATTAATTTATGTATTGGCAGAATATTAATTAAGCGTAAAAAATTCAGGATATTCTCTATTTGTCACAATTACCAACTGTCAGAATATCAATTTATAATTTAGGAAATTATTTGTTATACAAAAATGTCAATTGTCTGAATATTAATTGTCAGAACTTGGAAAATTTTCTCTTATCAGAATTCAAGCGATTCTCTATTATTAAAAATGCTAACTGTCAAAATTTAAAACATTAATCAACTGACAGAATATTTGTTGTCAAAATATATTTTCTAGCTATGACTAACTTTCTTTCTCAATCTTTTAGTGTTACAAAATTTTTATGATTTATTTTTTGCCCTTTTTTTTCTAATGCCCTGCAAAAAAAACAATTTATTGCTGTACCTTTCCTTCAACTTTTATAATTTATGATATATTTCGGTTGCTTCTAAAAATTACCTTCTGGTCATTTGTTTTTCCCTACATCAAATTTTTTGTGTACCAAAATATCGCATTTTATGATGTATTTAACATTCTCTTTTAACCATTGATAACTTTTCAGGAGTTTCTAAGGCAGTTTCCAGTCATTTCTATCCAGATTTTAATATTCTCTTATAAATTGCAAAGATTTCCTTCAGGGCTCAAAAATTAAAAAAAATCTTTTGCAGAACTTTAGACTTCTATTTCGAGAGTTCAGAAATTTCCAGTAACTTTTATTCAGATTTGGAGGCTATAGATTTTTCTAGAAAATCTGTTCATAGAAATCTAGACTCTTTTTAGTTATTTCTCCTCCAGATATCAAATTGTTTTTTTTTCAAGCTGTCTTTTAAATTGCGAAGTTTTTAGAATTTTCAAGAAATTTTTGATCTAGAATTCTAGATTTTTTTGTAGAATTCTGGAAATTTCCAGTAAATTGCGAAGATTTAAATGAAGGCTTTTGTCTTCTAAATCGCAAGCTCTAGAATATTAAGAATTATCTTCTAGAAATGTAGATTATTTTATTTAGAAAGTTCTAAATTTTCAGTAATTTCTTTTCCCGATTTTAAGATATTGTTTAAACTGGTTTTCTAAATTTCTAGGAGGCTCTAGAATTTTTAGTAAATTTTCATTTAGAAATCTAGACATTTTTCAGGAAATTTCCAGAAATTTCTCCTTCAGATTTCAATGTTATCTTCTTATCTTTTAAATTGTAAAGATTTTCTTCGAGGCTCTAGAACTTTTTAGAAATTTGTTTGTAGAAATCTGGATAATTCTTGAGCGTTCAGGAAATTTTCAGTAATTTCTCTTTTTCTAATTCCCTAGATTTTTTTAGAATTTTATTTCTAAAATCTAGACTCACTTTTTCAAGAAATCAAAATATTTCCACTAATTTCTTCTCTAGGTTTCAAGATTTTTCAATTCAACCCGCTTTTTAAATTGTGAATGTTTTATTGGAAGCTTTAAATTTTTTTGGAAAGATTCGTTTAGAAATCTAGACTTCTCAAAAAATTTTAAAAAAATCTAGACTTTTTTCGAGAGTTCAGAAAATTTCTTCTTCATATTTCAAGATTTTTTTCAATTTGTCTTCTAAATCCCAAAGTTTTTTTTTTGAGGATCAAGAATTTTAAAAATTTTCTTGTAGAAATCTAGATTATTTTCTCGAGGGTTCAGGAAATTTTTAGCAATTTATTCTCCAAGTTCAAGATTTTTTTTGAAGTCGTCTTTTAAATTGAAAAGATTTTCTTTGAGGCATTAGGATTTTCTAGATTTTTTGTTTTAAAAGTTTAGAGTTTAGAAAATGACCAATAACTTCTTCCCCGAATTAATTTTTTTTTCAACTTTTCTTGTAAATTGCAAAGATTTTTTCAGGCCCTAAATGTTTTTTTAATTAGTCTTCTTTTTGAGAACTCAGGTAAATTTCGGTAATTGCTTCTCTAGAATTCAACATTTTGTTTCAACTAGAGGCTATAAAATTATTTAGAAAGTTCTAAATTGCGGAATTTTTTAGAAAATTTTTTTATTTTCGAGAAAGTTTAAGGAGTTTTTAGTAATTTATCTTCAAGATATTATTTCAACTGGTCTTCTAAATTTCTAGGAGGCTCTAGAATTTTTAGAAAATTTTCATTTAGAAATCTAGCTTATTTCTCCAAGAGTTCAGGAAATGTCTCCTCCAGATTTCAAGGTTATCTTCTTATCTTCTAAATTGTAAAGATTTTTTTTGAGGCTCTAGAACTTTTTAGAAAATATGTTTGTAGAAATCTAGATATTTCTTAAGGGTTCAGGAAATTTTCAGTAATTTCTCTTTTTTTTGAGGCCTTAGATTTTATAGAATTTTTTTCTAAAATCTAGACTTACTTTTTCAAGAATTCAAGAAATGTCCACTAATTTCTTCTCTAGGTTTCAAGACTTTTTAATTCAACCCGCTTTCTAAATTGTGAAGATTTTATTGGAAGCTCTAAAATTTTTAGAAAAGAATCGTTTAGAAATCTAGACTTCTCTCAGAAATTAAAAAAAAATCCAATAATTCTTTCTAGACTTCTCTCAGAAATTAAAAAAAATCCAATAATTCTTCCTTTCACTTAATTGAAAATTTCACTATGTTTTAAGTATAGATTACCACGTAGTAACGGTCGCAATCATTCTATTTATCAAAAATTTTGTGGATGTTTACTCGAGGCGTATTTTTGATTTTACTCGATATTTTTCTAAATTTTAAAAATATTTCATAACTTTTCAAACAAAGATTAAAAGGAATGAGAAACTGAATAAGTTTTATTAAGACATGTTTTTCGTAAAGTTCTTAATTTGTGAGAAAAAAAAATATAATTTTTCAGAAATTTTTTTAGATTCTAGAAATTTCAGTAATTTCTCCTCTATACTTTTAGTTTTTATTGCAACTTCTTTCCAAAGAATTTTCATCGAGAATTCTAGAAATGTTTACAAGTTTAGCAAAGATTTTATTTAAGAGTTTCAAAATTTTTCAGAAAGTCATTATTTATATTTATTTTTTAGAGATTTCTTCGTGGTTTCTCTTCAAGATGTTGTTAACTTTTTCTATTAAAAAAATGTCTTCTATATTTCTATAATTTTGTCAGATGATCCATACTTTTAGTTTATTTCACATTTTACAGTTTCTAGAATTATTCACAAGATTTCATTTTAGATTTATAAAACTTTTCTTGAGGATTCTAAAATTGTACAGTAATCTCTTTTTCTTATTTAATAAATAAATAGTTATTTTCAGAATTTTTAGCAAAGATTTTATTCGAGAGTTCTAGATTTTTCAGAAAGTTCTTTCAAGATTTTGTTTAACTTTACAATTTATTAGGACATTTTCTTCTAAATTTCTAGATCTTACTTAAAGGCTTCTAGAAGTTTCAGGAATTTCTCCTCCACATTTTTAAGTTTTTTGCACTTCCCTTTCCAAAGAATTTTGATAGAGGATTCTGGAATTTTTCACAAGTTTTCCTTTTAGATTTCTAGAACCTTTTTGGAGGATTCTAGAAGTTTACAGTAATTTCTTGATATTTCCAGAATTTTTGGTAAAGGTCTTATTCGGAAGTTCGAGATTTTTTAGAAAGTTCGTTTCAATATTTATCGAATTTTCTTTGAAGCTGTTTCCAGGAATTTCTATTCCATATTTTAATATTGTCTTATAAATTGCAAAAATTTCCTTCAGATCTCAAAAATTAAAAGAAAAATCTATTCCAGAACTTTAGACTTTTTTTCGGGAGTTCAGAAATTTTCAGCAGACTTTTTTCAGTTGTTTCTCCTCCAGATAACAAGATTGTCTTTTAAGCTGTCTTTTTCAAGAAATTTTTTATCTAGATTGTAGATTTTTTTTGTAGAATTCAGGATATTTCCAGTAAATTGCGAAGATTTAAATGAAAGCTTTTTTAGAAAATTTGTTTTTAAAAATCTAAACTCTTTTTCCAGAGTAATTTCTAGTAATTTCTTCTCCACATTTCAAGATTTTTTTCAATTTGTCTTCTAAATCGCAGGCTCTAGACTTTTAAGAATTATCTTCTAGAAATGTAGATTATTTTTTCCAGGATTCCGGAAATTTGTAGTAATTTATTCTGCAGAGATCAAGTCGGCTTTTAAATTGCAAAGATTTTCTTTAAGGCATTAGGATTTTATAGTTTTTTTGTTTTAAAAGTTTAGAGTTTAGAAAATGGCCAATAACTTCTTCCCCTAATTTAATTTTTTTTCAACTTTTCTTTCTTTATTTTCTTTCTCCAGATTTTAAGGTTATCTTCTTATCTTCTAAATTGCAAAGATTTTCTTGGAGGCTCTAGAACTTATTAGAAAATATGTTTGTAGAAATCTAGATATTTCTTGAGGGTTCAGGAAATTTTCAGTAATTTCTCCTTTTTTGAGGCCCTAGATTTTTTTTGAATTTTATTTTTAAAATCTAGACTTTCCACTAATTTCTGTTCTAGGTTTCAAGATATTTTAATTCAACCCGCTTTTTAAATTCTGAAGATTTTATTGTAAGCTCTAAAATTTTGATAAAAAATTCGTTTAGAAATATCAAAAAATTAAAAACTTTTTTCGAGAGTTCAGAAAGTTTCTAGTAATTTCTTCTCCACATTTCAAGATTTTTTTCAATTTGTCTTCTAAATCGCAAAGTTTTTTTTGAGGCTCTAGAATTCTTAAAATTTTCTTCTAGAAATCTAGATTATTTTCTCAGGACTCAATAATAAAAATAATAACCATCTTATTCTAATAAATAGACATTTTTGCCATTGCTAATTTTCAAGCATCTGCTGTAGCTAAATACTCAATATTTATGTTTTGATTTCATTGTTTCTAAAATCTTTCCTACTTTTAAACAACTCTGATCTTTACCTGTATACTTTTGCTGTACTAAAATTATCATAATTTATTTTTTCGCTTTTAATTCTTGTAAAACTTTAATAAACAATTTAGACTTTGGCGTTCCGAAATGATCTAGATTCATCTTTTGCCTTCTCAAAGAAATTATTTCCGTCCGTTTTTTCAACTTTTTGATGTACGCAAAAAATTATTTCTACATACTATCTGTTTTTAATACTGCTAAACATCTTCTTTTAGCCATTGACAACCTTCTGGTAAACCCAAAGTAACGATATAGTACATTATCTACTTTTGATGTTTCTAAAGCCTTACTAAATAATAAACATTTTGGCCATTAATGTTCTTTTCCTTTGACCACCTTCTGTGACAAAATGATAATTATTTATCTTGGTGCTTCTAAAGTAGTTCCTAGTTCTAACAAATAGTGTTCCTTTCCTTCAACATTTAGTTGTACCAAAATTGTCATAATTTATTCTTTACTTCTAGTAGTTCTAATGCCTTCCAAAACCAAAATTGTACTTCTTGGCCATTTCTGTTCTCAATGGCTAAAATAAAAGCCTTAGAAGTAAAAAATGATGATGTATCTCATCATTTTTTGGTACAACAAAAAGTTGATGAAGGAGATATTATTAACTTTTTATTGTACCAAAAAATGTCGAGATACATCATCATTCTTTGCTTCTAAGGCTTTTCTTCTAGCCATTGAGAACATACTAATCCATTCAAATTTGAATTTAATGTTTTGCTTCTAGTTGTTCTAATGCTTCATTAAAGAATTTATCTTTTAGCTAAAATTAATTCTTTTTTTTTTCAACCTTTTGGTGTTCCAAAATTATTTTCATTTACGTTTTATTTTAAATCCCGTTTAAAGAAATAGCTTCTAGGCATTGCTAATCCTTCCCTTCAGCCTTTATCGTTTTTATCATAAATTTTTTGTTGCTTCCAAAACTCTACGAGAGAAATTACTTTTGTGGCCATTTTTGATCTCCTCCTTCCATTTTACATTATCTGTTTTTGATGCTTCTAAGGATCTTTGTCATCAGCGAACCGTTTCAAAATTTGTCCAATAATATTGTTAAACAATAATAATAAATATATTGGAGGAAAACAATAAAAATAAAATTAGTCCGCAGCGTGATTCCTGAGGGACACCCGATAAAACTTCGATGTCTGAAAACAAACATTGCCAATTTCAACCCTTTGGGATCTACCAGTTAAGTAGCTACCTCAGCAATCAATTAATTCAAAGGATTTTAATTTTGCCAATAAAATTCGGTGATCAATTTGTTGTTGTTTATCTAGATTGACAAATTTTAAAATATTCAGTGTATAATGTAGGCAATTTTCTATTATTAAAAATGTCAACTGTCAAAATTTATGTACTGACACAATATCAATTATTTGTCGTTTGAAGTTATTGTTTTTATTAAAATTGTCAATCATCAGAATTTCCATTGTTACATGTTTAGATTTTATTCTGTACAAAATTGGCAGATGTCAAAAAATTGGCAAATTGGGACAGTTCTGTATTGTCAAAGTTATAATCTGTCGGATTATCAATTATGTGTCAAAACACTTAATATTCTTCATTCTCGAAATTGACAACTGTCGAAGTATTTTAAAAAATGTCAACCGTCAGTGTTACAATTTAATTTTTTTTGACATTTGGAAGTTGTTTATCTAAGCTGGTAAATGTTAAAATATTAATTTTTAACATTTTCTAATATAAAAATTGCCAACTATTAAAATTTGTTCATTGACTGAAAATATTTTGTAATTGTCAACTGTCAAAATTTGTTCACAGGTAGGAAATATTGTTAAATTGTAAACTGTTAAAATTTATTGAATTATTTGTCATAATGAAAATAATGTACATTTCGTTCACAAGGTGAACATTATCAATAACAAACTTTGTTATTTAACATTATCAAAAACAAACTTTGTTTGTTTTTGATAATGTTCACCTTGTGAACGAAATGTACATTCAACACTTAATAAACAAGTGAAGTAAGGAATAAACTGTGTGTTATTTTCATTTGCAAAACACTTCACGTAAACTCAAACCAATTGTCATAATTTAGAAAAATTTTCAAAATTGTTATTCGTGAGAATTTTAATTGTCATATGTTTAAAAACTTCAAAGTTGTCATCTGTCAAAACGAAATCAACATATAGGTAATTCTGTATTATCAAATTCAATTAGGTGTTGAAATTTAAGATAGTCTATATTGTCAAAATTGCCAATTTTCAGAATATCACAAACTGGAAATTTCACCGATTTTCCATTGTTAATGTTGAAAATTAAAAAAAAAAATCTTTTAGCTTTAGTTAAGTTGTCATATTAGTGAGTGTCGTAATTTTTGATTTTATCTTTTATCAAATGTCGATTATTCGATTATTAAAATTTGGGCATTTATTTATTATTAAAATTGCCAACTGTCTAATTCGGACAAAAATGTAAACAGTTTGTCGAAATTATTGACGTTTGCTAATTTATTATCTAAGTTGTCAACCGTAGAAATATTAATTGTCACAATCCTTTATTGTCAAAATTGTCAATTATCAATTGTCAGAATACCAATTGTTTCAAATTCAGGAAATTCGTATTATCAACCCTTTCAACTGTCAGAATATCAATTGTTATATGTGTAGAAGTTGTGTTTTTTTTAAGTTAAACACCTGTCAAAAAACTGTCCAAATTTAGGCGATTCAGTATTGTCAAAAAATTACAACCTATTAGAATATCAGTTAGCTGTCAAAATTCAAAATTCAGTGTAGTCAAAATATCAAAAATTAAAAAAAAAATTGTTTTTTTATAATAACTAATAATAATAATAACTTTATTGACGGGAAGCATCCTATGTACATTAAAAAAACAAAATAAAACAACATTGAGAGAAATAAATAAATAAAATAACAAACTCATCTAAACTACTTAAAAACTAAACAACAATTAAAAATAAATAGTAATAAACATAATTAAACTCTCAAAATTAAGGAATTTTTATTGTCGAAATTGATAATTTAGGAAATTATCCATTATGAAAGTATAAAGTGACAGAATTGTTAAATTGTCTAAATTTAGGAAATTCTCTTTTATCAAAGTTATCAATTATTAAAATCTAGATAATTCTTTATTATTAAAATTGCAAACTGTCATTTTTTTAGAATATCAATTATCAGAATATTGCCAACTGTCAATTTTTTTAAAATATCAATTATCAGAATATGTTGTCAAATTCTGAAACTCTGACAAATTACAAAATTTTTGAGGTTTGGAATTAATTAATTAATGTAAAGTATTTATTGATGTTTATGACAAAAAAAAAACGTCTTACGTAGGTCTATTATCTCAACTGCCAATTGTGAAAATTTAAGAAATTGACAGCTGTCAAAATATGACAATTCTCTAGTAACTGGCAAATTTTAGGAATATTTTCATTGACAAAATATAAATTGTTAAAATTCTTTATTATCAAAATTATCTACTGACAGAATATCATTTGTCAAAATATTGGAAAGAAACATGGCAACTGTTGGCAACTGTCAAATTGTTGATAAAATTGAAGCAATTTCTCTAATATAAAATTATCAATTGTTAAAATTTATTAAATTATCCATTATCAAAATTATTATCCATCGGAATATCATTTCTGTAATTGTAAGTATATGATTTCTATTTTTTATGACTTGTTCAACACATTATTGTTTCTTGGATTAACAAAGTATATATCTATCTTTCTAATTACAAAATTTGAATAAAAAGCGGAGGTTCGCAAAATAAATTTTTAATTGTGGGAGGCGTTTACTTTGTGGTACATCTTGAATATACTGGAGAACGAAAACAGGATTACAATCAACTAGTCATTATCAAACATAAACTTTATGTTTGGTAATGACTAATTAATAGTCGAAACTATAGTCACGTGTAATTTGTTAAATAAAAAGTGGTAAATCAAAGTAATCATGTTTTCTTTCTCCAGTACAAAATAAATTATTCTGATGTTCTATTTTAAATTTAAGAGATAAAACTCGTTATGTACCAGTGTTATAAATTTTCACTTTCACCATGATATTTTTCATGATATAAAAGAATTTATATTTCAAATGGTTCTTGAATACGCATTTGGTTTGAATAGATAGTCTTGACTGAAAAAAATGCATCTGTCAATTAAACAATTAGTTTGACGTGTACATCTCTCTGATATTTTCTGCAAAGCGATTCTCTACGTTTCGTGGAAAAAGTAGACAGTAAATTATCATCATGGATTTCGAAAGAGACGAACTAGTCGATATGATTTTTGGATTAGAGGAGGCTGCTAGAAATTGTTTATTGGCGGCTAGAATTTACGCCACACGTTATCCCGGCAGAAGACATTCGGAGGAGGAAAGTTTTAGGAACCTACTTAATAGATTTATTGAAACGGGAAGTGTGAATTACAAAATAACAAGAAAGAAGAAAACCTGTCATCATCGAGGAAAACCAACTTTTAGTGCTATTAACAGCAACTGAGCATCCCAACATGAGCTAAAAAGTCATTGGTGAAGCAACCGGCATAAGCGAGAGGTCAGCACAACGCATTCTGAAGAAAAACCGGTATCATGCATATCATATCCAGTTACATCAAGAATTGAGTAATACTGATTTTTAATTTCGTTCTGAATTTTGTATTTGAGCAAGACTGAAAATACAGGAGAATCCTGAGTTTTTCCAATATGTTTTTATTCACGGATGAGGCGACATTCGCTAGCAGGGGATCTGTCGATAGGCACAATTTTCATTATTATTCAATTGAAAATCCGCATGTTATGAGACAAGTTGATCATCAGCATCAATGGTCTTTGAATGTCTGGGGAGGAATTGTTGAAAACCATGTGGTAGGTCCACATTTCTTCGAGGGCCATCTCAATGGGCCTATGTATTTGCACTTCTTGAAAAAAGTATTATTTGGTTTCAACAAGACGGAGCACCTGCCCATTTTTCACGAAGCGACAGGGCATTTCTTGATGGTATTTTTCTCAACCAGTGGATTGGTAGGAATGGACCCACCAGATACCTGCTAGATCTCTGAATTTAACAAAACTTTTTCTTGTGGAGGAACTGCCAACAACACCGATTAATATGCAGCAACAAATTGTGGACGGTTTTGCAAGTATTTCACCTGAAATGTTAGGAATAGTGGACAGGTCTTTTCAGCGGCGAATTAATTTGTGCCTAAATGAAAATGGAAAACATTTTTAACATTTACTGTAGTATCGTCTCCCTTTTGTATTAATAATTTTATTATCTGTTTCTGTTCATCTCACATGTAAGGTTTTATTGTTTTGTAAGCAGCAAAATCATCAAATAGAATGTATTTAAAGTTATCATGTATATGTAGTGTGGGTGGGCGGCCTTTATTTCACCCTCTAATTAGTTAAACATAAGCAAGGTTTTAATTAAAAGTTGTAAAATATAAGTAAACACAAAATAGTTGCAATTTTTAGATATTTATTAATACAAATTTTTCAATTTATATGAATAAAACTATATAAGTACTTTCAAAAATATATTGTATAGTTTTTCATATAAAGTGAAGATGAACTTTCAACATTTATTAGCCTCATCAATAAAATTTTTCAAGTTATTTTTGAAGATATTTCACTGATTGGAGTGTAAAAAATGTAGAAAAAGAACAAAAAAATTAACGGAACTTCAAGCGGCTATCAATAAAAACAATATAAACTATATGACAATTCCAACAACGGACACCGAAGAAGCACAAAAAAAGGCAAACCAAAATACAAATTGGTTAACAGTAATGAGACACCAGAAGAAAAATAAGCAACAGGCAGTCATAAGAGTATCAACTGATAATTATAGCGTGAAAGCAATTGCAAGAAAAACGTTTTTATACGTGGCACGTCTTCATCCCTCAACCAAACCTTTCTGCCTACTTAAAAACAGAATTTCCCGAAGTTATCTGCAAACTATTGGAGTCCAAACGAAAAGTTGCTGAAAATTCCAATAAAATTCAACACTGTAACACTTTATTGGTGTAAATTTTGTGAAAAATAAGGCGACTAAGAAACTCCGATAATATTAAATAACTTCAGGAAATTCCAAGAAATGGAAGAGAAATTGCTAGAAAATTTCAAACCTCTGGACAAATCTAGGAATCTATAAGATAAATTGCTTTTACAATTCTACAAATATTAAGAATATTCCCTAAATATAAGACAGCATTCAAGTTTACAAACGATAGAATTAATTTTGATAAAGCAATGGACTCGAAATTATGCATACGTAACACTGAGCAACAATAAATCTTCTAACTAATTCAATTAATTCATAAAAAAAGTAGCACATAGAAATTTTAAACAGAGTAGAACTTCTGTAAATTATCAGGCCTGTCAATCATTACCAAGGAATTGTAATAATATGAGAGATTATCTCTATAGTAAATATATTCATTCAGTGAATAACGGTATTGGGCAAAATCCAAAGCATTTTTGGAATTTTGTTAAATTCAAGAATAGTACGTACGTAGTAATGCACTTTCATAATAATATTAGTGAAAATGGCAATGCGTGTGTAAACTTATTTGTAAGGTTTTTTTCTACGGTGTATAAATACAGTACAACGGCACAAGAAAATTACTTCGGATCCCACCAAGAGGTATTGCACATGCCCTTCAAATTATTTTATTACGGCATTCCGAATAAATTTTAAAAAAACTGTATTTACTCTCTTTCGTTGCCATAGTATATATAGTTTACTCACTCTTTAAATTTGTGTTAATTTCCAACAATATGGAAACGAGCTTATATTACACCAATATTTAAATTAGGCAAGAATGACGATATTACAAATTATCGCAGTGTCTCAATTCAATCAGCCATACCTAAGCTATTAGTAGAAATGTTTTAATAAAGAAGCAACATGGTTTCAGAAACGGCAGGTCAACATCAACAAATTAATTGATTTATGAATCATTCATATTTAATGCCCTAGAAAATAAAAATGTAGTCAATGCTATTTACACACATTTTTCGAAGGCATTCGACAAAGTTAATCATGTCATTCATTAGAATTCCATGAATCGGTTTGTAAATGGATTGAAGATTTTTTAGTTCGTCGGTGTGTAAAAATAAGAAACCACAAGAAATTGTGCATGTTCCATCAGGGGTACCACAGGGGTCTCATTGTGGACCTTTGTTGTTTCTTTTATTTATTAATGACATCGCATCAGTAATAAAATACTCCAACTTTCTACTTTTTGCTGACGATCTGAAACTGTTCAAAGAAATTAGATCGTCCAACGATTGTGCACTGCTGCAGGATGATCTAACGGTTGGTGTTGCCGAAATCAGTTGCTTTTTAACGCAGATAAATGAAAATCAATGACTTTCTCCCTTATCCAACCATGATTTCATTTATAAAATCGACGAAATTGCTTTATCTAAAGTTACACAAATTAAAGATTTTGGCATTCTCTATGATGCATAGCTAACATTTACTAGTCATATTCGTAATATATGCAATTCAGCAGCTAGAATGTTGTGTTATATTAAACGAATTTCACGTAATTTAAATCCCGCAACATTCAAAATTATTTATTTTGCTTTTGTGCGCTGTCAACTGGAGTATGCTTCAAGTGTCTGATCACCTAGTCAGAAATGTTATCAAGAAGATATTGAAAATATTCAAAATAACTTCTTAAAATATCTTTCTTACAAAGTCGGTAATGAAAATAACACAAACCTTGATACGCTAAGGACTAGTTTTGGTCTAGACACCTTAAGTAACAGAAGAGTTGTGTCGATAATGTTGTTGTTTCATAAAATAATCAATGGACATGTTGAATGCCCTGATATTCTTTTTCAAATCGACTTTCAAATTATGGCATCAATAATTGTATTAGTCAATTTATGTGGTATGCTAATTATTTTTCACTCGGCAACAATTGTTGCGTCATATAAAAGATGTTAATATTAATGTTACGACAAATATGTAATAATTTAATTTCATTTCATTTCATTATTTTTATTATTTTATTATTGTATCTATTCGTATTTTACTTTTCATTTATTATACTTACTTTATACTAATGGAGTTTTCCGTCAATAAAGATATTTATTTATTTATTTATTTATTTAAATGTCGATTATTAAAGTTTAGGCAATTATTTATTATTAAAATTGCGAACTGTCCAATTCGGACAAAAATGTAAAATGTTTGTCGAAATTATTGACGTTTGCTAATTTATTATTTAAGTTGTCATTTGTTGAAATATTAATTGTCACAATCCTTTATTATCAAAGTTGTCAATTATCAATTTTTAGAATACCAACTGTTTCAAATTCAGGAAATTCGTACTATCAACCCTTTCAACTGTCAGAATATCAATTGTTATATGTGTAGAAGGTGTGTTTTTTTAAGTTAACAGCTGTCAAAAAAATATCCAAATTTAGGCGATTAAGAATATCAGTTAGTTGTGAAAATATCAAAATTTAAAAAAAAATATAATTGTCTTTTTATAGAGAGAGACAAACATCTTTATTTATTATTTGTTACATTGTATTATTAATAACAATTGTATTTGATTTTCTTATCGGCTATCGACCCATGGTCTTTCTGTCAGTCTTTTTATAATAACTCTCAAAATTAAGGAATTTTTATTAACGAAATTGATAATTTAGGAAATTATCCATTATGAAAATATAAACTGACAGAATTGTCAATTGTATAAATTTAGGAAAATCTCTCTTATCAAAGTTATCAATTATTAAAGTGTAGGTAATTCTTTATTATTAAAATTGCCAACTGTCATTTTTTTTAAATATCAATTATCAGAATATCAGTTGCCAAATTTCGAAACAAACAAATTTCAAAATTTTTGACGTTTGGAATTAATGTAATGTAATGTAATGTATTTATTGATGTTTATGTTAAAAAAACGTCTTACTTTCTTTCTCAAACCTTTGGTGTTACAAAATTTTTATGATTTATTTTTTGCCTTTTTTAGTTTCTAATGCCCTGCAAAAAAAAACAATTTATTGTTGTACCTTTCCTTCAACTTTTATAATTTATGATATATTTCGGTTGCTTCTAAAAATTACCTTCTGGTCATTTGTTTTTCCCTACATCAAATGATGTTTTTAACATTCTCTTTTAACCATTGATCATTTTTCAGGAGTTTCTAAGGCAGTTTCCAGTCATTTCTATCCAAATTTTAATATTCTCTTATAAATTGCAAAGATTTCCTTCAGTGCTCAAAAATTAAAAAAAAATCTTTTCAGAACTTTTGTTTCGTGAGTTCAGAAATTTCCAGTAACTTTTATTCAGATTTGGAGGCTATTGATTTTTCTAGAAAATCTGTTCCTAGAAATCTAGACTCTTTTTAGTTATTTCTCCTCCAGATATCAAATTGTTTTTTTTTCAAGCTGTCTTTTAAATTGCGATGTTTTTAAAATTTTCAAGAAATTTTTGATCTAGAATTCTAGATTTCTTTTGTAGAATTCTGGAAATTTCCAGTAAATTGCGAAGATTCAAATGAAGGCTTTTGTCTTCTAAATCGCAGGCTCTAGAATTTTTTTTTTTCGAAAAAGTTTAAGGAATTTTCTAGAACTTTTTAGAAAATTTATTTGTAGAAATCTGGATATTTCTTGAGCGTTCAGCAAATTTTCAGTAATTTCTCCTTTTTTGAGGCCGTAGATTTTATTAGAATTTTATTTCTAAAATCTAGACTCACTTTTTCAAGAAATCAAGATATTTCCACTAATTTCTTCTCTAGGTTTCAAGACTTTTTAATTCAACCCGCTTTCTAAATTGTGAAGATTTTATTGGAAACTCTAAAATTTTTAAAAAAAGCTTCGTTTAGAAATCTAGAATTCTCAAAAAATTAAAAAAAAAAACTAGATTCTTTTTCGAGAGTTCGGGAAATTTCTAGTAATTTCTTCTTCACATTTCAAGATTTTTTTCAATTTGTCTTCTAAATCGCAAAGTTTTTTTTGAGGCTCTAGAATTCTTAAAATTTTCTTCTAGAAATCTAGATTATTTTCTCAGGACTCAATAATAAAAATAATAACCATCTTATTCTAATAAATAGACATTTTTGTCATTGCTAATTTTTAACCATTTGGTGTAGCTAAATACTCAATATTTATGTTTTGATTTTATTGTTTCTAAAATCTTTCCTACTTTT
This sequence comes from Ontholestes murinus, assembly GCA_963969525.1. Taxonomy (NCBI): domain Eukaryota; kingdom Metazoa; phylum Arthropoda; class Insecta; order Coleoptera; family Staphylinidae; genus Ontholestes; species Ontholestes murinus. Next base: position 8,798,458 of record OZ018387.1, read on the forward strand.
GAGCAACTCTGATCTTTACCTGCATAATTTTGCTGTACTAAAATTATCATAATTTATTTTTTCGCTCTTAATGCTTGTAAAACTTCTCAAAGAAATTATTTCCGTCCGTTTCTTCAACTTTTTGATGTACGCAAAAAATTATTCCTACATACCATCTGTTTTTGATACTGCTAAACATCTTTGTCTAGCCATTGAAAACCTTCTGGTCCACCCAAAGTAACGATATAGCACATTATCCACTTTTGATGTTTCTAAAGCCTTACTAAATAACAGACAATAAAAAAAATTAAAAAAATAATAAACAATAGACATTCTGGTCATTGATGATCTTTTCCTCTGATCACCCTCTGTGATAAAATAGTAATTATTTATCTTTGTGCTTCTAAAGTAGTTCCTAATTGTAACAAATAGTGATCCTTTCCTTTAACATTTTGTTGTACCAAAAATGTCATGATTTTTTTTTCTCTTCTAGTAGTTCTTATGCCTTTTAAAAAAAGTACTTCTTGGCCATTTCTGTTCTCAATGGCTAAAAGAAAAGCCTTAGAAATAAATTATATTCAACGGAAGAAAGGTATAATTAACATTAAAAAACATTCGGCTGTCTTAACTTTTTTTTGGTCAGTGGTAGCTCAATTTTTTTGCAAAATTTGGACTATATTGGTTACAGCAGGATGGCATAACCGCTCACATATCTCGAAAATTGACCGAGTTAAGAGATTATTTGGTCGAGCTGAAAGGTTAATATACGAATAAGGTGCGTGCTGCTGAGAAGGGGCTATGCAGAAAAAAAAGCGTAATAGAAATACTTCGGTTAGTATAAGAGTCGACCAACAAGTAGAAACTGCAAACTGACAAATCAAAGGGATTCTCTAAATTTACTTGTATTTTACTCTTCCTTTTTAGTTTTCATAACTGGTTTCTTCTCCTTATTATAAGGCTTCTTGACATTTGTGAAGCTTCACTCTCCTACGTTTTGATCTATAGCATCTCTTGAACCTTTTACCACCGATCATCGCTACACTGACTTCCGTAATCCCAAAACTACCGACCAATTAGTCCAAAGATTCTGCGTGTGCCTCTGTTAACATTCGACACTACGAGGAAGTGAAGGTCGCACATAACTCCTCGACTAAATGCCTCATAGCTCTCTTACTAGACTGCTTGGGAAGATGTCTCACGGCCCATTGAGCTTTGCCAAAATTGTTATGAAATTTTAGTGAATCAACTATAGCTTCATCTCTTTAACATCCTTTACTATTAATTCTTTATTCCTTTTGTCACTTCAGCTTCTACTTTTCTTTCTTTCATCCATCATCTACAAATTTGTGCTTTTGAATACTGTCTACAGTTTATTCTAGGCTTATTTAAGGCGCATTTTTATCTGTACTTAATGATCAAGACAGATGAGAATGCGCCTAAAATAAGTCTAGCATAAATTTTAGTCAGTTTTGGAAAGAACAATTATGTACAGATGAAAATACGCATAAAATAAGACTAGAATAATTTTTTTTTGTTTGTCGATGACGAACGAAAGAAAGACGAAGGAGAAGCTGAGATAGCAGAAGACATTTTGGAGTCCTTAATTTTTGACACGAAAGCTAGTGGAAATAGTTGATCAGTTTTTATTTCACTTGGGACATTAGATATGTTTTCTTCTACTCTTGCCCTTCTATAAAATATCTATTGTTCTTTTTGTAATATACATATATTAAGAATATTTCTATAAATATAAATACTACGCGCGAGGCGCGAGCGCCACACAAATAAAAAGTTTAGTTTTTGTACCAAATAGGAGAATAAATCAGTTTATAGTTAGTCGTTCAATGGAACAGTCCTTTATTTCGTATACCCTTAACCAATATAAAATATTAATTAAATTAATAGTAAATTTATGGTGAAACCACCTCACTTTTTACTTCCTACTTTCTAAATTGGTTGTTTGGATATTTTGAAAAAAAGTCACTGTCATCAATAGCACATAAACTGTAATACCTAATTACCGCTTATTAACAGCATATTAAACCTTTCGAGTCTCAAAAGCTTTAAAACAGGCAATTATATTGGCTGTGGCCTGGCCAAGACTGTTATCTAATTTTGGTGCATCATCTTTTTACCGTCACATTCATCCTTTGCTATGATTTCTTTTGCTACCTCAATCCTTCTTCTTCATTTTTTGGACTATCGTTGACAAATGTGTGGTTTTCAAATCCTATTCATAGTTTAGGCACACTCTCATCGATCTTGACATTTTTTGTGATTACGATGATCAGATCAATAAACGGAAATCTGTTAACGGTGGAGGCTTCTACTTCGTTATACATTATTCTTCACAAATAAAAAAAACTTTTTAACTTCGTTTGTATAACACTGACTGTATTAAGTGACTATAGTTTCGACAATTTTAACTTGTCATTAGCAAACTAGAAGTTATAAATCATCCCTCGGAGGTTGTTTTTGAGAAAATGTGTTTCGCATTTCATGTCCTTTTGAGAGGAGGGCAGTTTTATATATTCTTCAACTTCCCAGAATTTTGTGATTTGTTTTTTTAAACAAAATCAAAATTTAAGTTTAAATATAAATGATTTTCTATAGCTAATCTTATCTAATTTAGATTTAAAATCTGCCCACCCATCATGCATCAAACTTTTACTGATTTACTCACGCAAAAGTTTTACCTTTTCAATTTCTTTGTTATTCAAAAAGTTTTGTAATTAATTTTATTGGAAACTGCGAGACGATAAGGAATTAGAGTTTATATGTATATGTAGGGTGGGTGGGTGGCCTCTAACCCACACCCTCCAATCAGTAAAACATTATCAAAAACAATAGGGAAAGTATTATGATGGCCACATCAGCAGTTTTTAAATAATCTTTCAAACATTAACTTGAGTAATAATTAAGATAATTAAAAATCTGTTTCACCATGTGCTCAGTGATAAATTAATCAATGAAACACTTAATTTTTCTTTAGATAATAAAAATAATTTGCAAATAAGTGTGATTTTTTTAAGCTAGCTAAAATATTCTGTAAAGAAAGTCCTAATGTTAAAGAATTTGCAAATAATAATTCAATAAATTTAAGTTTTATTAAACAAATGCAAAGGTTAAATTTATTATTATAGTTGACCAATAATAAATTCAACCTTTGCATTTGTTTATTCATGTTCGAATAAGATGTGACTAGTCGCAATAAAAAAAAAGTAAAAAATTGATGACATTGTTTGTGTTTTTATTCCCAAACTACTTCATCGATCTATACGATATAATTGAATACCGAAATTTTACGATTGTAATATTTTCAGAGAAGGATTGTGGGCGGTATTGAAACGGGCATCAACGAATTCCCTTATATGGCCGGACTTATCGATTTGCAAAACAGAGACCTTCACTGTGGAGGGGTGATCATTTCAAAGCGATATGCACTCACGGCCGCACATTGTCTGGCCAATATGGCGGTTACCAATCTGGCCCTGCTGGTTGGAGATCATAATTTGACCTCAGGTAAGAGATGAAATACGATGGTACAAAAATTGACTATAAAAACTTGAAAATTAAAAATTTACATTCATAAAATAACCAATTTTCTTTTTTAAATGTTTTGCTCGAAGAGGGTGGCCTGCAATTATACTTCCTATCATACATCCAGTTCTTTTACTTCTAAAATCGTTCAACACGTACCATTAAGTAATCCTTGTTATGCTACATTCTTGATGGAAATTTGATGAAGAAAAATTCCATATTTTTTCTTTGAACATAATAAGTGCTTTTCTTCTTCATCAAATTTACGTATCATCAGGCTTAACTTAACAACGAAACGTTTGACTACAGACACAATACTATAGAGAACAAAACATAAACAAATTTTTACGTGCTTTTAAATAGAGTAAATTACGTATGGCTTTGTGCAACTAACTCTCGAAAAGTTATTCATCTTTGTGTCCTTCTAAGCTGCCTGCATTATTTTTCGCTCTTCATCAACACTTTTCATAGTATTAAAAATGTATATAGCTATAATATAAAAAAATACAATTAGAAAAAAAAATGGCAATTATTTATTGTCTCATTTTCCTAATTCAATAAATTATAATTCTAGGTTTAGAAACAACTGCAGCACGACTGTACAAACTTGCACAGCTTATGATACATCCTAATTATAACAACAACACCAAAGAACACGATATTGGAATGGTGCAAACCGAAATGGTCATAGCCTTCAGCCCAGATGTTGGTCCAATTTGTTTACCGTTTAGATTCACCGATGCAGCTTTTGAAGGCTTCGACGTCACCATATTGGGTACGTAATTGACCACCTCAACACAACATACGAGTGCATACAATTTTCGTATTGTAGGCTGGGGTACTACAGAGTTCTCCGGTCCAAAATCGGACGTTCTCTTGGCAACCAACGTTTCGATTGTGTCGAATCTGGAATGCCAGAGGAAATTGCCAAGGGAGAAAATCGTATCTACGCAGGCGTGTACGTATACGCCGGGAAGGGACGCTTGCCAGTTCGATTCTGGTGGTCCTCTGATCTGGCACGATCGGTCCTACTCCAACAGGTACCAACTGATCGGATTGGTGTCGTACGGTTTGGCTTGCGCCTCAGAATTGCCAGCAGTTAATACCCGAGTGTCCAGTTATATTTCTTGGATAGTAAATAGTACAGGTGGTAAGAATATGATTTAATAAGTACTTTGTAGAATAAAATTATTATTTAACAGTTAAGACCAGCCATGAAAAACCAATATCTCTTTCTATTATTAAATTATTATTTAAAAGTTAAGAACAGCCATGGAATATTTTTGTTGGTATGAGAAATAGCGAAATATAAAAATTCATATGAAGTGGTCTTATTTTCCACGTTCAATATTTTTCTTCCCCTTACACTATGATTGAGCAAATTACTTCTCAGATATTGCTTATAAGATTAGTCCAAGATCATTAAAGCCCTAAATACGATTAAATTAAGTTTAGTTTAAATAATTTTTAAACAATCATAAAAACTAGTATCAACTAATGTTTTTGTTTTATTTTAGGTACCACCTATTGCATTAAATAATGTGGAACCGAAGATGGGAAACGCTATAAGACCATATTTGTGGTTAATTAATTTATTAAAGGCTAAACATGTCCTACTAAGATTTTTTATGTTAAACAGTGATAATAAGGTATGAAGAAATAATGTTATGAAACTTTATTGTATCCCAATATTTTATTTCTGAATGCTTCTAAATGAATATCGAGGTTTTAGCGCATTGCAATATTTATTACGTAATTTATTTGTGGGGTTACCCGTGATAGACTCACTCACTCATTCAGAAACTCTTCCCTTTATAATGGCAACAGTTATTTTCATACTAATGATACCATTTAGAGATGTTGTTATCATTTGGAGAATCACATCTGAACTTAATCTGGAACGTACGTTGCACAGTAACTAAAGATTCGGATTTTGCAAACTTTAGAACATAAAAACATTCTGTTCACTAGTCGCCATTTTTTCTACCAGCACACTATAGAGCATGCGCGTACCAACAAATAAAACTGTTTGAGTTTTTTCTTCATTTCATGCATTAATTATGATCTTAAGTCTTACGTAATAAGTACTATAAGGCGTTAAAACCCCGATATTCATTTAGATAATTTTTCTGTTAAAATTCAAATATTCCAATTCGAAAACTCTTATTATAAATGGTGACAATAAATGTAGTCTATTTATTTATTATTTATTAATGCTCAAATAATGTATGTTAAATAAATATTTATTTTTATAAAATTAATGTTTTATTGAGAACCTTTTTCTTCCCTCCGACCTTCCTTGAATGCACCGTGCCATCTCCCAGGTTTTAACTTTAAAATGCAGCCTTGAAGTATCTGGAATTTTTCTATTGCATTCTTTCTAAGACGCTCGCAAGACTGGATTGCGTATGGCTATTCAAGCTTATCTTCGAAAATCACTCTTCACGCGATGGATAACCTCGTCACAATAAAGTCATGCGTATTACTTTCATAATAGACGCTGTATATGAAAAATTTTCTTCTTCCAGGCCAATTAGTTTAGATTACGAATTCAGAAGAGCAAAAGCAGTACCTATATAAACATGTGCTTAGTCTTCTTCAATAGCAATTCCAGAATGCTAAGATATCTAATCTTAGAATATTGAAACAGATTTGTGAGAGCACGTTAAAATATAAATACTTGGACTACCTCTCAAAAATTAAATTGCTCAAACCTGACCTTGACCACGTTTTGAATTGAAAACATGTTTTTCCTCACGAGATATGTTATTAGAATGTTAGTACTGAATGTCATAAGTGTTTAATGAATAAAAACAAAGATCTCGAAATCGCCACTCAGAGCAACTGGACGAAATTCCGGGTTAAAGAAAGCGGGAGGTACCAGTAAGTGGCGCAAATGTGTTGCACTAAATCTTACATGAATTCTTTAGTGTTTAAGACCAAAAACAGCGATGAAGTCATCTATCAACCGAAGTGATACGTCAAGTTTTCCGGAAATACGAAAATTTTGAGCAAAATTATCACGCTGCGTTTCAAATACCGCCAATAATATGAGTTTAATAATCAAAACCTTTTCCATATAATGTTTTTCAATAAGAAAGTATGTTATGGCAACATAGTAATGGGTTTTGGAAATGCCACAGATTTTTACCCGCGGAAAAATCATATTTTCAAGTTTTTCTTCATACTTTTCATTCAGGGAATTAGACTAATATACGATCCCTGTGGGCATTTCTATTCTTTTTCAGGCTGTTCCCTCTGGACTGGTCATTTCCCTAAGATTCGTCCTTTTAGCTTCATGTGTCTAGCTTTTAGATTTAGTTGATTTTTTTCTATTTAGTGTTCTATCAGCTCATAAATTTCAGCAGTTATTCATACTTGACGAGTTTCTTTTTCATTTTTTTGGTAGTTTTCCGCTGTGATCCTGTTTAGTATTTTGCTTGTGACCGAAATAGCCGTTATATCCCTGAGTTGTCACAGCACTCTTGTGATCTTCTACATTTCTGAGAAGACTATTATTAAAATATTAATAAATAGAAAAAACACGAAAATATTTTCGTAAAATCTACAACAAATGTGTTACGAACCGTCTAATATTACGTTTTTTAATTTTGTATTTTTATATTTTATTAAGCGCATGTAGATATTTTTCAAGTAATTTTAAGAAAATGAACAATAACCATAAAACAGTTTAAAGTGTAAATCATGGGGGTTGTTAGAGCATTCAAAAACAATTTTTCGGAAAGCAAAACTCCAGGGGGTTGTTGGGCCATTCAAAATATTTTTGGAGAAAGCAATTATCCAGACTCTTTTGTTAGGTCACGTACTGACCATCGTTTCTACAATTAACAAAATGTCTTTGTTCGGTCACGTACTGGCCGCTGGTCTGGGTACCGGTCAATTCGCGAAAGACGCTACCACCACTTTCACCTACAACAAGGGTAGCCCGCCCACCAACCCCTCCGGATAACGACAACCAATTAGATTAATTTTCACCCCCACGCATTTTCTCACTTTAGCTGTTTTTGGCAAAATTAGGGAGACACTTTTAAACGCTCGAACAGTAAACATCAACATTTTTAATAATCTAAACTTAAACCTTTACACATTTAAACTTAAAAGTAAAATAAAACTGTTGCAATTGTACATAAATTGTAAATACTTCTCTATTACGGTGAATATATACAGTGAAGTGCATTTAATATTTTATTTCACAATTCACCCGCACCAAAACTAGTGACGTCATCTTACCAGTGAGAAATCAACGTCGTCACATCCTAACATTGGTCCTTCGAACCGGATATTAAACCTTTTATCCGAAATTAAACTAATTCAAATTAATACGCGGGCGTCCACCGCCTCCGAGGGAGTTACACGCGGGTGTCCACCGCCTCCGAGGGAGTTAAACGCGGGCTTCCACCGCCATTGTAGGATATTCAAAACTCACCGGGAACTCCACCTCCGGAAAACGACACTAGGTCCACCTGAGGCGATCATCCCCGTCGAGTTGAAATTCATCCACATCGCGGAAATTAAACGAAAATCAACCTGGTGTTCGAGAGAAGCATCGGTGATTTGCTGAGTAGCTGTGTTCATCAATCCTCCAGTAAGTCACACAATCCTCTTATTCATTAAACTGATTCAAGTCTTTTAATTTGTATCAAAATGGTCAGAAATAATAAACAGCTAGATGATTTAATGTCTAAAAAAGATGTTATTAAATCAAATTTAACACGTGCGCGAAATAATTTCAATGAATTGTTCGAGGAAGAACAAACTGAATTAAAATTAAAAATGATAGGATCACGCTTATCAAAATTCATACCCTTATTAGATCAATTTGATGAAGTTATGAATGATATTGAACAGGTAATCCCCAGTGAAGCATTAAAGAAAGAACGAAACGATTTTGAATTAACCTTTCACGAATTAAGAATTAAAGTTGATAGTCATTTAGAGAAATTTAAACCTAAATCTAGCACAAATTCAACTAATATTTCAGGTACAGATCAGAATGCTATTGTTAAATTGCCAATATTGTACTTATCTGAATTTAGTGGCGAATACGAAGAATGGCCTACATTTTGTGAAATGTTTACTTCATTAGTACACAAAAACACATCTTTGGACACAACTCAGAAGTTTCATTATCTTAAATCTTGCCTGAAGGGAATTGCCGCAAATACTATAAAATCAATTAAAACTGTTTCTGCTAATTATGAAGTTGCCTGGGAACTTCTTCGTAATAGATTTGAAAAGAAATAGTTACCTAAAATGAATCATATACACGCAATTTGTTCTCACTCGCCGATTACTAAAGAATCTGCTAGTGCACTTCGTAATTTACACGATAACGTTCTTTGTCATTTGCGGTCATTAGAAGGTTTAGACGAACCGATTGATAAATGGGATACGATGCTAATCTATTTAATTTCTAATAAATTGGATTCTGACAGTAGGCGTGAGTGGGAAACTTGTGTAAATTCAATTGATAAAGTCACATTTTCAGATTTAACGGACTTCATTCAGAAACGTTGTGCATTATTAGAATCTTTGCCAAAAAATCATAATCATAGAGTTACGACTTATATTAAACCAAAACAATCTGAAAAACCGAAATTATTTAATTCTCATGTAGGAACAAATAATGTTAAATGTGTTATTTGTAAAGAAGATCATACTATCACATTATGTGAACAGTTTATGAAGTTATCCCCAAATGAACGTTTCAATAAAGCACGTTCAGCAAAATTATGCCTAAATTGTTTGAGACAAAATCACTTTACAAAACAATGCAGAAGTCCGGCTACATGCAAAATTTGCCATCAGCGACACCACACATTACTCCATTTTAAACAAAACGATGAATCTCAACAAAACGACATTCAACCTGTTCCATCGACATCTACTTCCTGTCATGTAATGGAAAATATTTCTCAAACATTATTATCAACCGCACTTGTTTGGGTATTAGATAATAAGGGGAATAAACATCAATGCAGGGTATTGTTAGATAGTGGATCTCAGTCATGTTTTATTACCAAGAAAATGGTTAATCTGTTAAACTTAAAGTTATTACCTAGTCAAGTTTCTATTTCAGGAATCTCTAGTAATTTAACAAACAGTACACACAAAGTTAAAATTGAATTTCAATCAAGTACCTCATCATATAAAACTAATATAACGTGTTTAATTTTAAACAATATTACAAATAATTTACCTCAATATTATTTTGATCTTAAACACTTGAATATTCCTCAAAATATTATATTGGCCGATCCAACATTTATCAAACCCTCAGAAATCGACATGTTATTAGGTGTAGGTATATTTTGGAATTTATTATGTCAAGGGCAGATAAATTTAGGAAAATATTTTATCACAACCGGTTGAATCTTCAGTTTGTAATGTGGGTACGATTGACAGTCAAATTACAAAGTTTTGGGAGATCGAGGAAATTATAAACGAAAATGTATACTCAAACGACGAATTAATTTGCGAAGAAACTTTCCTTAACACAACGGCGCGATCTTCCGACGGTAAATTTATTGTCACAATTCCATTGAATGATTCAACCTGCATTCTAAGCGAGTCACGTAATCTAGCATTAAAACGATTTTCATCATTAGAGAATAAATTAAGTAGAGATTCACATATCGCTCAATTATACATAAACTTCATGAAGGAGTATGAAGAATTAGGACATATGACAGAATGCGTAGAAAATTTTCCACTTGATAAATTGACATACTATTTGCCACATCACCCTGTTTTAAAGGAGTCGAGTGAAACAACAAAGCTTAGGGTCGTGTTCGATGGTTCAGCCAAACTAAATAATAAATTATCACTTAATGAAATTCAGAGAGTAGGGCCTACCATACAACATGACATTTTCACAATTTTGGTTAGATTTAGGCGCCATGCGTTTGTAATTACAGCGGATATAAAACAAATGTATCGACAAATTTGGATAAACGATAATCAAAAATCATTACAGCGTATTTTTTGGCGCTCAGATCCAAGCGAAAAATTAAAATGTTATGAGCTAAACACTGTAACATATGGCACTGCTTCTGCGCCATTTTTGGCAATTCGGTCTCTAATGCAGTTGGCGTATGAGAATACAAAAACATTTCCTTATATATCATCAATAATTAAAAACGATTTCTATGTAGATGACTTGTTAACGGGCGCAAATTCAATACAAAGAGTTAGAGAAATTAAACGGGATATTATTCATATTTTAAAAACTGCTGGATTTGAGCTTCATAAATGGGTTTCCAATGAATCATTATTAATGGCGGAATCTAATAACTTAGTAAATAACGCAACTAAACAACTGTCGGAACCTAACACTAATAAATCGCTAGGTGTCATTTGGAATCCAAATTTAGACATTTTCACTTATAATTACGATCAGAATCTTCCAAACATAAAAATCACTAAAAGAAATATACTGTCACAAATCTCGAAAATCTACGACCCATTAGGCCTTATTTCTCCAGTTATTATAAAGGCTAAGTTATTAATGCAAGAATTGTGGCAGGAAAAAATTCATTGGGATGAATCTTTATCCTCAAACTTAATGACAAAATGGATTAACTTTGTAGACAGTTTGAAACATTTAAACAAAATAATTATACCCAGGCATATGTGCTGTAGCAATGTCAAAAGAATTGAACTTCACGGTTTCTGCGATTCTTCTGAAGCAGCCTATGGAGCCTCTATTTATTTAAAATCCGTAGATAAAGCAGGCAATTCGAATATAAAATTAGTCTGCTCAAAGTCAAAGGTTGCACCTTTGAAAGCACTGTCCCTCCCACGATTAGAACTATGCGGAGCTTTATTGCTGTCAAGACTATTATTAAAACTAATTTCAAAACTTGAGCTTAACATTGAAAACTATTATTTGTGGTCGGACTCAACAATCACTCTTCATTGGATTAGGGGCCCTTCTAGTAAGTGGAAAACCTTTGTTGCAAACAGAGTTGCTATTATTCAAGAACTAACTGACCCTCATAATTGGCGACACGTTCGCACATATGATAATCCCGCGGATTTAATAACTCGCGGTATGGAACCTATAAATCTTAGTAGTTGCGATAAATGGTGGAACGGTCCATCGTGGTTATTGGCAAACGATCATTACGATTATAATGAAATACATAATCACAACGATGAAGTAGATGAAACATATCTAGAAATTAAACGTGTACATAATTGTAGTTTAGGTGTAAATAATTTAGCGAATAGTATATTTCTTAGATATTCAAATTTATCGAAGCTTTGTCGCGTCGTTGCATATTGTCTTAGATTTAAAACAAACTAATTAAATAGTAATAAAAAAATAACCACACAGCTAACAGTTACTGAGATACATTACGCCACAAATGTCTTAATTAAACTAGCTCAAGCTCAATCATTTTCGTCAGATATTAATGATTTAAAAAAATTCAAACCGTTATCAAATAAAAGTAGATTGTTATCATTAAACCCTATTTTGGATCAGTTTGAGATTTTAAGAGTTGGAGGGCGACTTAAACGAGCGAATATTAGTTACAATCAAAAATACCTAATTATTTTATCAAATAAACACCCATTGTCTAAATTAATTGTTATGCAAGCCCATGAAAATAATCTTCATTGCGGAACTCAAGCTCTATTACACGCAGTTCGGGAAAAATATTGGATTATTTCGGGCTTAGACTTATGTAAGAGTTGTGTTCACAAATGTGTTAAGTGTTTTAAGGCTAAACCAAAAATGATATCACCCTTTATGGGTGACCTGCCAACAGAAAGAGTAAATCCTTCGTCACCATTTTAAAATTGCGGCGTGGATTATGCGGGGCCATTTTTCATAAAATACAAACAAGCCCGTAAGGCATCAATGTACAAGGCATATATTTGTTTATTCATTTGTTTTAGTACTAAGGCTATACACTTAGAATTAGTTTCAAGCCTTAGTTCTGAAAGTTTTATTGCAACATTCAGACGTTTTTGTGCTAGACGAGGGGTTCCGCAAAACATGTACAGTGATAACGGTACCAATTTTGTGGGAGCTTATTCGCAGTTGAAAGAACTATACATGTTTTTAAACAACGACCTTGTTCAAAATAAACTAAATACTTATTTTACCTCACAAAATACAACTTAGCATTTCATTCCGCCAAGATCACCTCATTTTGGCGGTTTATGGGAGGCTGGAATAAAATCCGTCAAGACTCATTTGCTTAAAATAATTGGTAATACAAACTTAACCTTTGAAGAATTTTATACCATTTTGACACAAATCGAATCAGTTTTAAACTCCCGCCCTTTGTGTCCTTTATCAAACGACCCTGAATTCTTTGATCCGTTAACGCCCGCTCATTTTCTTATTGGACACGCACTCACGACATTGCCAGATCCCAGCGTAGTTGAGATACCAGCAAATAGGTAATCGAGATTCCAACTGCTACAAAAACTCACACAACATTTTTGGCAAAGGTGGTCAAAGGAATATCTATCACAGCTCCAGATAAGAAGCAAGTGGAATAAACATAATTTTGCGGATATTCCACTGGGATCCATGGTGCTTATAAGGGAAGAAAATCTGCCACCTGCAAGGTGGCATATTGGTCGAATCATAGAGACTCACCCAGGTGCCGATGGTATTATACGCGTAGTGTCGATAAAAACGAATTCCGGTGTGTGTAAACGTGCAGTAACCAAAGTGTGCTTATTACCCACGAACTAATTTTACACTTTATTTTTCTTCTATGTTTACATGTTTTAATTAGTATAGAACACATGTTTGTAATTTCTTGAAATATAAGATATTTCAAGGGGGGCGGCATGTTACGAACCGTCTAATATTACGTTTTTTAATTTTGTATTTTTATATTTTATTAAGCGCATGTAGATATTTTTCAAGTAATTTTAAGAAAATGAACAATAACCATAAAACAGTTTAAAGTGTAAATCATGGGGGTTGTTAGAGCATTCAAAAACAATTTTTCGGAAAGCAAAACTCCAGGGGGTTGTTGGGCCATTCAAAATATTTTTGGAGAAAGCAATTATCCAGACTCTTTTGTTAGGTCACGTACTGACCATCGTTTCTACAATTAACAAAATGTCTTTGTTCGGTCACGTACTGGCCGCTGGTCTGGGTACCGGTCAATTCGCGGAAGACGCTACCACCACTTTCACCTACAACAAGGGTAGCCCGCCCACCAACCCCTCCGGATAACGACAACCAATTAGATTAATTTTCACCCCCACGCATTTTCTCACTTTAGCTGTTTTTGGCAAAATTAGGGAGACACTTTTAAACGCTCGAACAGTAAACATCAACATTTTTAATAATCTAAACTTAAACCTTTACACATTTAAACTTAAAAGTAAAATAAAACTGTTGCAATTGTACATAAATTGTAAATACTTCTTTATTACGGTGAATATATACAGTGAAGTGCATTTAATATTTTATTTCACAATTCACCCGCACCAAAACTAGTGACGTCATCTTACCAGTGAGAAATCAACGTCGTCACATCCTAACAAAAAGAGTCTTATTAAGACTACAAGAACAAAACACTTTTGAAACAACTACTTCTCTAGCTAATACTTCGACAGACATTGAATAATACAAAAGTAATTTGCGTGTTTTAGCAAGGCTATCAAAGCAACACTAGTTTGAACGTATTTCTTTCTGTAAAATGAACTAAAAATGATTGAATGTACGTTAAAATAGTTTGTGAGTGACTATACTATGGTAATTTGAAACAAGAAATGAATTTAGATTGATGTAATTAAAAATAAATTAGCAAAAGCAATTAAATAATTCAATACTCAATTTTATAACCATCTGTAGACACGTGTTTCGATATTTCAATCTCTTCAGTGCAGCTTTATTATAAAATTGATTTTATACATAAATAAAAACGTTTACTAAAATAAATATAATGAAATATAAATAACTTACTCTGATATGTACTCAGTAAGTTATTTATATTTCATTATATTTATTTTAGTAAACGTTTTTATTTATTTTTTTTAACATGCAAAATTATGTAATGATAAGTATGATAATTCGGTTATGAACTCGTTGCTATCTGCAACTTACCAAATATGAGGAAGTTTTATATTATAATGAACTAAATAAAAATGACATCCTTCACTTATTACTTTTTATTAGTACCAGATGTATAAGGTACTCGAAATCTGGTACTAATAAAAATAATACTTTTTTAGTTTATCGTATAATATTATGAGGCCATTATATTTAAGGCTGATGATTCAAATTGTTTTGAAACGTAATTTAGACTTTCAACCTTTTTCGAATTTTACCGAGTAGACAATACAGAAACAAACAGGAAAATTTGATTTACTTATTAACGATAGCCATGGACCAGTTTCGATCCATTTAGATCTCATGAACGTAGCGCAGGTGAAGACAGTTAAACAGAGTCTCATAATAGATATTATAAAGAAACCATTAAAGTGACATCTATTATCTAAAAGGAAAGTAAATGTTACATAAGGTGACGTCTATTGTCAAAAGGAAAACTTAATGCACCATTTTAGATAATACATATTAAATTAATGGTTCCCTATATTGACAAAAAAGGGAAAAACATATCATGCGTTTCTTGATCCCAGTGCGTACGTCATCTCCAGTACTAACATTTAAAAATTTTATACACTGCTATATTTTATCCAAAAATGAATTTTTTAGTAGTCCATAGTAAAATCTACACTTTTTAGTAGTCTATAGAGAAATCTACACTGGTGTACTTCCATAAATTATGACTTAAATCATAAATCTGTTCTGGAACCTTCATATTGGGGTTCAAAAAAATGAGTTCTTAATTATGGTCCAATTCAGTAAATTTAATCCATATAATAAAAGAATAGCCAACTTCTAGATTCTTTACTGTAGAAGTGAATTCTTAAGCGTACTAAATAAACGCTATTAATTCTAGTTCATCAGCTTTTAATGGGAGTACTTTTTGGTTCCTAGTTAGTTGATTTAATGTCTAGTTGAGTTACATTTTATACATGACGTTATATTATTTGGTTTAACCTTCCAAACTTCTGTCTAAAGATAGCTACAAATCCGACTATTCAATATGCCGGACAATTTGAATCTACTGGCACAGATAATAATTATAAACGCTTTTAACTCACCATGAATCGATTTCTTTTCCAGCATTAAGAGCTCTTCTTGTTTCTTTATTGAAATCGGCAATCGAAAATGTTGCATCCAACTCAAAAACTAACCTCGATTTAAAGTACGTAGTGATAAACATTCCCACTACTCATCAATAAAAAACAGAAGAAACTATTTTATATTGTTTAGATTAAGGCACTGCACTTAAGGTACCAATCTTTCTGAAACATATTCGACATACAGTTAAACAAGGAAAATAAGGAAATGATGGAAGTAGGCGTAACTGTTAGACCAAACAATTGAGAGTATGAAATGCCTTTATTTCATGAACTCATTCCAACGGTTTTGGGTTGTAAATTGAGGAAAAAGCTGTAGCTTCGATAATTAGCAAACTTGCTTCCCTGACTCTTATTAGCTTATTGAATTACCAATACTATTCTTAGTAGACCAAGATCACTTTTAATAATGATAAGAGTTGTCTACAGTTTTGAGAAAACCTCGAATTAAAGTTAGTAGGGATAAAGGTTCGCGATTCATATAATATATTCACTAACCACTTAATGGTGGTTTGGTCGACGACAGTTTTGTCGTTTCAAGAAAAGTTTTTAAACCATCTTCCTCACAGGAATAACCAAAGATGCTTCGATAATTGGTAGCATTGCATTCCTTCTTCAGACTTCAGATAAACATCTCGATTGGTAATATTGATTCTGACCTTATAGAAACACTGAGAGATTGTTGTTCAATTATATTTGAACCGTAAAATAATGAGAGCTAGTTGTTTACAACTAGGATTATTATTTGGTATCCTATGTAATTAGGTTGTGAACATTTGGGTTGTGATTAGATTTCGAGAAATAAAATGTAGTTCTGTCTGATGTTATGCCTTAATATATTAAGGGACTTAAAAAAGAAGTATTCACGGATCTTCAAGCCAGGATGGAAATGTCCTTTTAAAATCAATTGCCACAACCATTAAAATGTTGGAATATACTATAAAGATCGTCCTTAAGTAAAAGTAAAATCGAACGACCTGTACTATGAGGTTTAACTTAACAACGCAAATTTCGACTTAGAACAAGACATAATCAAATTATTACGTGCTTAGCCAGTACTGTAGTAAATGTATTAAAGCCTTGTGTATTTAATTTTCGAAACGTTCATTTGGTATACACTCCTTCACATAAAATATATTAATTACAAATGATACTTCATTTTTCCACTAAAATTATTTTTATGTACATATTTCTAATCCTACGAAATTGCCGCATTACTAAAGCTACCCGTGAACTAATATTCATTCGCAAAATTAATAATTTCACGCATTTTGCATCGGCTCATCTGCGGTGAATTTGCTCCCACGCTTTATTGGAAAAAGTGGGTCAAAGTGAGCCAGAATGAATTGACATCGATTTTTACCACAAAAAAAAAATTGAAACGTCCGTAGCCTTGTGGTCCCAGGAAATACATACTGATGATATATATTCATTATTACCTTTTATTAAATTGATCTGGGGAAATTGTATGCATTCGTTTAGAATCATACAGTTGTTCAACGTGGTTATACCATAACGATAAAGTTAGTGTTATGCATAGTATTACTCTTAATAAAGAACAAAATCGTCATCGCAAAATTTTTTACGGACTTTGATGTAATTAGATATTTAGGTAAGAGAGAGAGAGTTTTTTTAAGGAGTAGGTGAGGAGCTTTGTTTAGGCCAGGGAAGGAATTTATCCCAAAGTGCAATTGTACTACTTCAACACCTCATTTATCATATTGTAATTATAATATATTGCTCTCTTCTACTATATAAATTGTTGTTTAATATTTGTAATTTTAAAAACTCATATTCTACTATTTTTGATTATATTTCTTCATGTCATGCATCTACTTATTAAAGACTAACGCCATATGACTGGACATAACAAAGCAGAAAAACCTCAGGTTGGAAACCTTTGGTCAGATTAACATATTAACACCTCATTCATTATTTATTATTTAAATGTTGTACACATTAGTCAATAAAGATATATACATATAGTTTATAATAAAAGTTAATAAAAAATTATTTTCCAACAAAATGTATTAAAATCTTTTACATCGTTAATAAAAATTAACCAAAAATTTAAAAATGCGAAAACATTTCGTAAATTTATACCATAGCTGGGCTATTTGTAAAAAGAAAATAACTTTTGTATAATTTAATAATTATCGAGCTATTAATTAATTTAGATAGTGAAATCTTTTCGAGTTTCACTGAGAAGATGAAACAGAAACAGTAAAGGAAAAATTGATTTACTTTTCAACAATAGCCATGGACAAGTTTCGATCAGTTTAAATTTCACAAAAGCAGCGCAGTTGAAGTCAGTTAAACAGAGTTTTATGACTATAGATGTACGTAAACGTAGAGAAGCCATTCAGGTGACATCCATTACCTAAAAGCAAAAATTAATGCACCAATTTGGACAATATATATTAACTGAACGATTCCCTATATTTAAAAAAAATGGAAAAAGTCTAATGCGTTTCTGATGCACAAACATCACGACCAGCACACACATATAAAAATTTGATACACTGCCTTATTTCATCCAAAAATGAATTGATTAGTAGTTTATAGTGAGATCTTCAATAGAACCCTTGCATAAATAATAACGTTCGTTTTGAATACTACTTAAATCATAAATGCATACTGGAAACTTTATATTGGTGTTAAAGTAAATGAGTTCCTCAATATTGTCCAATTCAGTGAAACTCACATGATAAAAGAATAGCAATCTTCTACATTCTTTACTGTAGAAGTAAATTCCCAAAGGTATTAAATAATGCTATACATCATTGGCTTTTGATGAGAGCACTCTTTCATTACTAGTTAGTTGATCTAATCTCTAGTTGAGTTACACATCTTTGCTAAGATAGCAACAAATCCTTCTACACCATATGCCAGACAATAATCTGAAGGTACTTTCAATTTACTGGAATGCACAGACATTTTTTAAAAGCCTCATCATGAATTCATCAATCGACTTCTTTTCCAGCATTAAGAGCTTTTTTTTAAATGTTTCTTCTTTTATCGAAATCGGCGATAATCCTGGAATTTTTTTTTAGATATTGAATTTTTCTCAAAATATACAACTGAGATTTGTACCATCGAGAGTCTTCCAACGTTCAGATTCAATTCTAGTTTTAATATTTATGTAATATTTTCTATTCCGCTCCTTTATGAATTCAAGAATTAAATTAGGATATTTTTTTTACACGGTGCGTCCATGCAGTTTCCAATAAGCTACGGTAAATCTAAATTTTTAATGTTTCGCATTTTCAGAAAATTTTCTATATCTCTATCCGCTATTCCATTAAAATTTAAGGATTTAAGTTAGGTTTTCCGATGGTTTGTTAAGCTGAATCAATTTCTAGCAGACCAAGATTGGTTTCAGTAATGATCGGATTGCAATACAAAAAAGTCACAACTTCTCCTTATGAACAACTTATTTTTATCTACATCATGGATGAAAGATAACTAACAATTTAAAAATACGAAAACATTTCGTAAATTTATACCGTAGCTGTGCTATTTGTAAAACGAAAATAACTTTTGTATAATTTAATAATTATCGAGTTATTAGACAGTTATTTCAATAAGAAATTTGTTTTGTAGTCGAAATGTGACTAACTGTTGTTTGTTTAAGAAATATTTTTTAACTTTTACAAAAACAATCTTATTATTTGGAATAACGAATTCCAGTGCATAGATATATGTATATATAATCTGGAAACTTTTCTGTATGTCATTTATTATAGTACACATATGGGTGAAGTAAACATGAATCTTCTAGGTAAGAATTTCGATTTTAGTCTTATTTTGTAATAACTATTTGATAATATAGTAAATTATACTATTTTGATTTGCCAGGTTGTTTGGTGCACATATTAGTATTGCATGCAACGATTGTATTTGGGCTAACTTTTCACCTATCATTAAATGTGGACGTTGGCAACAAGATCAAGAATAATGAGTATCCAAATTATTATAGGCAAGCAAATTATTCTGTTCTGACTATAATAAGTCCGAACAGTGCGAGGATTACGTTAAACTGTCCAGTGTTTGTAAGTAGATATAAGAAATATTTCCTACCACATTCGTTACTTAATTTATTAAATATTATAATAAGGTTAAAAGACGTAGGCAATCCGGAGTGTAGTACACGTTTGTCCTTCAATTGACAAGATCATTATTAACATTAACACAGACTTTGCACATAAGCAGCTAAAATTCAACGGAACATGTTAGCGGGCATCTGGCATCTTTTTTATTTGTCAGCGTTCCGCATTCTACTTTCCTACTATCCCTCGTAATACCTTGTGCGTAAGTTAACTGACTTTGAAGGATGCGGAATAATTCGTCAAGTTCTGTTAAACACAGCCTCTCCTAAATGATGTTTGTGTACTAAATAGATTAGAGTAAGGCCTCTCAAAATTTTGAATCCTGAGGTTATCCTGTATACACCAGTTTGTTCTCAAATCGTATAAATCGGAATCTACTTCAGCGCTTTTTTTGAACACTGCTCGACAGTTTTCCGTTTACACAAAATTTACTAAAATAGTTGACAAATTTATATTAAATATAATGTGTTTAATAATTAAATTTTGTTATATTCAGGAAATCCCCAACACAGATACACTTTTGATTGAAGTCGTTGGTCAACAGCCTATAGAATGGCGTGGATATCTTCCGCGATTTCGATACTTTACAGTCGATCAAATCAATCTTAGTAAGTAGAAAAGCAAGTACTAAAAATGAATGTCTTTACTGTCTGTCATATGGTTTTCCTCTTTCATGAGTTTTATTTATGTAAAAGTGTGTTATTTATTTTACAGCCATGACTGCAGCGTACAATTCCCGCGGTGGTAGATTTTTGTGCCTAATTACGGCATTATTTGATCCGTTTCATTCTACAACAACAACTACTACTATTTCTACACCGGCACTAACAACCCTACCATCAACAGAAACATGTAACTGTGGCTATAGACAGGCTGTAAGTATTTTTTTTAATAAATATTACAATATATATTGTTTATAAATTTAAATTTAAAAATCTTTCACTAAATAATGGAATATAACATACTTAATTAAAAAATAATCACTCTCTATCCCTCAATAAACTAGCCCAAGAAGAGTTAAATTTCCTAAAATTCTCAACTTTTTTCAAAAACTTTTAAATTTGATAACTTCATATTGTACATTAAATTTATGTTTTTGAATTTTTTTGCGCAATTTTTAAAACCTTGCCTTATTCCAGTTGAATAAGCAGTTATAAGAAGAAATACCTGCAGCTTCCGAATCGCTAACTACGTTTGTGACACATTGTTATTCTATCGCTCGTTTCGACGTTTCTTTAATGGCCAAGAGCTCCGTTTGCACATTAACAGTATGTCCAGCCAATCAAGTTGTCTGCTTCCAGATGTACCGACGGTGCAAAAGGTTTCTTTGTTCTCAGTCCTTCTTCATGTCTCTAGTAATTCTTTTTCTACTGGATGGATAAACTTTTCTGCAAATTTTTCATCATGGTCTCTCAAAGTATCTATATAATATCTTTATGTCAATTGATATAACATCCCCAAATCGTCTGCAGAACCGCCATGAATGTAATTGATTAAAACAAATAATTTAATTCTGCTGCAAATATTTGGTGCACGAGATCTGTGGTAATATTTTCCTCCTTAATCCTATAATATATTCCACACATAGCATACTGTTATCAATTGTTAGCCCCCTGCACGTTCTTTTTTGTTTCCCCAATCCTTCATCGGCCCTTATGTTTAGATTCTGCTCTACTTTCTTTAACTCTAAGAACATTGCCTCTATTTTTGGAACGAAGTATTCGTTCCTATATAGATCATTTCATTTACGATCTGATCCAGATTCCTTCTACTTTCCTCACAAATTTACCTCTGATAACCAGAGCCTAGCCATTCGCGTATTGTTATTTAAATTAGTTTGAGCTTTTTCATGCATCTAAGCCACACTTTCGTTCCCACCAATCAGGGAATTAGATTAGTACACAATCCCGGTGGGTTTTTTTCTGTTAATTTTCAGGCTGGCTTCTTCGCAGTGTTCTCTCCGAACTGGTCAATTCCTCTGATTACTTCCCTTAGCTTTATTACTTTCCCTATATATAGGGGGAGCATTGTTTTCGTGATTTTTTTTGAAAATTATTTTTTGCGGAAATATTCGTTTTGGGGTCCCCTGAATCCATTTCACTGATTTGTGGAAAAAAAAAATTGTATATCTGTATGTGTATCTGTGTGTCTGTCGGTGGGCGCTGTATCTCAAAAACGAAAGATCCTATTGAGATGAAACTTTAAACTTAAGGTTTTATCGTTAAAAACTGGATCTGAAAAGCTTTTAATGAACATTCATAGACCGGAAGTGGATGATTACTCGAGACGTTTTTTTTTGTTTTTTGGTAATATCTAAATATAAAAAATTTAAAAAAATGGTTCAATCTAAAGTTAAATGGGATAATAAACTGAATAAGTTTTATTTGAACATTTTTTTTCATAAAATTCTTAACTTTCAAGAAAGAAAAAAATAAAAATTAATATTTTTTGCTAATTACTAATTTACTATTGGAGTTACATAACAAATAATTATAGAGAATTAAAAATTGAACAAATTATTAAGTATAACCTTTTTACGTAAACCTCATAGTTTTCGAGAAAAATATAGGGAAAGTATTATAATGGTCTGATGGATGCTTGCATTCAATAAACCCTCGCTAATGTTATAGTAATTAGAGGGTGGGATAGTGGCCACCCACCCACCCTACATATACATTGAAAGTTAAACTAAAACACTGCTTTTAAATTTCTACAAATAATCACATTGATTCTACTTAAATGTTTTGAAAACTAAACAAGTAACAGTGGTTTAAAGTATTATAAAAATATAAACTGTTTAAAACAAGTGGCAACAGGTAACCACAGTTGATAACATGTGACAATAAGTGACCACAGTTGACAATAGTTGAAAATAAGTGAAAACAGTTGATAATAGGTGACAATAGCTGACAATAGGTGACAGTAGTTGACAACAGTTGACATTGGTTGACAATAGATGACAACAGTTGACAATAGGTGACAATAGTTGACAACAGTTGACAATGGGTGACAATAGTTGCCAATGTGTGACAACAGTTGCCAATGTGTGACAACAGTTGGCAACAGTTGACAACAGGTGACAATAGGTGACAACAGTTGACAGTAGTTGATAACAGTTTATTTATTTATTGACGGGTAATACCATTGTACAATGTTCACAGGAATGTAAATTTTTTATTAAAATACAGAAGTAAATTATAACTAGATAAATATAAATATAAAATAATTTAAGGACAACACAATAACATGTTAAAAATATGTGGATCGTAGTATATATAAAAAAAACGAATACACAAATAAATTAAAACTAGATGAATATAGGTATAAAACAATTTACAGACAATACAATACATGTTAAAAAGATGTTGAACATAATATATATATATAAAGTAGATTATCTTGGCGCTTAAGAAACAGACGTAAATTACAAAGATCACCACCAAAAAATGGTGATGTGGCAATCATAGTATTTTCCCTATATTTTACTCGAAAACTATGAGGTTTACGCAAAAAGGCTATTCTTAATTATTTGTTCACTTTTGAATTCTCTACAATTATTTGTAATACAAGTTTCATGTAACTGTAATAGTTTATTAGCAATTGGCAAAAAATGTCAAAATTTTCAATTTTTATTATTTTTCTTAAAAGTTAAGAATTGTATGAAAAATATATTTTAATAAAACTTGTTCAGTTTTTCATTCCCTTTAACTTTTATTTGAATCATTTTTTAAAATTTCTCATATTAGAAAAATATCACGAAAAAACAAAAAAAAACCGCCTCGAGTAAACATCCACTTCCGGTCTATGAATGTTCACCAAAAGCTTTTCAGTTCCAGTTTTTAACGATAAAACCTTAAGTTTCAAGTTTCATCTCAAATTATTGGTTTTTGAGATACAGCGCCCACCGACAGACAGGAAATTAGTATAATGGACTCAGGGGACCTCAAAACGGATATTTCGTCAAATAATAAATTCAAAAAAAAAACACTATCACAATACTTCCCCTATATATACTTCGTATATAGGGAAAGTAAAAAATCATAATTGCAGTTGTTAGCGTTTTGGGCTATTCTACATAAGCCAAAATTCTAGGCATAGTCAGTTCGCATGAAGGGAACGTGAAATGTTTGTTTAGATATAACATTCTTGGATGGAACTGAACTAATTCAGGAGAGTTTATTAATCAATTAGCAAGTTGGACGCAGAAGATAATGATAATGCTTGTATTCTACGTTCTCTTAGAGGAGATAATCCAACATTATAAGTAGTGGTGTCGTGACTCGAAGCTAAATTGAATTTGTATGCAACGTGATTGATAAATTTATTCTGAACTAGTTCAAGTACCGATATGTCCTTTGCTGTATAAGGAGACCATATTAGCCGGCAGTATTCTAAATGGGGGCGGATGAGAGTTTTATATCACAGAGGTGACACTAACAGCTGTAGATATTGTACCAACAATACGGAGAGCCAAGGTTCGATCTTTGAGATAGACACCACTAATACCCAACTGAGCCAATTTATTAATCAAGATATTATGATCAACGGTATCAAATGCCTTAGAGAATTGAGTGTAAACTGAGTCAACATACTCACCTTTCTCTAAGGCACCAGTTATATACTGTTGACAATGGTTGACAATAGTTGACAATAGGTGACACTAGTTGACAATGAGTGACTATGGGTGACAATAGTTGACAATAGGTGACAACAGTTGACAATAGTTGACAGTAGTTGACAACAGTTGACAACAGTTGACAAAAGTTGACAATAGTTGACAACAGTTGACAATAGATGACAATAGTTGACAGTAGTTGACAATGGGTGACAATAGTTGACAATAAGTGACAACAGTTGACATTAGGTGACAACAGGTACCAATAGGTGACAATAGTTGACAAAATATAGCGAAAGTACTATGATGGCCACATCACCATTTTTTGTATTGTTATTGGATTAATTTAGTTAAATTATTTTCTGTCTAAGTGTTCTATCAGATTATCTTTTGCAACATTTATTCATACTTGGAGAGTTTCTTCTTCACTCTTAGGTATTTTTCCGCAGTGATCCTGTTTAGTATTTTGCCTGTGACCGAAATAGTCGTTATATCCCTGAATAGTCACTCTACCCTGGCGATCTCATAACTTACTGGGAAGACTATTCTTTAAAATTCATTGAATAATCTTTTTCCTACCTTGACAAAATTATGTATGTTGTTAGAATTCGGTCTTTCTTTTTTAAAATTGAATACTTATTCAGCTGTGTTTACTTCCTTCTATCGTGTCTTCAATTATATTTTTAACAGTTTCTCGTTATTCATCTCAGAGAAAATATTTTTTCCAGTATTTTCGATTATATTTTATCGTTATATTTTGCACCGTACTCAATCTTGCATGACTTCAACTTTTCATTTTGCCATTCATCGTGGAATCCCGTGGATTCACTCTCGTGTTGAAAAACGTCGACAAACTTTTTACTTACTACTTCTTGCATTGAGATGGCACTATTCTGCAGAATTTATTTCCTTCTGTCATTTTTTCAATACCTTTTCATTATTTTCTCGTTACTCTCCCCTGGAAATAATTTTCTTTGTAGTTTCGTTCGCATTTCTTCTCTTTATTTTGCGACGTGCTTCTTCTTTTCTAGATGGCCAGTCCCCATGGATTTCAGTTCTCTTTCCGCCATATCACTCTCATGTTCGTCCACAATTTTGTGAAGACTCTTTTATCTCGAGAAAAAATATTACGTCTGCTGTTGTAATTCCGTCCCTACCAAAGACTTATTTATTTTAAATACTGTAGCGACAGCATAGACTTATTTTTCACTTCTTCTGTAGTAATTTCAATTACCCATACATTAGTTTTTCGTTATACTTCCTCTCTGGGAAATGTCGTCTCATTAATTCCGCTTTTCAATTCTCCTTCTGTAATTGCACGATTCTCATTGTTGTTTATCATTAACATTTCTGTTGACCATAATTTTGTAGGCGATTTCTGTCTACCCTCCATCCTGAAATACTAACAATAGGTAAAACCAGGTGAGTATGAAGGGCTATAAATAAAGCAATTGCGAGTGAGTGGAGAAGACTGAAGGTGGCGATGGCATAAAAAAGTAAAAATTGCTTTAGATAGATATCTTATATCGTCGTCTTAAATCTTCTTTTGATTACTCACAACTATTTAATTAAACTTTATCATCATCTCCAGATTTTATTTGTTGCTACTACGTAGAAAATTTCTACATTTGTGCTCTGATTTTTTCGTCAAGCGACCAGTCAACATGTTTCCGTTTGTCAAACTTTCTATCGCTGACCTCAAACGCAATCCACATGCTCTTCTCCATCTCGAAAAAACTCTACTTGTTCCTGTACATCCATACTGTTATATTTACAAAATTATTTAAATGGATATTTCAAATGATTTCCAGCATTCTTTCCTTTTTCTCTTACTCTGGTTTTTATTTGCTTTCCTCTAGATTAGAATTAGGAATTGTTAATCGCTCTATAATCTTGAAGTTTCTCACTTGTACACATTCTACATGATTTGGTCATTAAAACACACAGCGTTTGCACCCCTGAATGTTGCTGGATCTCTGGTCCAGAAATTAGGGCGATGATCATTCAACGAACTTACAGTAATATTAAAGATAAAACACTACGTTCAAGATTTTTATATCAGCAAAAATTGCAGCAATGGTTTTATTTTATCCATTTTGCCAGGGTTTATGTGATCTCCCCATTTGTGACCAGAACTTTTTTGTTCACCAGTTTCCGTGTGTCGTGTATATTTGGCATACTCTCTTGCAATGTTCCTGAAAACTTATCGTTGCCTAGTTATATCTCTAATTGGGTTGCACTTAGATTTATGTCGTCGCTCAGAGTTCCTTCCAATATTATCTATTACGACAGTAATCAGCCAGTGAAATTAACTAACATTAAAGAAAATGGTTTTATTATGAATTTGTTCTGATTTATATGTCTGCCTATTAGGTTACAATGGTTCCTTGTCAGGTTTCTTTTCTTTTTCGACATGTCTCCCGAAAGTTTCTCGTCAAATCTGATTCTATTCAAGATCTTAACAGATGTGATACACCAGTAATTTCTGAAGATAGCCGTCATCCTACATTAATCTTGAAAGTAATATGTCGAGAATTCCAGATTCCATGATTTATAATGACGTATTAAGTCGTCCGAAGAGATTGTTAATGCAGAACATTTTATTAAATCATACTTGTCATACTCTCATAATTCTTTACGAGGAACACAAACACATAATCATCTTGGGGATTTGACTATCGACACGACCGAGGTTTTACAGGAATTGAAAAGATTGAAACCTAAATTTGCAACGGGCTCAGATTTAATTCCTGCTGTTATTTTAAAAGATGCAGCTCCTATTTTGGTTGAGCCTATTGCTTATGTCTATAGACTTATAACAAAAACCGGCAAGTTTCCTGATCAATGGAAAGAAGTAAGAGTATGCCCAGTTTTTAAAACAGGAAATCACAAACATATTCTCAATTATCGAACTATATTCATCCTGAGTAATTCGTCTATATTGTTTAAGCATATTTATCATCAAATGAGTCCTTTTTTGTCTACCAAGCAACGTAGTTTCATGGGTCATAGATCTACATCGACTAACTTAATGAATTACGCAAGAGATTGCTAATGCAATGGACAATAATAAGCAGGAGATTTGTCTAAAGCCTTTGACACACTTGAGCACGATTTACTTATATCTAAGTTAATAAAGTTTGGCCTAAATAATAATGTTATTCAGGTATTGAGATTCTATTTATATAATCATGGTCAGCAAGTGAAAATTCAAGTTATTCGGTCTAAATGTTATGTTCCAGTGATGAATCTCAAGGATCAATCTTTTATTTCTTCAATATATGGATGATGCTTATTCAATTTTTAAGTGTAATGTTCTTGTATACGCAGATGATATTAAACTTTATATTGTTATTGATAGTGTAAGAGACTGTTACCAGTTTCAATTAGATATTAATCTTTTTACTGAATGTTGTGAAAGTAACGAACTAACAGTAAATGTCAAGAAATGCTCTGTTATCACTTATGGCAGAAACACAAATTTAACTTTAAATCGGTAAACTTTAAATGACATTGAATTAAACAGGCTCTCAGAAACTAAAGATCTTAAAATAATTTTTAATTGTAAGCTAACATTTAATGCTAATGTTACACAAACATCACGTGTTATCGCTTATTTGCGAAATTGTAGGTCATTTAATGATGTTAAATTATTTTGTTTAAAACTTTTATTTTAAGTACATAGATGTCATGTTGTGTTGTTATTTGGATGCCTATGTAGGCAAAGTACAATAATATGTTGGAAAACAGACAGAAAAAGTTATTATTTTTAATTATACAAGTTATTTGGAATTTACTTCTTCATTCTTAAAATTTAAAAGTGATCTTTTGACGCATTTGAAAACGTGGTCTATGTAAATTTATGTTATACAAAATACATATCTTGTTTGTTTGATTTAGGATTAACATGTTTAGTTTTAAATCTTAATCACCGTTTGTACTTTTTTGTATATATAGTAAACCCTTTAATTGGACAAATGTCTGTTGGCTTTTGTAGATAAATATTGACTAAGTAATTTGGTGTATCTACTTCGACCCAGAGCATTTTCAAATTTTCTTTGAGAAATGTTTTGTTTTTAGTTAAAAACTGTTACTCGTATATATAATACAAGACAAGAAAATTTATTATAATCACTTAATTATTATTAATTATAATTCAACAAAAGATGATGTTACTATTTTGTAACTCTACACTATTATCAATATTTTTTTTCTCACAATTTTTAGAATCGTATTGTAGGAGGTAAGGAAACAGGTGTCAATGAATATCCATTTATGGCCGGACTTGTGGATATAATAAACAGGATGATTTTTTGCGGTGCTACGATCATATCAGAGAGGTTTCTCATCACAGCAGGCCAGTGCGTTTACAATATTAAGATTTCAGCGACAGGAGTTCTTGTGGGAGATCATGATATTTCGAGAGGTAAATTAAAACACAAAAAAATTCCAATAACAAAAAGAGGAATAGATCCTCTATGATAATATACGGTCATCGTGATAAATTTGAAAATTAAGACCTAACGATGATATGTAAGCTAATGTTATACGTCAAAAATTAAATTATTATTATTATTATTATTATTTAAAAAAATTAAAAATGTTATTTTTCATGTGCTTAAAAATAATTGAATATAAATATTATTATTCAACTGAACTATAAAACAGTACATTTTCTCAATTTTGTAATTACATGGTTACAATTTTCTATTGTATTCTCTTAGGTACTGATACAACATTTGCCGCTTTGTACATTATCGACTGGTATCTTATCCATGAATCTTATGTCGATAGAGCATCCCCAAATGATATTGCTATCATACGTACAACAGATGCCATCATATTTAGCGTTGCCGTTGGCCCAGTGTGTTTGCCCTACACACTCTGGGTGAATGATGGAAACTACAATGTAACTGAATTAGGTATGACAAAATTTTAAAACGCGAAGGGTATTTGTAAAAGTGGTTTTTTAAAATTTAGGTTGGGGTTCTCTAATATTTGGCGGGCCAATGTCAGATACTTTACAAGAAATAAATTTGGCGACAATAACAAACTACCAATGTGAACAGGCGTACGGTCGCAATATTTCCTATTCGCAAATTTGTACGTTCAGCAAAGACAAGGACTCATGCCAGTACGATGCCGGTGGTCCGGCCGTGTACTTTGATCCCACCAAGCAGAGGTATATATTAATTGGAATAATTTCGTACGGGAGAGCGTGCTCAGGTTTTTATCCTGGTGTTTGTACGAGAGTACAGAGCTTTATACCTTGGATAGAACGACATACAGGTAAATAATTGGTTGTTACAAATTATATTTACTCACATAATTTTTTTTAATTCTTAGGAATCGATTTTTGCAGGATATAAGAATGTAAATATTTATTGTATGTAAATACATTTATAGAAAACCATCCTTTACTAACACCGTTATCCCTAACCATTCCAGACATCCTCAAAAGCATAAAATGGCTGCGTTCAATTCAATGATTCACAGAGCATTGCCCTTATCGGACATTGCAAGAAAAAACGAAATTTCCTTAATAAAGAACATAGCAATAAATAATGGATACAATGCCAACATAATTGATACATTATTAAAGAAACACGAACTGGGAAAAATTACGAAAATCCTATTTGGAGGTGACTTACCACCAGAAAACAAAAAATATATACCTTTAACCTTTTTTGGAAATGCTAGCCTTAAAATTAAGAATATTTTTAAAAAACACAACATCACAGCAGCATTAAAACCCAGTTCAAAAATCAGAAATTTAATTTTCAATCCGAAAACCTCAGTAGATAATTTTAGCAAATCCGGTATTTATTAATTAACATGTCAACAATGTCAAGGTGTGTACATAGGACAATCTGGTCGGAATTTTAGTATTAGATTAAAAGAACATCTACGCTCTGTCCGCCTAAAACAAATTGAAAAATCAACGTTTGCGAAGCATATAATCGAGGAGAATCATTCTTTTGGCGAGGATGTACTATCCATAATCCATTACGTAGAAAAGGGTCGAAAAATGGACCTTCTAGAATCGATCGAAATTCATAAGGCTCGCGCTAATCCGGGAATACCCCTAATTAACGACCAGGTTGACCTGATGTACACTCCAATTTTCACAGCTGTTTGTTAAATTTTGTTTCCATATATATACCTGTAATTGTAGTTTTTAATCATTGTATGTTTTGATAATGGCACGTTGAGATGCAGAAACTATAGTCAGCAGTAAATAAATTGTGTTATACAAACAAAGTTACAAAGTGTTTATTATTTATACTCAACATGTTATACTAAAGTAATTTGCTTGTTACAAATAACACAGGTATGAAAACAACATCAGATGAGTGTATTTATTTCTGTCAAATAAACGAATAATTTGATTTTACAAAAAAAATTATCGCATTTGTAAAGGCTTGAAATTCACAAACTATATTTTTCTTCCATTCTCATCTTCTATTCCTCTGGTTGCTCCAAAAGGATAGTTTTGATGACGATTCATCAAATTATTTCCCAAATATGGCCTTTTTGTCCTAATAAGGGATTATGTGATAATGTGGTGAACATTACATTAGAAGTACTGAATTTGCATCTCATTGCGAAGGAAAACGGCCGATCTAACCAATTCGGACGTCATTTATTTATTACAGGAGAAAGCAAATTCAAGAAGGAGACACCGATTTATCATCATAATTTTACCACACTTTATCTTTAAATAATTTTCATATTTGCCTAACTATAATTAGACGTTATTACATGTGCAGGGCTAGGAGAAATTACCAGAACTGTCGATTATTTCAGAAAATACACAAAATAGCAAAAAATATCTTATATAAAAGTTGTACAGCTTTAAAAAATCTACTCATCTGTAATAAATTGGAATATACAGGGTGGCCCACAAAATTGTGGTGAATTAGGTTACTTTTTTTTAATAGGACACCGCGTATATTACCATTTATTTTGTCCTGACAATTTTGAACATTTTTTATTAACCATACATTATACATAAATTCATTATTTTCCTAAATATCGACATTTCAAGTAAAAACGAATAATTTGAATTTGATCGTAGTTATCTGACCAACACAAATTTGAAAAATAACTGGAAAATCAAGTTTTGTTAACATTTTATCTTAATTCATTAGTTTTCTAGATATCATGACATTTTGATCAGTTAAAAAACTCAAAATGAATTTAACAATTTAATCATTTTTACATAAAACAATAAGTATAGAAAAACGGCTTTATTAAAAAAAAAAAAGTTAGGCTTCCATTCACTAACTGACAATGATATAAATTGTGTTGGGTATGTAGAACCATTTCTCTTGTTAATTGCACACTTTCATTTAAGACCATCTAAAAATTTTGTAATTTCCCTAGAAAAATGGGGAGGAGCTCCATCTTGCTGATACCAGGTTAAGTTAATATCGAGAGTTAAATTGTTTATAGTTGTCCAATTACATGCCCCGCAAACAATCCAGTACAGACATTAACTTTTCCTGGGAACTGTGTATGCAGTTCTTTTTAACAATTTTGGGTTATTTCGCCCTCCGTAACGGTAATTTTATTTATTGATCATTCCGTGTAGTGCCGAAAAAATAATATGGTTTGAAAAATACGGGTTTTTGTAGTTTTCGATCATAGTAAACTTTACAAAGATCTTGTGCAACATTAACTTAGTATGTAAGAATTGTTCCTACAGATTTTTAATCAATTTCTTTATCCGAAGTAAGGTGATTAGTAGATTGTCTTCAATTTTCTTGTATTGAAAACACAATGTCCATTTTTTTATCATGGACGATAGCACTCCTAGGTCTTCCAGATCTTGGTCGGTTTTTCACACTCCCAGTCATTCTGTAATGCTCTAAATTCTTCCTGATGTGATTTTTACCATACCCCATCAAAATTAAAATATCAATTCGAATACGCATTTCGGCCCAGCCGGAAGTGATCATCATCAGCGAAGCCAACAATACTAGGACGAACGGCATATTGATTCAAGACACTGTGGATGGTAACGTTGCTACAGATTTGGGGTCTACCTGGTCACCGCTTCTGGTAATGGAGGACGGGACATATACTGGATAAAGCTGACCAGGCTGTAACGTTTTTAAATCTAAAGGTCCCTGGTTTAGGCACCATACCTTCACCGCCTAGAGACCGATAATATCTTCAGTTATCGATATATTCTAGACGGAGAGCCTTTTCGTAGGACATTTTAGTCCACTTATTGCCAATATTAATAAAATTTATCCGGCGTTTCGGATTTGCCGGCTTCGGGACTATTGGCAGCAGTGGTTTAACGCCATTATCATCTTCCGCCTGGCTGACAGCGACTTTCCTCGTGGACGTCGATTTTGGTGGCGATTCTAAGAGACAGGCCCATTAAATTGGACTGGGTTCAGCTCAGGCAGTGAACTGTAATGCAGCACCAGCACATCAGCATCAGGGGTGCGTCGGGACATTGGCTAAACTGGTCTTCCTGCTGGTCATGTTATAGTGAACGCCTAATTTGTGAATGAGCATTACAGGTTGGTGGGTCTCCATTTATTAATTTTAAATATTTTTTTCTATTCTTTTTAGTGTAGGTGACGGCGTCATGGATAACGTTCTCAAGGAATATTCTCAAGACGGCGGCGCGCTTTTGGTTCCCCTCACCTTACAGCTGATAGCTAAGTTTTAACTCGGAAACATGTGACCGTCCAATCAGCTGATTGGACTCGGGGTATTCACCAATCCTACGATTAGAAGTGAAATTATCCGGTGAATTTTATAAGAACCAGTTTAGGAGCCAATTTTGCCGAATATTATTTGGAGGCGACGGAAAGGTTATGCTGTCTCTTGTAAACTACATCACCTATTCGTGGACGGAAAGCTCTCCTTCTTAGATTGTAGTTTGCTTGTTGTTGGACGAAAGTCTGGCGTAAATTAATTCCCGCCAGCTCATTTATTTCTTCCAATTTCTGTCATCATTAAGATAGAACAATGCAGATTTGTCGAATTCTGGTCCTATGGAGTCTAAATATCTCTGGAACGTATCAGGAGCGGAATGGATACCAAACGGCATTACCTTAAACTGAAACAGGCCTCTTCCAGGTGCAGTGAATGCAGTGATCGGGCGGCTCTCAGGAGCTAATGGTACTTGCCAATAACCATACTTTAAATCTATCGTGCTTAAGTATTTGGCTCGCCATACAATACAAAATCTATATTTACCAGACGGTTTCCGCACCAAGACTACCGGTGAGCTCCAACTGCTATTTGACGGATCGATGACACCCTCTTGTAACATTTTGTCTACCTCTTCATTTATTAGGCTTTGCATAATCGGATTCCTCGAATAATATTTTTGTTTAATTGGTTCACAACCCTCTTTCAATTAACCTTATTTTTGTTCTGGAGAATTTTTCTCATGATGGTCGCTAGGTGTATTCCGGAATAGAGTCAGTTTTCGTTGTGCCATGTCAATTTGCACTTGGTGTTGTGACATGAAATCCATCCCTATTACAATATCCATTGCCAAGGTTAAGAATATGCTCTAGGTGACCAAGTATTTATTATTTCGGATATATAATGGGAAAGTTATGTCTCCTTCGGTTTCAATAGATTGCCCATCCGCCAGTGTAACCTTCTTCTAACTATTTTCATTTATCTGGGGCCTATTTTTCTGTAAGTGGTCCCACACTGTCTGGCTGATGTAGCTCTTAGTTGTCCCGGTGTATAGTAGTGCTACAAAATATTTTCCCAGTTCTGAAATACTTATACAAAATCGGGAATTTTTTACATTTACGGGTATACACATTGTAACGGGATCTCTGGAGGTGTTAGACGGTTTATTTAAGAATCGATTCCTCGTTCTTTCCGGCGTTTCCCTCGGGATGACAAATGCAATTCCTGGACAAGATTCCCACTTTACCACAATAGGAGCAAAATATTTTCGCCTCTCTTTTGCAATCTCTTCGTTGGTGTCCTGGTGTTCCGCACGTCCAACATACATTATTCCATTGGTACCTATCTTCACCGGGATTTTTTGGAGGTGCCGGCTGTGGTAATTGCCCATTGATGGTGTTTACTGGATTCTTACCTGAAGTGTGATTTTGTTTTGCTATCGATTTCTGTGTTTTCCCGGCGAATGCAGTTTCCGGTATGAATGATTGGGCTGGATTTGGGGGTTTTGTAGAACATTCATTCATAGACTGTGTTTCTTCGAATTCTTCCGCAATTTGTATTAATTCCTCCGACGAATGTACAGCTTGTATTCCGGTCGCAGGTTTTCATAAATCCTTTTCAGCTGATCCATTTCATCTTCCTTACCGCGTCTAAGCAGCAGCGTCTGTAATGCGGTGAAGAATTCTGTGGCCTTTTCCTTGTAATCCTGCGTCCTTTTTTGGATTTCCTCTTCTATCCGGAATTTAGAACGAGGCGGCAGGTATGTGTTTCCCAAGCTGTTTTCGAATTCAATCGATGAATTCCAGAATTAGCTATTACTATAGCAGGGTTGAAACGAGAGACTTCTTGCCCAGAAAACGCTTATGCATAGCAGGACTCTGGGAGAAGTTTGATTTTACCGTGGACCTGACAGGGCTTTTATATCTGAAAATCAGGCAAAGAAATTGATTTCATGCGCGCGTTTACCCTACGCCGTGTACAATCTCCAAGCCGGGTTCGATCCCTACGCCGGGTTCATTCTGTCGCGGTTTTGTCACGCTATCTCTCTCTTTGGTTGAATTGCGCGCGCTTTTCCACCCTGATCGATATCTCACCGGGCGATCGAATTTGGCGCGCGTGCTGTCAATATCTTCGGCGCAGAAAGCTAACCTCAAAATATACATATTTTGGTCCGTTGGCAGCCTGCCCTTAGTAAACATCACTACAAGGCTCATGATTGTAGGTAGCTACTGCTCCCCAAACATAACACTATAAGGCGAAACCCGGTTGGAGAGGAGAGGGACATTGGCTATGTTATAGAATTGAAGGTGGTGAACGTGTGAGACATCCCCATTTTCTCTAGGACAAGAGCCGCATCCATCATCGATTTGACGTTCGTATTCCCCACATTCTGTTGATGAACTTATCTTCGTCGTCGGGAGCGCAAACAAATGACGAATTCGCTCCCTCTCAAACCGTGACCCCGATGGGAAGTGAACCATGCCGATTGAGAAGCCTTCCTGGCAGCTAAGGAGCAGTGCGTTTGCCAGCACAAATTCAGAAGGAATGGTCGAAAATATCGCGGCAGTACTCAGGTCGACCTGCGATCAGGCAATCCCAAGAAGGAAAGTCACAATCAAGAGAATCTCTAGGAATCCCTGAAGAAGGCAATCAGCAAGAGTAAGGCACTTGCCTGCAACAAACTCCTAACTGAGATTGAAGACGAATTCTGGAGTAGGCTGTACAAGAAGAATGGGCATGGCAGATGTAAGGATTCTTGTATCTGGAGGGATAATGTCGATGCTGTAGAACCCGTTCTTCCCGAACACGGGACACGAAAGGAGACCCTGACCCTAAGAACTTCCTCTTCATCAAGGAAAAAGTGGCAGAGGCAGCACGAACCCTATCCACGGAAAAACTTCTGGGCCGAAAGGTATAGCAAATGAAGCAGTTGAGATGTTAATTGCGAACTGGGCAACGATCACCATCAACCTATTTAATAGTAGCTTCAGGAAGGACATTTTCCCACGACCCTAAAAGGAAGCGTGCTCAGGACTTCTCCCCAAAAACGATCTCCCACCTCATCGAATTTATGCCGCCTTCTGTGCCTCTTGGACGCCGAAGGAAAGATTCTAGAGAAGCAGGTTCGTGATAGGCTTTTCCACTGGCCTAAGATATGGATTTACAAGATCGTCATATGATTTATCGTGAGATTAAGACATCCTTAACAATTGGTAAGGGTTGTGTTAAAAGATTGTTCGTGTTGGATCCCACATGATATAAAAATCGATCTAAAAAGGCTCGTGTCGATTGGTTAGAAGAAATTCTGATGAAATACGATTGCGATTAATTTTGTAAAGGTTCGTAATTAAATTTTCCCAAAAGTGGAAAAATTTAATTACACTATTTTTAATAATTTCACGTTATCGTCATAAGTACAATATTTGATTTAGGTATTTATTAAAATTGAAACTTTAAACTACGTTCTAGTGTCTACTTAGAACTGCATGTTTTACATTGATAAGCGATTTGACATGAATTCATTTAATTGCTTCCATTACTTCGTCAAACTGTATATTTTTATGTTTTTTTTTTATCGTTCGCCACGTTTTTACCCATAGTGAAATCCAATTTATTGCATTTAATAATAATAATAATAATAATTACTTTATTGCCCAAAAGATTTCAGCATTTATAATTGAAATTAGTTATAACAATTAAAACAACTACTAATTACACTTTAATTGTAGTAATTGTCATATTAAAATTTCTTCATGAGTTAAATCAAACAATTACAACATTTAGAAGAAGCATTAAGGTTGTCTGATTTTAAGTAGATCGAAACCGGTGCGTACCTGTTCTTGACAGGCAAACAAAAAATATTTATGTATTTAAATTTTGTTGTTGCAATTTTTTTTATAAAGAAATTCCTCGAAAAGTATTTTTTAACCAGATTGTTTACTTCTCAGCATACAAACATATTGCACATACCAGTGGCTCTAGACTAAAACAATTAGTTCAATATTTGCGACAATTAAAACTGTTAACATTCTTTAAAAAATATTATTTGATAAATTTCTATAATATGAAAATGAAAAACACTTAAAACATAAAAAGTAAATTTGTAATTTTATGGAAGTAAACGTATTAGTTTTAATTTTTCCTTACTAAAACCATTGGTTTAGCCTTTATATGTTTCTTAATATATAACTGAAAATTTGGAAAAACGTGTCTAATAAAATGACTCTTATTTAGGATTAAATTCGGATAATATAAATTTAGGGATATATTAAAATGATTGTTGACAAATTTCAGATTTACTCTGCGTATACGTAGGTAGGGATTATTTGGGTTGAGGGATTATGGAGTTGTTTAGTTGGGTATCTAAGGATTGCAAGGGTTCGTAGTGCTGATTTTTGGCAACGTTGAAGTGTAGGAGAGTGGAGGGAGCTGACTATGATTGCATCGTAATCCATAAGAGATCGTCATATCGATTTATAAATTTTAACGGCCGCTTTAGATGTAATACTTTTATATTTCTATGCCAAGCTCTAGTTTTGACCTTGACTTTTATAGATTGTGCATGGCCTTTGAAGAAAAGTTGTAAGTCGAATAGGATACCTAGGTATTTACAGAAGTGGGTAGGGTAGCATAGCGTAATTTAGTCATATGGAATAAGGAGTTTGATTCTGGAAGAGTTGATTTTCATAAATTATTTAGAGGACCAGAATTGGATTCCATCGAACGATTCTTGGTGGAAACGTTGGATAACTTGGAGAGTTGTACCATGGATGATAAGGGCGGTATCGTTGGCAAAGAGAAAGGAGTACTTTGAGGGATCCAAGTATGTAGGATTGGGATTATATAGATCATGGCAGAACATGTTATAAAGTAGGGGTGATATAGGAGAGTCCAGGGGCACCCCTTATTGTACAAGGATCGGGTCGAAAGGAGTTTGTTTGATGGGAAGTTGTATATGATATTTGTAATAAAATAAGATTATTTAAATAATAATATGAATATACAATTTATATAATTCGGATGAAAATTCAAGGAAAATTCGTTTTCCAACCTTTACGAAACCAATGTTACTGGTTACAACTAAAAACACCTATGCACAGATAAGACATACGTATGTTATCAAACGGAATTTTCTAAACGTTTCTGTATTTATTATATATGCATGCACTGGCAATGAAATTTCACATTTATTATGGTGCGCATATGAGTGAAGTAAATATGAATTTTCTAGGTAAGGATTTCGATTATCGTTCTTATTTCATAATGTAATAAATTATACTATTTTAATTTAACAGGTTGTTTGGTGCACATATTAGTTTTTCGTGCAACGATTGTATTTGGGCTAACTTATCACCTATCATTGAACGTGGACGTTAACTACGAGATCAAGAATAATGAGTACCCAGGTTATTATAGGGGAGCAAATCACTCTGTTCTGGTTATAACAAGTCCGTACAGTGCGAGGATTACGCTAAGCTGTCCAGTGGTGGTAAGTAGTTATAAAAAAAATCCTTACTTAAGTAATTAAGTATTCAAGTTAAAATATGATAGCCATC
The DNA here is from genome assembly GCA_963969525.1 of Ontholestes murinus. Lineage (NCBI taxonomy): Eukaryota > Metazoa > Arthropoda > Insecta > Coleoptera > Staphylinidae > Ontholestes > Ontholestes murinus. The sequence goes on from OZ018387.1 coordinate 8,837,139, forward strand.
CGGAAAGTAGTACCTGTTTAGAAACATAAACATAAAACTGTATATATTAACAAATATTAAAGTTTCATAATCATTTTTTCCACGTTATTCAAATGACGACGATGTCGCAAGGTCGCGAATTTCTTGCATTAATAAATCTAATCGCAGCCCTGTTTTTTGAAAATTATTAATACTAACACAGATTTTGCACACAGTCAGCTGAAATACAATTAAACATGTTAGCATACATCTATTCGCCAGCGCTCCGCACGGTGTAAACATGTACTACTTTCCTATTATCCCTCGTAATACCTCATGTGTCTTTTAACTGGCTTTAAAGGATACAGATTAAATCGTCACGTTCTATTGAACATAATCTCTTCAGAATGTCTTTATGTTGGCGAAAATAATCAAAAATTAATTCCAAACAGTAATGTTTGTGTTTTAGATTGATTCAATTGAAGCTCCTCAAATTTTCCAGTCTTAGAGTTAAACTATTTACATAAGTTAGTTCTAAAATCATATAAATCGGAATGTTCTTCAGCGATGTTCAAGTTTTAGTGACAGTTTCTGTTTATACTACAAATTACATTTTGTTATATTTAGGAAATCCCCAACACAGATTCATTTTTGATTCAAGCCGTTGGTCAACAGCCTATGGAATGGCGTGGAAACGTTCCGCGATATCAATACTTCACTGTCGATCAAATCAATATTAGTAAGTAGAGAAGCAAAAACTAAAAAATGATATCTTTACTTGCTGTAATTTTGATTTTCTCTTTATTCAGTTTAATTTATGTAAACGTGTGTTGTTAATTAATTTTATAGCCACGACTACAGCGTACAATACTAGTGGTGGAAGATTTTTTTGCCAGATTACGGCATTAACTGACCCGTTCCATTCTACAACAACAACTACGACTACTACTACTACATCGGCACCAATAACCCTACCACCAACAGCACCATGTGACTGTGGCTGGAGACATGTTGTAAGTATTTTTTTTAAATCAATATTATAATATATTACTTTCCCTTTATATATGTTTTTGTTAAAACATTTTTTTCATAAAGTTCTAAACTTGCAAAAGAAAAAAATAATAAAACGTTAATAATTTTTATATTTTTTGCATACTGCAATAAACTAAAGGAGTTGTAAAGAATCCAAAATTGAGCAAATTGTTATCAAACCTCATGTTTCTGGAAAAAAAATGTAAGGAAATTACTATGATGGCCACATTACCTTTATTTTTAGATTTAATTGAATCTCTCACTTATGATTTACTGATTGGAGGGTGGGATAGATGCCGCCCACCCACCCTCCATATACATGACAACTTTAATTACTAATTGTTGGTGGATTCTACATCTTTTTTACAACGAATAAGAACAATAATTATCACCACTATGCCATAATGGCCCAGATGATAGAGCTGTTGACTCATATTTCAAATGGTGGAAAAATATTGTAATTTGGAAAAGATTTTTTCAGAAAATTTTGATTAAATTGATGTTAAAATGACATGTTCGTTAATAGACATGTCGAATAAATTCTTTATACATTCTAAAGCCCTCTAAGAAAATGTTTGCCAATTAAAAACATTATTCTTAAAAATTTCTACAACCCTCGATAATTTTCAAGGAATTTTAGGAGCAATTTTTGAAAATATAGAAAATAATAATACTAATTCCACAAACCAGAAAAAAGTTCGAAAAATTTGGAAGAGAAATCACTAATAAAATAAAGAAGACCTATTGAGATTATGAAAATCTGGAAGAACTATTGTTGCTTATTCCCATGCGATTAAGACATTAATGACAATGTTTAAAATTTAGAACAGAAACCTTTAATTGTGAAGAATGATAAGATTAAGTACCATTGTACAATAAATCCCATTAATATTCTAAAAATTTAGGGGAGAAATTCTAGAAAGGCTTGAAAATTCTAATCATCAAAAAACTAACTTTTAGTAAAATAGATGGAAAAATCTTGTAATTTGGTAAAGAAAACTATTTTAGAAATTTAGAAAAGGAATTCTGGACAGACTTACAAATTTTATTTATCAAAAAAAAACTTTCTAAAAGCTTCTAGTAAACTAGATTGAAAATTCTTGTTATTTAGAGAACAAATTCTTAGAAAACTTCTGAAAAATATTTTAGTAATTTAGAAGAGGTATTCTAAAAAGGCGTACAAATTCTAGTTATCAAAAAAATACTTCCTAAAAGCTTCTACTAAAGTAAATCGAAAGCTCTTGCAATTTGGAGTAAAAATTCCTAGAAAACTTTGATTGTAAAACTCCTGAGAAATATTTTAGATATTTAAAAGAAGAGTTCTAGAAAGATTTACAAATTCTAGTCATCAAAAAATGCTAAAAGCTTCTAGAAAAATAAATGTAAAAAAAAATTAGAGAACAAATTCCTAGAAAACTTCTGAAAAATATTTTAGTAATTTAGAAGAGGTGTTCTAAAAAGGCGTACAAATTCTAGTTATCAAAAAAATACTTCCTAAAAGCTTCTACTAAAGTAAATCGAAAGCTCTTGCAATTTGGAGTAAAAATTCCTAGAAAACTTTGATTGTAAGACTCCTGAAAAATATTTTAAATATTTAGAAGAAGACTTCTAGAAAGATTAACAAATTCTAGTCATCAAAAAAATGCTAAAAGCTTCTAGAAAAATAAATGGAAAAAAAATTTAGAGTATAAATTCCTAGAAAACTTCTGAAAAATATTTTAGAAATTTAGAAGAGGTGTTCTAAAAAGGCGTACAAATTCTAGTTATCAAAAAAATACTTCCTGAAAGCTTCTACTAAAGTAAATCGAAAGCTCTTGCAATTTGGAGTAAAAATTCCTAGAAAACTTTGATTGTAAGACTCCTGAGAAATATTTTAGATATTTAGAAGAAGAGTTCTAGAAAGGCTTACAAATTCTAGTCATCAAAAAAAAAACTTCCTAAAAGCTTCTAGTAAAATCTTGCAAATCCTAAAATTTTTAAAAATAAGAAAATTAAATCTTAAAAAATTCCATACCCCTATAAAATTTTCCAGAAATGAGGCAATATTTGGAATTTTAGATAATAATAATGCTGGAAAATTCCACAAACCAGTTAAAAGTTCCCAAAATTTGGAAGAAAAATCTTAAAAAGATAAAGAAGTGCAATTGAGATTCTAAAAATTTTGAAAAAACTATAGTTTATTATTCAATCTCATGCTAATAAGAAATTAATGACAATGTTTGCAATTTTAAAGAGAAATTTCTAGAAAATTTTGATTGTAACGGAGGATAAAGTTAGTATCTGTAGAACAAATTGCATTAATGCTTAAAAATCCTCAAAAATATTCTAGAATTTTGGGAGAGAAATTCAAGAAAGAAATTTTTGTCACTTCCTGAAAACTAGTAAAATATATGGAAAAATATTTCAACTTGGAGATAACTTTGATAAAATTGTGGTCAAAATGGCACACCTGTAGCATAAATTCTTTATACATTCTAAAATCCTCGAAAATTGATTATAACATCAATTCCTTAAAAATTCTACAACTCTCGAGGATTTCTTAGGAATTTGGAACTGAAATCTTTAGAAAATAAAGAAGAGCTATTGATATTCTAAAAATTTAAACTATTGATGACAATGTTTGCAATTTATAAGAGAAATTTCTAAAAACACTGATTGTAAAAAAAAGTTAGTACATCTGTAGAATAAATTCTATAAATATTTAATAATCCCAAGAAATATTCTAGGAATTCTATAAAGGCATGGAAATTATAATCACCAAACAACTTCATGAAAGTCTTTAGTAAAATAGGTGAAAAATTTTGAGAAGAAATTTCTAAAAAATTTAAAATGGCACACGTGTAGCATAATTTCTTTATACATCCTAAAATCCTTGAATGTAAACTTTGTGATTTAGAAAATAGGTTTCTTAAAAATTCTACAATCCTCGAAATTTGTTTAGGAATTTCGGCAGCAATTTCTGAAAATTTAGAAAATAATAATACTGGAACATTTCAACCATAAATATTCTAGAATACTGAGAAATTCTCTCCTAAATTTCTAGGAAGGCTTGGAAATTCTAGTCTTCAAAACATAAAAACCTTCCTGAGAACTTGTAGTAAAACTTGTAATTTAGAGAAGAAAATCCTACAAAACGAAATTTGGAAAAACCAATGCTGATCATAAAAAAATTGCAATTTATAAGAGAAATTCCTACAAAATTTTGATGAGGGATAAACTTTGTAGAAAATTTTATTGCAATATTTTTAGTTGCTGTATTTTATCCATTTTATTTAAGATTTATTTTCCACAAATTTGTTTAGAAATCTTCAGGAAATTAGAATGAAAATTCCTGAAGATTTCTAAATATCGTCGAGATAATTTTTTGGTGGTTCTAGAATAAATTTCTTATATATTTTTGAGGGTTATATTTATTCTTTATAGAATTTGAAAAATATTACATAATTTTACAAACAAAAGTTAAAGATAATGAAAAACTGAACAAGATTTATTAAAACATGTTTTTCATAATGTTCTTTCTTAACTTGATAATTTTGACATTTTTTGCCTATTGCTAATAAATTATAGGATGAAATTTATATAACAAGTAATTGTAAATAATTAAAAATTAAACAAATTATTACGAATAGCCCTTTTTGCGTAAACCTCAAAGTTTTTGAAAAAATTTAAGAAAATTATTATTATGGCTACATCACCATTTTTTTATGTTTCTTTTCTAAATTTTACTTTTATTTTTAGAATTTTTTTCAGACTTTTCAAAGATTCAACTATCCTACACTAATTTTGCTTCTAAAGCTTCTCAGCAAGTTTCCTATCATTTTTTAATAATTTTTTACTACTTGTTTTTTTTATTAACTAATAAGAATTTTATAAGAATTTTTCTTTTAAATTGCAAGAATTTTGTTAAATTTTTCTAATTTGTTTTATCAATTTTTCTCTTAGATAATAAATAATTAATTTCCTAATCGTTTTATAATTTTTTAGCTTTACACTTGTGTAATTTTCTAAATTTTCCAGAATGTCTCTTCTAAATCTTTCCAATTTCTAGAATATATCCTTCACTTTTCATTGGGATTTATAGAATTTTCGAGAAAATTTCCCTTCGATTATAACAGAAGTTATCACTATTTTAAAAATTATCTTATCAAAATTTTTAGGGATCTTTTTTTTAAATACTTTTTTATCAGAAATTTTAAATTTTTTCCTCTAATTTTTGCTATTTTTTCTGCATTTATCTACGAATTTTAAGAATTTTTTCTTATTTTGTAAGAACTGTTCTCTCATATTTCTAGAATTCCAAAAAAAAATGACACATCATTCTCCTAACTTCATACAAGAGGTCTTTGGAGGAGTTTTGGAATTATTTTATAGGAATTTTGTAAACATTACAATAAATTTCTAAAAAATTGTATTAATAATATAATACTAGAAATTAAATTGAAGTTTCATTTTCTGAATATTCCCAAAAACCTCTTCTAAATTGTAAGATATACTCTTCAAACAACTTCATCTTCTGGACTACACGATTTTTCGAAAACTGTTTTTCTATTTTAAGAAAAATTATTACCATTTCCGATTTATAAGAATTTTTTAGGAAATTTTTTAGGAATTTCATTTTTAAGGATTCTTGAACTTCTATCAATTTCACTTTTTGATATTTTTCTTCCATACAATTCTAACGTTTGTATTGAATTCTAAATGAATTTTTAATTTTAAATTCTCAGAGTTTTCTTAGGAATTCTCATTCTGGTTTATAAAATGCATCAAATTAGAAGTTTTTTCGAAATTTTTAGAATTTTCCACAAACTTTTCTGAGAAATTGTAGCTTTGTATTATCAAATTTTTTTGTAATGTATTTATTTTCTCAAGTGTAATGTTTTTCTTCAACCGTTTCCTTTCTAGATTATTCCTTTTTTCAAGCTTTCTTCTAATAATTGTTCATAAGTATTTCTGTACTTTTTCTTTCAGAGAATTTATCAATATTTCATCAATTATATTTTCAGATTTATTTTTATTTTCCTACTATCTCTGGAAAATTTTTCTTCAAAATTTTAAGAATTTTGCTTCTAAATTACAAAAAAAATCAAAAGTTTTTATTTGTAATACTTTAATTCTAGAAGTTAAATCCAAAATGGTTTTTTAGAAATGTTTAGCTTTACATTTTCTGAATATTCCCGAATTCCTCTTATAAATTGTAAGGTTTTTTTCAGTAATATTACTTTTCAAATAACTTTTCCTCTGGACTTTTCAAATTTTGTAATTAAAGTTATTGCATAGGTAACTAAAGTTAATATGCATATGTAGGGTGGGTGGTTGGCCTCTAATCAACCCTCCAATTAGTAAAACATAAGCGAGTGTTATAAGTTGTAAAACGTAAATAAATATAACATTAATTTAATAGATTTATTCAAACAAATTTTGAAAAATAAGACAGAAGTTAACAAAACTTAAAGAGAATGAAAAACTGAATTTTTTTTATTAAAGCATGTTTTTCATGCAGTTCGTAAAAAAATAAAAATTAATAATTTTGACATTTTTTCCTATGGTTAATAAACTCGTATAATTTTCTTAGGTTTTCGTTTTGTGGGTTGTTTTTGTGCCTTATATACAGTTTCTTCAATTCCCTCATGTTTGTAGTAATTTCCTTATTTACCCATTCGTTATCTGACCATCTTTAGAAAGTGGTTGTCTTTGTTTCGGTTTTTATTAAATATGTTAAAGTGTTAAGATAAAATTTATGTTTTATTAATATTTTTAAATTTCTTTTTTACTTGTTCGCATAATTTTTATTAATTTACACACTCAAAAAATATAGTTGATTGATAGATAAGGCGTTGAGATGTTGAAAATCCATATTCATTTGTATAGTAATGTTGTAAATAATTTAGATTTTCAAAACTGTGAAAATGAAAATTTTTGATTGTAAACTCTCATTCATCTGAAGAAGCAATAAATTTGCGAAACAATTCTAGTGAAAATAAACACACTTTTTTGAAAATCTAAATTATTTGCAACTTTAATATACAAATCAAAAATGTAACTTTGTCATTTTTTCCTTATTCAAATTTTGTAATTAAAGTTATTGCACACCGCGTGGCAATCAGTAATTAAAGTAATATGCATATGTAGGGTGGGTGGGTGGCCTCTAACCCAACCTCCAATCAGTAAAACATAAGCGAGGGTTTTAAGTAGAAGTTGTAAAACGTAAATAAACATTGTTGGAAAATTTAATAGATTTATTCAAACAAATTTAGAAATTTAGAAATTCGAAAAAATAAGACGTAACTTTTAAAACAAAAGTTGAAGAAAATGACAAACTGAATAAGTTTTATTTAAACATGTTTTTGATAAAGTTCTTAACTTAATAATTTTGACATTTTTTGCCTAAGAAAGTATTATGACTGGTCATTCTCCTCAGATTCTTTCCCTTAGCTTCATGTGTATTGATTTTCGATTGATTTTTTTAATTTGTGTTCCATCAGCTCATCTATTGCAGCAGTATTCATGCTTGGCGAGTTTCTTCTTCATATTAGGTAGTTTTCCGCTGTGATCCTGTTTAGTATTTTGTCTGTGACTAGAAATAGTTGTTATACCCCTGAGTAATCACAACACATTTGCGATCTTCTACAATTCTGTAAAGACTCATGTTCTCCAGCATGCTTTGAACAACCTTTTCGACCCTCTTCTTCCCACCCTGACAAAATTATGTATAGTTGTTATTAGAATTTGGTCTTTCCTTTTTAATATCGAATGCTTATTCTGCTGTGTTTACTTTCTTATATCGTGTCTTCAATTACATTTTTAACAGTTTCTCGTTATTCTTTCCCGAGGAAATATGTTTTTCAGTTTTATCAAAATTTAGAATATGGAATACTAATGAAAATGCATTGAACAATATCAAATCTATTAAGTGCAAACAAAAAGTGTCTGATATTAGACAATGTAGTGGGTGCAATAATCACTATCACAAATCATGTTTGGAGCTACATATCTGTTCAGGCTACAAGAGAGCAAAAAGTGTAAGTAAAGTGGATAACCTGCGTCGACGAAGACAAAGGGAGGATAGAGGTAATTGCTTTACTAAAACTAAAAATAGAACATCGGTCGAAAATAGTCACTCAATTAGAGGATATGAATAAATCATTAAATCTGAATAATGAATCGTTAATTATAACAAATATTTATTTATTGGAAAAATTAATGAAATCAGAACAATATAAAGAAAACTATAATTCATGCTAAATTGCAGAAACCTGTATTATACAGATTATTCCAAAATAAGTGAGATTGACATAACGAAATCTTTACAATATGAAGAAACCTATGATTCCTGTAAAACTGCAGAAATCTGCATTAATTTTAATTCTCCAAAAATAAACTCTGCAAAACCAAATTCCAAGAACCTCTTTAGAATTGGGAATTATATTTGTTTGAGATAAATTTAAAAATTCATAGACATTAACAATTCACTTAGCCTTTATGTCAGATGGTTTCAAAGTATGAGTAATTATACCACCATTAATTAATTTCATTAAATAGCAAATTATAATCACCGCATATTAATATTTTATCAACATTTCAATGCTGACAAACATTTTTCAACGCCAAACAGTGATTTAAGTAACACTCGACAGAAAAACTAGGCGGAATGTAAACTCCCAAGAATAAAACAAAAATTTTTGGTATTACAAGAACAAAAATTTGCTCAACCAAAACTTCATATGACTGAATTTTTTTTAAGGCAACAACCTCTAATATTACCGCCGATAGTACGATTAGTTCTTAATACATTGTAATTATGTAGCTGGAGTTGGCTGTTCGAAATATCATTGTATAACCAAGTTTCCGTTAAAATGAGTACATCTTTAAGTTTAGTCCTAATTCCTCCATAATTTTGGTAATATACTTTTAGTTTTTTAAACTGTCACTAGAGTAGGCAACAAACTTCTTTGAGGAAATAATTAAATTTAATAACCAGATTTGATATTCTTGCATTAAGTTCATTTTTAATCTTCTTGAAGTAATCCAGTTGCTTTTTAAATCGATCCGCACGGAATTGGTAGTTGGAAGAGGAGTGTTAAGGGCGTAACTTCTTTAAAAATCCTTAGCATATTCATAGGTCTAGGCCAAACATTCGGTGTGATCCCTCTAACATTAGTTTTTTTTTTTTGGGGGGGGGGGTGATTTGACTTAGGCGTTAGCCGTTCAGTCACGACCGGGTTATTATATAAGTCAGAATGATATTATTGAAGTTTTACCAATTTTAGGATATTATTATCTTTTACAGAAGTAATTACAAAAACTTATTCTCTATGGTAATGAGTGATATTAGACATTTGGATTACAAGATAGGAGTAGGTGGTCGATGAGGGCCGTCATGACACTTAGGTAACTACAAGACAGGAGGGGGCCCTTGGAGAACATAGAACAGTAGAGACATGTTGTTAATGGAGTGCTTAAATTTTAATTTCTGTTTCTATAAAGAATTCGACCAACGCTACATTAACTTCTCTTTTATTCAATGCTAACAAATGTGTTAAATTCACAGGAAAGTTTGTAAACTCTTTTAATTTGTGAATTAAATGTTTTGTTTCATTTTTATTTCGTTCACATTCAAAAACAATGTGATTTATTGTACCTTTGAGTCCACATAGGCACAGTGGGTCTTCTTTAAGTCCAATTTTATACAAGTGTTTTGGGAAGGTGCCATAATTAATTTTAAGTCTAGTGATAGTAACGGAGAAGCGTCGAGGATAATGTTCAGTTATGTGGGGGGAGTAGTTTGGTAGGGCGGGGTAAAGGGATTTATAATGCGTGGGTTTCATTTGCATCCATTGTAGTTCCCATTGATGTTTTGCATCTTTTTTCAGTTCTGAGATTAAATCTGAAGCTGGACAAGGTTTATCTTCATGTAAAAGCGTTCCATTAATAATGTTATTTCCAGCTAACCTCGCTAAATTGTCAGCATGTTCATTGCCCAATATGCCGGAATGACTTTTGGCCCATATAAAGTCTACATTATAATTGTTACCTATACTTTCAAGTTTGTATACCATATTTTTAATGGAAGTTATTAAATAATTTGATTTCAATGCTTTAATATTTTTACTAGAAATTGCTTTCAATACTGACTGCGAATCTGATATTATTACAATTTTCTCAGTTTTTGTGTTATAAGCCCAGGTAAGTGCATCTAATATTGCAAGACCCTCGGCAGTAAATATAGAGGCATTCTTGTTGATTGTATTGCTGTATGCAATTTGTAGGGTAGGGATAAAGAACGAGTATCCTACTCCTTCTGTGGTTTTAGATCCGTCCGTGAATATTAATGTTCTGTCGGAGAATTTGGATTGAATAACGTTTTTAAAAATCGAATTGTTACAAGATCTATCATATTTGGGAAAAAATGGCGTAATATTGAGAAGGTACAAATCATAATCATATTGAAAATGATAGTTTTTGTCGGTTTTCATATACCCTGAAAAATCATGTGTATGGATGAAGGCATCAACTAGAGGGGGCGTATTTTTCTTATTCCAAAAAGCATTTGTCAATATATTTGATGTTAACGAAGCCAGTGGATTTAAAATATGCCATTTTTGAAACTCTCTATATTTTAATACGGTTTTATTGGCCAAAAAGCTTCTTCTTATATGTAAAGGGGGTTCCTGACATTCGGCTAATACAGCATTAATCGGTGATGAAATCATAGCACCAATAGCTATTCTTAGGGCCTTTAGTTGAACCTTGTCTATTTTTCCCAACCAAGTTTTACATGCCATACCGTATACTGAGGAACCATAATCGATTATGGATCTCATGTAAGCCTTATAAAAAAGCAGCGCTGTAGATGGATCAGCGCCCCAATTCATTTTGCAAACGGTTCGAATAATGTTAATCGCTCTTTCACATCTTCCTACAATGTATTCTATATGTTTTTTCCATAATAGTTTTCTATCTATTATAATTCCAAGATATTTGTATTGTTGCTGTATAGGAAAATTTATTCCACATAGAGTGATGTTATTTCTATGGGTGTCTTGGTGTCTCGAATATAAAACGATTGCAGATTTTTGCGCAGAGATGGAGAATCCATTCTGAAAAGTCCAGTTTTTAAATTTTTTCATAATGTTTCTACAAAGTTTGAAAAGATTTTTCAAATCCGAAGTGTATTGAATACACTTCGGATTTCCGGAAATTAGATTATGTAAATCAGTTGTGTATATGTTGAAAAGTAGGGGGGATAAAACAGAACCTTGAGGAAGTCCAACAGATGTTGTTCGAGGGCCTATTAATTTACCGTCAGTGTCCAGCGTATATACCTCTCGGTCTGCAAACAGTGCAATGATATTTATGGCGACCTTATCAGGTATTCCTAGGTTTGTAATTTTATTTCGAAGTATGTTTAGATCCACACTATCATATGCCCCTTTCAAGTCGATAAATATGCAGGGATGGTATAAGTTTTTCGAAAGAGTATTCTGGATGTTAGTAACAAGGTCATTAATGGCATCGAGGGTTCCGGTATTGTGTCGGAAACCATATTGCCGTATAGGTAATTTATTATGATGTACCAACCACCATTCTAGTCTTCGTTTTATCATCCGCTCGAACACTTTAGCTATACACGTTAGTAGGGATATGGGTCTATACGATGCGACTTGTTCTTTCTTCTGTCCTGGTTAAAGAATAGGAATTGCTACTACCTTCTTAAATTCTTTATAGTAAGTCATATTGTTCCACCAGTTGTTATAAATATTGAGGAGGTATTTTTTGGCATTCTCTGGTAGTTGTCTGAGCATATCATATGTTATTCCGTCTATTCCAGGGGCAGTGTTTAGGGCATTTTTAATATTTGTAACTCGGTTATATTAAATGGAGTTGTTAGAAAATGGTGGGAGTGAGGTTCTGTAAAGGGAGGAAACCGCAATGGAACTGATAGTGGGACAATATTGTCAAGAAAGGAATAAGGAATATGGGATGGGATGATTGAAGTGTCTGTGTTTTTTCCAGATATTTTTCTAACTTCCTTCCAAACTTTTTTATAGGTGTATTTTTATTCAAATTACCACAAAAATTAATCCAAGATTGCCTTGCACTTCGTTTATACATTTTTTTTCCTCTGCTGCTGCTTTCTTTGCCTCCATAAAATTATCATAATTTGAGTTTGTTTTATATTCTTTTAAAGTATATATTCGTTTATTTAAGGCTGCCTTGCAATTTTCATTCCACCAGGGAGGTTCCTTATTATACTTGCAGTGCTTTATTTGTGGAATATGTTGGTTTGCGCTCTGTTCTATCGCTGTTGTTAGAAAATACGGTCCACAAGGGATATCATGAATACTTTCCATGGTTCTTTGTATAGTATTAGAGTATTCGCACCAGTCTGCTCTGTTCGTTTGCCATCTTATTGTTGTTTTTCTTCTGAATTGTCTATTAACCTCACCATTTACAGTTATTATTATAGGAAAGTGATCTGAGCCTAGTGTATCTTCTAGTATCTCCCATTCTATATTAGTAGAGATAGGTGCAGACGATATGGTTATATCTACTACAGATTTACGTTGACCTGGAGAACCAAGGCATTTAATTGAATGCGTATTGGATGTAACTCCTTGGTAACACACTCCACATTTATTTTCCATAATGATAATCAAATTTTAATTTTAACAAAATATCAATAATTCAGTATCCTTTCGTATACTTCCCTAAATGTCTCCTTAAAGTCTTTCCTTTATCTTTATACACTTCAATTGGGTTGCACTTAGATTTTGGTGGTCAGAGTTTCTTCTACTATTATCTTTTAGAACAGTAATTAAACACCGACCATATACTAGCATTTGAGCTTTGAGTTTTTTATATCAATTGACAACAATTGCAGTAATTGAAATAAGATGGCGGGGGCAGAGCAACGTTCGAGTGAATCGAGCAGTAGTGTTTCATGTGCGTACAGTGCTTGTAAAAACCAAGTGGCGAAAGGAACAGAGTATCCTACATGCCTAGAGTTATGGCACCCATCGTGTATTAAAAAACATGAGTGTTCGGGAAAACCGAAGACAACTTCTGAGGTTATCTATGGTAACAAAGAAGGTACATTAAAAGACAATTTAATCAGTGAAATGAATTAATTAAACAAGTTTATTTCATTAAATAACATGTTACTTTTGGAAAAAATAGCATCACTGGTAGACAAAATCAGGCAACAAATGTTGCCAGCACTGCTCCAAAAACCCGAGGCCACATCAATGATTGAAGGAAGACACGGAATCTCCACGTACGCAGACGTGACAGCAAAAAAAGAAATGATAATTTTAAAACCCAGTAATAGCTCTCGCACGGAAATCAAAAAGAAAATAATTCATAACTTAAATCCTACTATTTTAAATAAGTGTGATGTGAAAGACATATCTAAAAACAATATTTTTATTCAATATGAGAATAAAAATGAAATGGAAAATTTTAAATAACAACTAAAAGACAAAATAACTGATTGCGAAATAGTGGACATTAAAAAACGTCTACCACAAATTAAAATAATACATATATCTGAGGATATAAAAAGCTTTTGATAGCCTAGACCATCATATTTTAATAAACAAATTGCAAAAGTATGGACTAAGAGGAATAGCGTTGGACCTATTTAATTCATATTTAACCGATAGAGAGCAAAGGGTTAAGATAAATAATGTTACATCTAATAGTTTACATGTAAAAAGGGTATCCCACAGGGGAGCATATTAGGACCGCTGTTATTTATCATTTATTTTAATGATATTGCTTTACTAGTTGAAACTACAGGTAATAAAATTGTAATGCATGCAGATGACAGTGACAGTGACATAAAATACTGCAACGATTTTTAATAATTTCAAAATTAAAATGTTGCAAGATTTCAAACACTGTAGTACTACTGTACTAGAGTTTTATTGCCTCTAGAAAAATCGGTTTTCTGAGTAATTCCATGTGCCGACAAATTTGGAAGGTGCGTAAAGATTGTTGCTGTGGAAAATATTTTCCAAAATCTATTTAGTGTTAGGTATTAGGTATTGTTTATTTTATCCAAGATGCTAACAAAAGTATTCCAATATTATACATAATAATTATTTACAAAAATTTCGATCGCACTTGAAAAGGCTTGAATTCACAAAAAATGTGTTCTTCCATTCTCACCCTCTTTTCGTCTGTGAAAAGTTCTGCTCCACGAAGACTTAACAAGTAGTGTGGTATATTAGGAGGCAGAGAAGTGGGCCCTTTTTTACTAAAGGCAGTGTTAATATAAAAAATGTTATTGTAGCCTAACGAACGAAATAACAGTTATGAATACAATCGGGTTGCATCAGGACGGTGCTACAACACATATATTTAGATATTTTATTATTTGTTTTAGTTTTTTCTTCCCTTTTATAATACATCTTTGTTGTTCTATATGATTACGTATTCGAAAAAAAAAAATCTCTATTATAAATACTAAAATAATACAAAAGATGATGTTAACTATTTTGTAACTCTACACCATTATAAATAATTATTATTTTTCTGACAATTTTTAGAATCGTATTGTGGGAGGTAAGGAGACAGGCGTCAATGAATATCCATTTATGGCCGGACTGGTGGATTTGGCCAGGAGAATAATTTTTTGCGGTGCCACGATCATATCAGAGAGGTTTCTCATCACAGCAGGCCATTGCGTTATCAATACTAACATTTCACATATAACAGTTCTTGTGGGAGAACACAATATTGAAAAAGGTAAATTATAACAATAAAAAAATCCACTTACAAAAAAAAGGTGCTTTATGATTAAATATTCTTATCATTATTAATTTGGAAATCGATAGCTTTCGATTTGCTTTTAAAAATACCAATTAATATAATATTTCAAAAATTTTAAATTACAACAATTACGAAGAACATAAAACATCTTTTACTGTAAGAGGAGTAATAAAAATGTTATTACAAAAATTTTAAATACTTGAAAACAATTGAATTGAATATGAGTTAACTTTGATAAAGTACTAAACTAAACAATCATGTTCTATTGTTATATCACCTGTAGTAATTGAAAATGGTACATTTTCTCAATCTTATAATTACATGGTTACAGTTTTCTATTTTATTGTCTTAGGTGATGAAACATCATATACCAGGATGCATGTAATCGACGGGTATCTCGTCCATGAAGCTTACATCGATGGTACATCCCCAAATGATATTGCTATCGTACGTACAAGAGATAACATCATATTTAGCATTGCTGTTGGTCCAGTGTGTTTGCCATACACACTTTGGGTCAATGATGGAACCTACAATGTAACTGAATTAGGTATGTATGACAAAATTTTGAAACCGATTATGTGTAAAAGTGATTTTTGAAATTTAGGTTGGGGTACTATGGAATTTAGCGGGCCAAGTTCTGATGCTTTACGAGAAGTGGATTTGGCGACAATAACAAACTACCAATGCGAACAGGCGAACGGTCACAGTATTTCCTATTCGCAAATTTGCACGTTCAGCAGAGGCAAAGACTCGTGCCAGTACGATTCCGGTGGTCCGGCCATTTACTTTGATCCCACCAGACAAAGGTATAAATTTATTGGAATAATTACGTACGGGCAAGGGTGCGCAGATAATTATCCTGGTGTTTGCACAAGAGTACAAAGCTTTATACCTTGGATAGAGAGGCATACAGGTAAATAATTGGTTTTGATAAAATTTATTTATTCACATATATTTTTTTCTTCATTTTTAGGAGTCACTTTCTGCAGGAAATAAGAATGTAAATATTTGTTGTATGTAAATGAAATAATTAAAAAAAATGATATGGTTATTTTATGTAAGACCTGAATAAAATATTTAGACTGGTTTGAATTGAGTTTTTCAGGCAAATAATTTTAAATTTAACGTTGGAATTAATATATAATAATGTTGCTCTAGCGTATTTGACCTGTCGTAATAAATTATTTATTACCTTAGCGTGATCTTGGCTTAAGTCATTAGTCATTGCTCTAGCGTACTCTTGACCTATCCCAATAAATTATACATTGCCCAAGCGTACTCTTGTTCTATTCTAATGATTATTCCTTGCCTTCTCCTTTATGAATCAGCTTGAATAACTTGATATATGCATGGAAACAATTTACTGTCAAATATTTTAACTAAATTTTGGTCAGAATTTTGGAAGTTTGGGAAGGAATACATTAAGAATTTTTCTGCAGACGAAGGACCAAGCATTAGCAATTATTGAATTCGAAACCGATAACAACTTGTCAGGCTAATCAATTAATAAAGATGAAATTAAAAGAGCTATAAATACTGAAAGAAACAAGACCGTAGGCCCAGATAAAATTACATCGGAAATACTTAAACTTCTCGATGAAAAGGTACAGAATATTCAACAATCTAAGATATTAGTAATTAGAAACTTCTAAAAGAAATCTCTAATCATCTAAGTTGTCAGGAGGTCTAGATATGTTGCGAACTCTTTTACCCATTATGTCCCAGACATGCTCGATGGGGTTTAAGTCGGAAGACCTTGTTGGCCAAGACAACATTTGCAAATCCAAGGACACCCTAGTAATGTTTGACGTGTAGGGTTTAGCGTTATTTACCTGGAAAATCCCATTAGGTAGCGTCTGCATAAATAGTATCCACGAGCGTTTAATATACCTGGAATGAACACCAAAGGTAATTTTCGTCCCAAACTGATTGCATTCCACACCATGTCACCTGGTGTTAAAGCTGGATAGTATCTTTGAACATACTCTCTTCGATATCGTTGCACCCTTCTACGTCCATCCATAAACAAAAGCCAGACGAGCAGCTTTCTGAAGTGGGATTAATGGAAGACGTCTAAATAGACGCTAAAAATTGAGGGCAAAGAACGCATCGATAAATAATGTTATTGAAATTTGGCGATTTACAACAGACCTAGTTCTTTGAAATCGGTTATGTGTGGCCATTTATCTCAGAAGCCGATCTTCGCGGGCGCTATTTCTTCGGGGGAGGTCTTCCAGCCCGACGATGTCGCTCTATACATACCCTCTTCTGACTAGGAAGACCATATTTTCGCCATAGTTGTGTGATCTCGATTTATTCTTATGCCAACTTTGCGAAACGATTAATCTTCATCTGAAGTTTGGGAAAAATTTGGTTGCTGTCTTATTCTGGGCATTATGAACTGTCACTGTGACAACTTCATAATAAAACTGCTTACATATTCTAAGTAAATATTCTTCAATGCTTATATATGGCGCCTTAATCTAAAAATGCAAACTATGTTCAGTAACAGTAAAAATAAAATGTATCGTGCAGTATTTGTGGAAGCAACTACAACGCAAACTGTGTGATTAAAATCTGTAAGATGTGTGTTACTGCTGATGGAAAAATCCAGTGCTGCAAAACTTTAACCTCAAGAAAATCGGAGAATGTCGTCCCAAAGTCAATGAAAAACGACGAGGTATTTAACTTCCAAATAGACGCATATTTGTATCTAAAACAACTTGTAGCTGTTCTCATTAGCACAAACTAAAATTTAACGAAAGTGAAGATATTGCAAGGTAAACTAAATAAATTGCAACAGTTAAATGTAAACAACAATCAAATATGTGTTCCAATGACGTAAATTTCCTCAGCCTAGTTTTAAATAAAACAATATGCAACCCAGTATACACCGAAGGTAGAGAAAATAAAACTCTGGTCATCTATGCAAACAAATCGTCTTACAAGACAATTTTAAATCGATTCCAGTAAATATAAAAATGCTGAAAATAATCATAATGCATAGAAAACA
Organism: Ontholestes murinus; assembly: GCA_963969525.1. Taxonomy (NCBI): domain Eukaryota; kingdom Metazoa; phylum Arthropoda; class Insecta; order Coleoptera; family Staphylinidae; genus Ontholestes; species Ontholestes murinus. The sequence goes on from OZ018387.1 coordinate 8,854,918, forward strand.
GCCAACAACAAACAAAGGAAATCTAGGAAGAAAATTATATGGCAGGACACACGCGGGAATTTAAAAAGAATTTAAAAGCGACCTAACCTACACTCTGATGGAACCAGATATTTAAATTTGGTGAAGTAAGACAAATTAAAAAAAAAAAAATAAGTAGTAGTAGTATATACCTCTTTATTGACAAATATGTATACTCTAATTTAATCTGTCGAAAGGTTATCGACCAGAGGTCTTTCTGCCTTGATTTGTCCATTCATAAGGCGTCAGTCTTTAATAAGTAGATGAATGAAATGATGAAATGAAATCAAAAATGGTAGAATGTGGGTTTTTTTAATTTAGGGATTGGATTTGGGTTTCTAGGAATAGAGTATAGGGATAATATGTGAAAGTTGAAAGGATTTTTGGAGAATTTTTCTGAAATTTAAGTATTCAGTTGTGAAATGCTGAAATCCAGAATAACAGAGGAATATACATCCTTCAACATATTCATACCCTTTAATGAATTGCAGGAAATAGAAAACATGAGTAATGGTCAAGAGGAGTTAAAGTTTTTTTTATCCCCCGGACCACAGGGGAAAATCAATTAATCAATCAATTAAAAAGGAGTAAATTAATTGATATTAATATTCAATATTTAAGAAATAAATTAGAGGAACTGGAAACTTATATTTTCAATCGTTCTCAAAAAAATATAATGTTCACTGGTTTGAATTAGATCTAAAACAATTAAGAGAAAAGGTACAGTTACTTAGGGATATTAGCAAACAATATAAAAATGAAACAGTTTCTCAGTATAAAATCTCATCTTCGTTTACAAAAATCTTATAAATGAGGAACAAAAGAAAGCCAAGGATAAATACATCCAATCTTCTTCCGATCATTCAAAAGCGGTCTGGAATCTCATAAAATCAAAATGGGACAATAAACAAAGAGTAAACAAAAATGTAAATGTTAGAAGTGAGTTTAATTGTTTTTTGCAAGCGTTGCTGAATTAGTATTAGAATCAATGCAAAAAATAACCATCCACTAAATTTGATGTTAAGATCTAACATTAATTTAATGCAAGCAACAAAATTTGATTTTAAAGAAGTATCTATAACCAAGGTACGTGATTTAATATTAATAGTTATTTATGTACCAAGTCAGTAAAGTGATTCTTTCTTGAACGAGTCTGAGATTATTTATTGAACGAGACGAGTAACAGGCGAGTTCGATGCCTGGATGCCTTCGCTCTTATAGCATACGTCACCAAAACCGAAGAAGCTTATCTAGCATACTCCAGTCTAAAAAAATACTTTTTTGAAGAAGTTGATAAATCTAAAAAGAATGATTACGAGTCAAAAATTTTGCATTCACAAAATTTACAAATAGATGCATGGAACATATAAAACAAACAAGTTGGAGGGAAGGATCTTCCGTCCTATGTCACCAAAAATATCGCTTCAAGAAATGGCACAAAAACATTCAGTCTGATAAAGTAAACCTAATGCTTTAGAAAAAGAACGCACTGTAAAACTTTCGTCGTTTTTGAAGCGATAGTTTGTGACGTACGACGGAAGATCCAACGGACAGACTATAGAAAACAATTTAACGGCATAAAAATTGGCTCAACGCTATAAAACCGTTGCTGGAGAAACCATAAAAAATTGTGAAATAGTGAAATCACTTTTGATAGCTACCTATGAAAGTCAGGAGTATATAACCACCACTCCTGTTTTTTCCACAACACGACACCGAAGGAAATAATAAAAACTCTCAAAGATAAAGAAAGAAACACGCGACATCTATGATGTGACAAGCAAATTAATTAAACATGTTGCAGAAGAAATCGCTGTAACTATTTCCATAATAATAAATAAATGTTTGTTAAAGGGCCACTTTCTAGACCAACTTAAAATTGGAAAAATAATACCTATTGCTAAAAAAGCTAATGTTTATGAACCTGACCACCTAAGACCTACTGCGATTCTTCCAGTTCTGTTCAAGATTTGGGAATGCGTAATAAAATCAGGACTACTTAGTTTCCTAGAAAAACACAAATGACTCAGTAACTGTCAATATGGCTTCAGGACCGGAAACTTTACAACTTCAGCAATTGCTGCTCTGCTTGATAAAGTTGCAGACGTATTGGATAACAAAGGTCAGATAGGTTTGACGTGCTGCCATCTGTCCAAAGCCTTCGATACCATTAGCCACGATGTTTTGCTACATAGATTAAATTTCTATGGAATCAGAGGGACACCTTTTATGCTTATGAAATCATACAATTTGTAGATTGGAAAAATACTCGGTCAACCAAATTTGAGGAAAAACATGGTGTCCCACAAGGATCAATTTTTTTAAGAATAGCTAGCTAGGCAGCCCCCCAAAAAGTTGTTTCAGAGTCCAATCTAGCTCCTAAATTCACAAATTTTTCTAAAGTTACATTTAACCCTATGGAACAAGCTCTCCTCTCTCAAAATCCCAATTATAGTCCATTTATTACCAACAAATCCGACAAATCCTCAATAATTGTAGAATCAGAACTGGCACTTAAAAGAGTGTCAGAACCTCTCATCCCTAGAGCTCATATAGCAGATCATATAAAATTCTATGCCCGCAGTTTCGCCAAAGACTCCACAGTGATAAAATCAATTAAATCGAAAATATCCTCAAATTCTTTAGTCCTGACTAAAGCAGATAAATCCAATTCAATAGTTATTCTTGAAAGAGAACAGTATATTAATAAAATGAACGCTTTCATTACAACTCAAAACTTAACACCCCTAAAAAAAGATCCCACCCTAAAATTCCAAACCCAAAATCAGAAATCTTCTCAAAAATATCACAGTGTTATTCTCAGTTTTTGAACAATTAAAAATCGTACATCAAAATCCCTTACCTCCTAGACTCTATGGTCTCATTAAAACTCATAAACCTGATTCTCCTATACGACCCGTAGTTATATATATTAACAGTGTAACAAGGAATTTAGCAATTAGACTTAATGAACTCTTCAAGAAATATACCAAATTTGCTCCTAAACATTCAGTAAAAAATTCACTCGCTTTATCCGAACAACTCAAATCCACAACAACTCCCAAAAATTCAAAACTTGTATCATTTGACGTTAGTAGCATGTTCTCCAATATACCCATTAAAGAATGTCTTGAAATTATTCAAAATTTACTCGATAAATCACAGTGCAATTACTTGATTAGATCAGAACTCTATCAATGTTTAGAAACTTGTGTAAACCAAAATTATTTCAAATTCAATAATGAATTGTACCAACAAACCACAGGTCTTCCAATGGGATCTCCATTAAGTCCTCTCCTAGCTGAAATATTCATGTCCAATATCGAAGAAAAGATTTTCTCGCTTGATTTTGCCAAAAAACACATTTCCTTCTGGTATAGATATGTTGATGATGTAATAGCGTGTTTCAGTGGCACAACACGTCAATTAGATCAGTTTCTCAATCTAATTAACAACATTCACCCTAAAATTAAATTTACTCTCGAAATGGAAAATGACAACAAAATTAACTTTTTGGATTTAACGTTAATTCACCAAAATAATAACATTGAATTTGATATATACAGGAAGCCTACTAACGTCAACTCAACAATCCCATTTGTCTCAAATCACCCGTTGTCACACAAACTAGCTGCATATCACTCAATGATACATAGAGCTTTCTCCATCCCCTTAACTACTGACAGAAGAGCCACAGAATTAAATAAAATAATTTCAATTGCCAGTGACAATGGTTTCCCCACTAACCTCATTCAAAACCTAATAAATAAAAAACGTCATCAAACCACAAGGGTTTTAATATATCCGAAAATAGCTAATTTAAATACATCGTTCATTCCGCTCACATACTTTGGAAAAACCAGCGAACAGATTGCTAATATTTTTCGAAAAGAGAATCATCAAGTAGCGTTTAAACCTCCTGGAAAATTATCAAACATGCTATTCAATGCCAAAGATAAAGTCGATCCTCTTAAAGAATCTGGTGTGTATGAGATCCGTTGTTCAGAATGCAATAGTGTGTATGTAGGTCAAACAGGACGAAGTGTATCAACTCGTTTTTCAGAACATCATCGTGCTTTCTTTTTCAAATCATTGTTTAGAATGCAAACACCAATTCCCGGATATAAATAATCTAAAAATCTTGCATAATTGCAACAAGGGCGCTAAGCTTAATCTCCTGGAGTCATTGGAAATTTTCAAACAGAGCCGTAATCCGTCAGTAAATCTTCTTAATGAGCAGACCGAACTAATAAGTAAATTTAATGTTTTAAAAAATTACCATCCACTGAATTTCATCGTGTCATCAGCAAACAGAATAACTTCAGGTGATTTTAAATTGCTAGGCAAATTCTTTATGTAAATAATAAAGAGGACTAGTCCAAGAATTGCTGGATACACAATGTTCTTTACCTTCTAAATATGATTCTAAATATGATTTAAAAAACTGTAATAGTATGCCTCTTATATTATTTCGTTCGAGTTTTTGAAGGAAAATTGTATGATCAACACAATCGAACGCGTTTGATAAGTCACAAAGAGTGACAGTTGCGTGTATACCACGATTTAGATTATTAGTAGTTGAAGCAACGGCCATCTCAGTACTCTAATTTTTTCTGCAACCATATTGGCTATCAGATAAAATTTTATATCTATTTAAGTAAGAAGTATTAGAAGTAATTCTTATATTTTCCCAATAATATGGATGATGGCTATCGGTCTATAGTTGTTACAGTTTTTTTTGTCGCCTTTTTTAAATATTGGAATAACTTTCGAAAATTAAATATTTTGAAGAAAACGCCATGAAAGGCATGCAGCCAGATGATGTGATAAAGTTTTTACAATAATTGAATCTTTTGGTTTATTATTTTTTAGTCTTTTGATAGCATTCTGTATCTCACTCGTAAAACACAAAAACAAAATATTTTGGCAAAATTATCAATCAAGGAAATATGACGATAGTTATTAATGCCATCAACTTTCTTGTTTTGTGAATTGGGACGATCTTTGAGGATTTCCAGAATGCTATGCTTCAATAACATGTTTTATAGGATATATCATGTAGGAGAGGAATTGATAACGTGTAACGACAATCTCGTACAATAATTGCTGGAATTCATTTAGATTAAAAGTTTTAATTAATAACATTGGTTCGTGTTTTAAAGGTAAGTGGGTAGTCTAACAGAACTGGCTGAGTAAACCTATGAAAAATATGCTGCAAAGGCATTCGTAATATCTTGGGGATGATCAATCTCTATGTCATTTACTCTCATAATGCCGGGTATTCTAGTTTTGCCTTTACGCTCGTTAATAAATAACCACAGCTTCTGGGGATCCTTTCTAATATCAATTTCGATCGAGGATATATAGTTACCAAAGTCTACCATGTTGCTATCTCTGCAAAGTCTTCTATAATGGGTGTATCGCTGTATATTAAACAAAGATTTGCGAGTGTACAAAATCTTGCGAAATTTACCCTTCTCGTCCTCGACAATGCCCCTGCTCACCCACCAAATCTGGAAGATGATTTACTCGAAAAGTTCAAGTTTATAAAGGTTTTCTACCTACCATCCAACACCACTCCTATCCTGCAGCCCATGAATCAGCAGGTAATTTCTAATTTTAAGAAGTTGTACACCAAGCACATTTTTCGGCGCTGCTGAACTCTCGAAGGGTAAGATTTTTGTTCTCCGTCACCTTCTGGAAGGACCACTTTAACATCGTGATATTCCTAAGAATTATTGATCAGACCTGACTGGGTGGACCTTAACCTCTGCATGGAAGAAGCTGTGGCCTGTGGCTGTAGATTAAAGGGCCTTCGAAGGATTGGGACCCGAAGTGTCAGTGGTAGAGGAGATTGTTTCTCCTGGAAAATCTGGGATGAAATCGTCTCAGGAGCTGACAACCGAGTGGTTACACTAAATTCACAGCAGCATACGGTGGTTCAACGAAAAATTAGTTTTGAAGAGGAGCCAGAGATGGAGAAGGTTATCTCTACAAGTGACATAAAGGAGATCTTGAGAATGTGGGAGAAAGTTGTAGAGTTCGTGGATAAAAATCACCCCGAAAAACTTGCAACTGGTCGTGGATCGGAGTTGTTCAACGAAACTTGCCTAACTCATTTCCGCAACATCTTGAAAGGGAGAAAGAATCAAACCTCCTTGGATAGTTTTTTTAAACGATCTGCAGGTGAAAATGAGCAAAGCTTGACGAAAAATGCGAAGACCAGTGACGAAAATTAAGCGCTTCCGTAAGCACTTCACTTTTTCTGTTATTATGTTTTTATAGAATATGTATTTGTTATTTATAAATAAATCTTTCTTCTTGTAGATACATTTTTCTTATTCAGAAACGCTTAACAAAAACAACTAAGGTGGCTTGAACGGATTAATGGCATTTCAATTAATTTCAATTCTATTCTACACTCCAATCAGTAAACCATAAATGACGTTTTTAATTAAAAGTTATAAAATATAAATAAACACAAAAAGTAGCAATTTTTAGAGAATTATTCATACAAATAAAAAAAAAAACTTTTGGTGGTGTTTCACCGATTGAAGGGTGGGGCAGAGGCCACCCACCCACCTCACATATACATATAAATTTTAGTTACTGATCGTCTACCAGTTTGGAGTAAAATTAATTACAAAACTTTTTGAATGAAAAAGAAATCTTTGAGCGAGCAAATTAATAAAATTTTTATGCATAATGGGTGGGCAGACTTTAAGTCTCAATTAGATGAGATTAGCTATAGAAAGTCGATTACATTTAAAGTTAAATTTGGATTATGCTTTGTTTTTTATTACATACAAAATTTTATTGTTTTTTGCAGCAAAATTATCATCGATTAGTATTTATAGTTATCATGTATATGTAGGGTGGGTGGGTGTCCTCAATACCACACTCCAGTTAGTAAATCATAAGCAAGGGTCTTAATTAAAAGTTGTAAAATGTAAATTAACCCAAAATAATTGCAATTTTAAGAGATTCATTCATACAAATTTTTCAAATAATTTTTGATGATGTTTTACTGATTGGAGTGTAGGATAGAGGCCACCCACCCACCCTACATATACATATAAATTTCAATTACTGATCGTGTCGCGGTTTGAATAAAATTAATTACAAAACTTTTTGAATATAAAAGAAATTCAAAAGGTACAATTTTTGAGTGAGTAACTTAATCAAATTTTTATGCATGATGGGTGGGCAAACTCTAAATCTAAATTAGATAAGATTAGTTATAGAAGGTCATTTATATTTAAGTTTAAATTTGGAGTATTCTTTATGTTTTATTACATAAATCAACAATTAGTAATTAACGTCAGCGTGTAAATGTAGGGTGGGTGGGTGCTCTCTATCCCATTCTCCAATCAGTAAAACATAAGCAAGGATTTTAGTTAATAGTTGTAAAATGTAAATAAACACAAAATAATAGCATTTTTGAAAATGATGGTACCGACCGTTACTATGTGGTAGTTCATTTTAAAAGGTCGTAGATTGAATCATACCCGACAAATCGGTTTCAGCAGGTTATATGTAATGGTAATTCATCCTCTCCATTACTAGTGACTTCAAGTGTCCCACAAGGATCTCACTCAAGGATATCGGAAATAGTTTCAAGACAAAATATTTGTTATTTGCAGATGACCTCTCAAAAATTTTTCAGCGACTTCTTTTTCAAATTTCATTTGGTCTACTTTTCATAATTTCTTGTTAAAACTTATCAAAAGTTTTCAGTAAAAAACAAAATTTTCTATAAATTCTAAGATTTTTGAGCGATGTATTTTCCCTATTTCTATAATTTTTCATTCTGAAAAATTCTTCTTCTTTTATGTTTCGTATTTTTCAATCAAATATAAATCAGTCTTAAAATTCTTTTTATTTGTAGAAGAAATTATTGGAAGTAAATTAAAAACTAACCGATGGAATATTCTGGTATTAGGTATTAGGTATTATTTATTTTATCCAAGATGCTAACAGAAGTATTCCAATATTGTACATAATAATTCTTTACAAAAATTCCGATCGCACTTGAAAAGGTTTGAATCCACAATAGCAATAAGTTTATCAGAATTTTCCATCGGTAAGTTTTAAATTTACTTCCAATAATTTCTTTTACTAATTACAAGAATTTTAAACTTCAATAATCCAATTCAATTTTTCTATATTTTAATTTCTATTTATTTCTAGTCTGCTAATTTTGCAATGAGAAAAAATCTTTTAAATTTTTAGAATTTTCCACGAATTTCTCTTCCAGATTTTGTAAACTTTTTGTTTAAGAATGTTTACCATTTCTTCCTCGATTTTTGGGACGTTTCTACTATTTCTAGTATTCTTCCTTCCAGATTGTGTGAACTTTCCTTAAGGTTTCTAAAATACTCCAGTATTTTCCCTCCTAGATTTTTCACCTTCAAATGTCTATTCTTGGTCCGGTATATTCCTTGCTTAAATAAATCAAAAGTTAAGCAATTTCTCTTTTGAATTGCAAGGGAATAGTTCAGTATCTTTTGATTAATTTTCTATGACATTTCTGCGTTCGTGTGTACCAGTGTTTTTATTTCTGTTTTCCAAAATTTTAAATTTTGAATGATTTATTCAGTGATTCTAAAAATATTAGCAATTTCTCTTTCAGAATTCTAGATATTCCAGTATATTTTGAATTCAGAATCGTGTTCAATTTATTCGGAATATTCCAATAATTTATCTCAACCATTTCAATTTCTTTTATACATTTCTTGCAGTAAGAAAAAGAAGTTATAATATTTCTAGAATTTTCCGTGAATTTTTTCCGATTGTATATTTTAATTTGTGAGTAAGTTTTTTTCAAAGGTTCTAGTATATTCTTAGCATGTTCTCTATCTCTCTAGACTATTTCTGTATCTTTTGATTAACTATCTCGGACGTTCGTTCATTATAATTTGTTCTAGTACTTTACTTTACTATTTTTCGAGTTCCAGAATATTTTAGCATTTTCTTTTTCAGATTTCTAGAATATACAAATGCATTTTGATTATTTTTTCGGACGTTCCTTAATGGTTCCTTCTGGTATGTTCGAGTATTTCTTTAGAATTTTTCTAAAATTTTACAACCTTTGGCTTTTTAATTTAACTTAAAAAAGTATCTCCTCCAAATTGAGACCATTTTCTTGCAAGCCTCTAGGATTTTCCAGAAATGTTTCGCCAAGATATCTTAATAAGGAAAATCCTTCAATAATCCAAGCAATTTTTGTTTCTTTCTTTAAAAATGTTCTGAAATTTTTCACAATTTCCAGCATTTTTCCTACATTGTGGATCAAGGTTTCTAGAATAAACTAGCAATTTATTCTCAGACAAAAAATCTTCAAAATTTCTAAAATTTTTCTAGTATTAATAAAAATAAAATATACTCAAAACATAAAATGCTGCAAATTTAAAGATACAAAGTAATTTTTGATACAAATTAATTGATGTATTTATACAAATATTTCAAATAATTTTTGATGATTTTTTACTGATTGGAGGGTGGGATAGATGCCACCCACCCACCCTACATATACATATATATTTCAATTGCTGATCGTGTCGCGGTTTGAATAAAATTAATTACAATACTTTTTGAATAAAAAAGAAATTCAAAAGGTAAAATTTTTGAGTAAGTAAATTAATAAAATTTTTATGCATGGTGGGTGGGCAGACTTTAAGTCTAAATTAGATGAGATTAGCTAGATTTAAAGTCTGCCCACCCACATATACATATAAATTTTATTAATTTACTCACTCAAAAATTTTACCTTTTGAATTTATTTTTTATTCAAAAATTTCACTCCTAACTAATTGGAATTTATATTTATATGTAGGATGGGTGGGTAGCCTCTATCCCACCCTCCAATCAGTAAACCATCATCAAAAATTATTTGAAAAATTTCTATGGATAAATCCCTAAAAATTACAATTATTTTGTGTTTATTTACATCTTTTAATTAAAACTCTCACTTACGTTTTACTCATTGGAAGATGGGATAGAGGACATCCACCCACCCTACATATACATGATAACTTTAAATACTAATTAATTAATTAATGACTTTGCTGCTTACAAAACGATAAAGCCTTATATGTAATAAAAAATAAAGCATAAACCAAATTGAACTTTGAATAAATAAATAAATGACCTTCTATAACTAATCTTATTTAAGCTTTATTTAAAGTTTTTGCGCGTATCATGTATATAGTTTTTATTAATTTGCACACTTAAAAATTCTTGCTTTGAATATAGTATTTAACAATGTCTTTTATAAATTCTGATATTTTTTTAGGAAAGTTACTACCATTTTACTTTCATTTCTTAAGATATCTTGTCTAATTTTGCACCAATTTTAATGTCAGATTTGAAATATTTTAACACAATTTGTTTCATATTCTCCAAATCTTAGGAATGTATTTCTTAAATTGCAAGATATTTTTCTCCAGAGTTTCTCAAATACTTTAGAATTCACTCCAAATTCAGTAAGGATTTCTATAATATTTCAGAAATTTATCATTCTAATTTTTAGATCTTTCCTGCGATTTTTCTTTTATTTTTTATTTATCATCATTTCTTCAATTGTTCTAGTTTCAGAGTTTTGTCAGTAACTTTTCTTGCATTTGTAACTATTGCAATATTTTTTCTTTAACTTAATGAGAATTCATCACAAGTTTTTTACCAATTTATTTTCAGATTTCTACAACTATTCATCTGTTATTATCTTTAATTTCTCAAGAATTTTATATATTTCTTGCTTTATGTCATCTGCATTATTCAAGATTGCGATTTTCGGTAATTTTAGAATTTTGCATATTAATATTTCTTTAATTTTATAAGAATTCTCTACTTTTAAATTTTTTAAATTATTATATATATTTTATATATGTTTTGTTTTTATGTTATTTGAAATTTTGAAATATTACTTTTCTAAATTTTAGTTTTATTTTTAGAATTTTTTTCAGGCCTTTTAAAGATTCAACAATCTTACACTAATTTTGCTTCTAGATCTCTAGAGATTTCTTATTATTTTGAAATAATTTTTTACTATTTTTTATTAACTTATAAGAATTTTTCTTTTAAATTGAAGGAATTTTCTTAAATTTGTTTTACCATTTTTTCTGTAATTTAAGCATTTTCTTCAGAGTTGACCAATTTACCATTTTCATCTCCAAAATTATCGTCCCAACACTCGAAATCATAATCCTCATCACTCTAAATATTGAAAGCGGAATTATCGCTTTCCAACAGTAGCAGCAATTCTTCATCGGTTTTTGGTAACGATTCTGATTCTAAAAGTGAAGTTATACAAACCTTTAAATTGCAACCTTCGAGTCACAATGTAAACAACTGAATATAATTATTTACCCAAAAATTCTGCCGTCCTTGAATAATTATAGGTATTTTATCTTGTACGGGGTGAAAGAACGCAGATATATGTGTACAAAAATTACTTCTTACTTTATTAATTTTATTCTATCAAAATATCGATAGATTAAATTTTACACCTCAATTTTTGAATAATAATTAATGAATTTTCGTTCGTTATATACTCATTGTGTATTCATACTGGAGACACCATTTTATCATGATACTTTTATCACACCTTATCTCCAAATAATTTTCATATTTGCTTAACGATAATTACACCTTGTTACGTATATATTTGAAAAAAAAGTGCGAATTACCATCAGTCCATTATGAAGACGATGCTGTAAATTTTATACTTGCAATGTATATAAAAGGTGAGAAATTTGAAACATTAATACTGGTACTAACACCTATTAAATATAAGTTATATTATAATTTATTAATAACGTATTTCCATTAAGTCTATAAAAGAATTGGAAAGTCTATAGACATTCATATAATTGATTTCATTGCAGATATTATTAATTCGTTTATAGTTTACTAATTGATTATATCGTAATTAAATATAATAACTGAAATTTCTACAAAATTAAACTTTCTATACTGAGTTCTAGTCATTATGACCTACATTATAAAACGAGATTACTTGTGATATTTTTTTCGGACGTAAGTGATAATAAAACTCAAGCAAACATGGAATATAATCCTCTTTTGAGCTGAATTAACTTGAAAATATATTTTTTATCAGAGAGAATATTCGATTTTTATTAACAACACTTCCTTAAAATATAGTAGTTTTAAAGTTATTCAACCATATTGATTGATTAAAAAATTATTATACTTCACTTTAATAATCATATATTAATATAAATCATTAATGCAGAATACTTACAAAATAGGAACAATTACAATTAAAATCTGATTGTAAAGGCTTTCAGTCTGTGTAACATATTATATTAATTTAAAAACACAATTAAGTTTGGTTTATATCAAACACTTAACGTTTTTGATTATAGTTTTAAAAAACCAAGTAAATAAGTTTTTTCGAATTGTATAAGTATTAACAATACAAATAATAACGTTAAAAATAATTAGCAAAATTTAACTAATACATTAATTCTTACTTACTTTTATAATATTTCATTTAGACTTAGTTTTGGTCGCTCTTCTGTGGGTATCCTTACAATTTAAATCTGTAAGCGCCAACTGTGGAGGATATCGCTCGATATGGTTCAATCAGCAGCTGACGATCAGCAATTCTGAGTACCCTTCCTACTATTATCCAGGAATCTATTGCAAATGGGAAATTGAGGGTCCAGCACAGGCTAACCTTGTTGTGAGCTGCTCAGACATTGTAAGTGAACTTATATGTACTTATTTAATCAGAAATGTTAGTAATAACTTCAAAAATCCAATTTAATACGACTACTACAATTAGAACAAGACCATATCATATTTTAAATGTCATTTATATTTAAATCCTGTGGTTAACGAGGATTTTTCCTGATGATTAGACATCATATTGTTTGCATTCCATTTTTAAGAATACATGGCCAAGTTTTTCGTTGCGTTTCTTTACAATCAGAAATTTCTATATGGTTTGATAAACTAATTAGTTATCTTAATATGATAAATAAAACATTATGAATCTTCTGAAATTCAAGCAGTTCTTTTCGGATAAACCTAATTATTTTAGATTTTATCTACACTCCTTGTAATCGATTGTGCAACTTCATTATAACACAATTAAATCCTCACAAACTGTTAATAATTAATAATTTATTGTCTTCTTTAATTTTAATCGCTTAAAATGTGCCTCAAGGCACACATATTGGTCTATTTTTATTCTATAATTCTTATCGAATTTGTAGCTCATGCACATCTTAAATTTGATCAAATCGTTCTTATTGTTGAGGAGTGTAAAAGACCAAAAAATGATTTAGATTATAAATTTTATTAGCTTTAATATTATATTATAAGTATTTACATATTTTTAATTAGCTAAAATCATGTCAAGTATCGCTGACATTTTAATTTAAACAGTGACGCACTTCTACTCTTATCATAAATCGCATATTCATGGAAAACAAGAATAATAATCGAAGGTCAATGCAAAATTTTCTACCTTGTTAACATGCAAAGTCATACAATGATAAATATGGTATTTCTGTTATGGTTTCGTTGCTACCTGTAGAATAGCATAGGTGTTTTATTAGTAATAAAAGTAATAATATAAAACCAATAAATCATTAGATGGTTCCTGATAAATTAAAGCCATGCATTTAAGGTCCAAAGTCGCAGATATTAAAGTTAATTGCCACCCTGGACATACCAAAGTACTTGCCATAGTGCATCCGAGTTAAAGGGACATGAAACATGCGTTTAACTCGGATGGCTCTGCTAGGAACATAAATACTAAGCAACTGAGTTAGTTTTGGACAGTTTAAAAGTTAATTAATGATCTGAGCTAAATGTAATGTCAAAGTAACGCATCCTGAACTCCAACGGGCTTCTGGTTCTGGTTTGAATCGATGGGAGGGCAGAGAGTTCCGCCGCACGTAGGCCCTTTGTGCGTCCTCATTGCCACGGTCAAGCCAACTCAAGACCCTTCGGATATCTGATGACTTTAAACATCCTTCTCCCATTATGGATTCACGTAGGTTGGATATTACGGGGCAGTCTAGAAGTACATTCTTCGCGGTTTCCTCTTCCGCTTCACACCCTCTGCAGATAGGGCTAGTCCTTGTTTGTTCAGGTGTGATAGTAAGTTGCAGTGTCCTGTTAGAAGCCCTACGAAACTTCGTAGGTTTTCTCTGGACAGTTGCATACAGTACCTGGCCGTTTTGGTGTTCATTGCGATGAAGTTTTTTGAGACTCTACAGCCAGTTGTGTTGTCTCATTGCTCCTTGAGGCATCTGATTGATGCAGTTTTCATTAGGGTACTCTGCTATTCTGTTACCTCTATTGTTGTTGTGTCTTTTTACCCAGCATAGGGTCACCGTCTTCTGGTTAAAGGTACAGCCCGGGAAATGGGTCCAAATAAAAGTTTGCCTGTGTTTCCAGGTGTGTTCGTGTAAGAGCCGTCCTCCCTTTTAAGGCTAGTGAGTTTTGGTAAGGAGTTTTTGGAGAGGGCCTGTTTTAAACTTGATGTTTCCTAGGCGTTTTCTACTTTGGAGGAAACCTCCAGGCCTCCAGGCCTCTCTCTTTCTTTGTCTTACTAGTTTTTTATAGTCTCGCTGTACCATTTTGTATTTGTCCCATTCGGAATAATTTTGCTTAATCATGGCTCTGTTGTGTGCCCTTCTTGCTTGTTTTTTCTGTGCACCATCACGCATTTGTGGATCCCTCGTATTCTGTAGTTTTCAGAGGGCATGCTTTCTTCTTCACTGATATGATGCCCTTCTCCAGTTGTTCGGGTATATCTTTTATTAGCACTTTCTCTAGAGCCCTAGGTTTGGAGATCGTGGTGAGGGGTGCTTTGAAGGAAAATGTCTTCGATCTCTGTACTGGGTTGTGTTTGAGCCTTTTAATGTAATTTGGAATTTTATCCATCTATGGTCTGATATTGTGAGAAACGTGCTAGTACTCTAGATACCTTGTAATATGAGTACTAGCAAGCGTAAGGTCAATACAATTTTGCTAACGGGAGTTTACAAAGGTCGGTTCGTTACCTCTATTTACTATCTCTAAGTTTCTACTTAGTATAAAGTCATGCTGTTGTTTTCTTGGCATTCCCATAACTGGTATTATGAGTTGGAGTCACACCCCACTAAGAGGGGTATACTTGCCTTCTCACAGTGTTTTTAGCTCCGGAGTTGGGGGGTGGGTTGGAAGCTTCTTGTGGAAGGTCAAAGTCAAATTAAATTTAAAACTCAAATGCCTAATAAAACGTTTCTCTAGCACATATATATCCTTGGCTTTATAATGACACCAAATAAGAGCACAGTACTCCAGGTGGGGGATTTGTAAAGGCATATTATGGTAACGATTACTTTAAATTGGTTACTTCTAATGAAACCCACCAACTGACTTGCTTTGGAGGTTATCTTAGCAAGGGGAGCTGAGAAACTCCAGAATAAAACACAGGTCTTTAACTTGGTTGACCCGTTCCAACTGCAGCCTGTCCAGATGATATCTAACAAAGGGTGGAAACCCTTTTCGAGAAATGGCACTTATCAAGATTTGGCCGCATCCTGTTAAGCCGACACCAAAAATTGAAATAAATTCTTTTAGAAATAATTTGGAAAAATGTTCCACCATTTTTTCTAAAATTTCTGTTTTATTTGATTAAAATTTGAAAGCAAAGAATTGCAAGAAATTTGTTGTTGCACATGCTGGCTTCCACTCTTCCTGACTACGGGCCCTTAACTCCCGCTAACGTTGGGCCAACAATTTAGCGTAATGTCAGCTTGATTCTTGCGTTTCAAGCAACGCTTCTTCTTCAAGGCAAAACGATGCCTCTTGCGTTGATGGTGTAATCAAACGTTGAATGTTGGGTGCCTTGAACGTTGCTTTTAGCCGTCCTTTCCTTCTATGTTTATGCTTATGTTATGTGTACGAACAATGACCTATTTGCTTTGGTCATTGTTCGTACACATAACTAAAGTTACGATAAATTAAATTCTCACTTAAACCGTGGTGAAACATTTTTTATGTTTCTAATTAACACATTTTCTCATTTTCATTTGAGACAATTAATTCTATGTCCTATCTTGATTTAGATTTATTTCAGAAGTTAAAAACAAATTTGAGGAATTTCTTTAAGAACTTAAGGAATTTCCAGCACTTTTAACTTTACTTTTCTGTTTTATATAATTAAAACTTAAAAGAAGTTTCCTTTCAAGGATTTTTATCAACAAAATTTTTTAGTAATATTAAAATTACGAAAATTTCTTCTAAAACTTTTTAGAATATTTTTATAGATTTTTGAGACTTCTCAATATTTATTTCATTAAAATTTTGATGCAATATCTTTTCAAGATGCTTTATCAAAATATTTCAAAAATTCTAAAAATTTCAAGAAATTTCTTAAGGATTATAATTTTCCTCGGTATTCTAAATTTCTCATTATTTCTGTTTATTATTTTTTAATTAAAATTTAAAAGAATTTTTATCAGCAAAATGTTTAAGTTACGAAAATTTCGTCAATGGTTCTAATATTTTTAAGAATGTTTTTATAGATTTTTCTAAAACTTCTCAATATTAATTTTATTAAAATTTTCAAAAATTCTATCACCATTTTTCCAAAATAAAAGTTTCCAGATTTTACTTTTAATTTCTGTGTTTTTTTAAAAATTAATATTTAAAGAATTTCCTTTGATGATCCTAGAATTTAGCAACAATTTTACCTGCCGTTGTTGGAAATATTTCACGACTTTTTACAGTTTTCGATAATTTCAAAAATTGCGAGAAATTTTTTAATGGTGAAAATTTTTCCAGAATTTTTATTTCTATAGATTTACAGAGTTTTTCAGCATTTTCATTTAATTTCTTAAAAAATTAAAACGATTTTCCTTTAAAGAATTTTCTTTGACGTTTCTTGAATTTTCCAGCAATTTCTTCTTATTCCTTTCGAGTTGATTTAAATTTTTCTTGTCCTATCTATCACAGAAATTTCTAAAATTGACAGAATTTTCTAGAGATCATTTGCAAAAATAAATAGAATTGCTTGGCATTTCTGTTTTATTCTGTTATAATTTTGAAGCAATGTTTTTATAGATTTCTGAAATTTCTCAATATTAATAATTATTAAAAATTTTCAAAAATTCATCACCTTTTTTCCAAATTAACTTCATAATTTCTTGGATTTCAAGTTTTCTTTCCTGAAGTTTCCAGATTTTACTTTTAATTCCTGCGATTTTTCATTAATATTTAGACAGTTTTCTTTGCTGGTCCTAGAATTTTCCAGCAATTTTTCCTTCTGTTTTTGGAAATATTTTACTATTTCTTACAGTTTTCGATAATTTCAAAAATAGCGAGAATTTTTAATGGTCAAAATTTTTCCAGAGTTTTTATTTCTCTAGATTTCTAGAATCTCTCAGCATTTTTATTTTATTTCATTAAAAATTAAATCGATTTTCCTAGGAATTTTCTTTGATGTTTCATGAATTTTCCAGCAATTCTAAAAATTTTCAAAAATTCTATCCTCCTTTTTCCAAAATAATTTCAACATTTCTTGTTTTTTTCAAGTTTTTTTCCTGAAATTTCCAATTATACGAGAATTTCTATTAGAATTTTTGAAGTTTTTTTTTTTTAAATTAATATTTAAAGACATTTTTTTTAAGAAATTCCTTTGATGGTCCGAGAATTTTGCAGCAATTTTGCCTACCGTTTTTGGAAATATTTCTTACCGTTTTCGATAATTTTAAAAATTGCGAGAAATTTTTCCAGAATTTTTATTTCTCTAGATTTCTAGAATTTCTCAGCATTTTTATTTAATTTCTTAAAAAAATAAAACGATTATCCTTTAAACAATTTTCTTTGACGTTTCTTGAATTTTCCAGCAAATTCTTCTTATTTCTTTCGAGTTGATTTAAATTTTTCTTGTCTTATCTATCACAGAAATTTCTAAAATTGACAGAATTTTCTAAAGATAATTTGCAAAATTATCTGGAATTGTTCGGCATTTCTGTTTTATTGACAGAATCATTTGCAAAAATAAATAGAATTGCTTGGAATTTCGGTTCTATTCTGTTGGAAATTGGAATTTGGAAGCAATGTTTTTATAATTTCCGAAACTTCTCAATATAATTAATTATTAAAAAAATTCAAAAATTCAGAATTTTTTAAAGAGATCATTTGCTAGAATTTTGAAAATAAAATGTCAGCACTTTTTTGGGGATATCTAGAATTATTCAGAATATCTGTTTTATTAAATTAAAATTTGGGAGCAATTTCTTTAAATTATTATTTTTTTGGTGGTTCTAAAATTTTTCTTACCCAATTTTCAAGAATATTTCCATAAATCATTTCTTGCCTTAATGAAATGTTTAAGACATTTTAAATATGGCGAAAGGGATTATCAAATTTTATGCGGCAAGTTTTCAAGAATTTTTCAGCAATCTCAAGTTAGAATCTCTTTTTTTTTATTTAAAATTTATCAGAATTTTTCCAGATATCTAAAATTTCTTAGTATTTCTGTATGCTTTTATAAAAAAAAAATCTTTTACAGAATTTTCTTCCAAGGTTCTAAAATTTTGGAGCATGCCAATTGCTAATAAACTGTCATAGTTACATAAAACTTGCATTGCAAATAATTATAGAGAATTCAATGGTGAACAAATCATTAAGAATGGCTTTTTTGCGTAAACTTTATAGTTTTCGTGTAAAATATAGGGAAAGTACTATGATGGCCACATCACCATTGAATAATATTGTTTTCGTGTGTGTGTTTTTTGTCGATATTTTTCTAAATATGAAAAATATTACAAAACTTTTCAAACAATAGTTAGAGATAATGAGATAGTAAACGACTTTTATTAAAACATTTTTTTCCTAAAATTCTTAACTTTCGAGAAAAACAAAATAGAAAATTTTGACATTTTTTGTCAATTGCTAATAAACAATTAGAGTTACATGAAACTTGTATTACAGATAAATGTAAAGAATTCAAAACTGAACAAATTATTAAGAATAGCCTTTTTACGTAAACCTCATAGTTTTTGAGTAAAATATAGGAAAAGTACTATGATGGCCACATCACCATTTTATTGTTATAAAATTAGTCATAATTTTAAGTTCTTTATTTTACTTATTAATCCAGACATAAACATTTGTTTGCGTTAAATATTTTGTAATAAAACAGGGTTTCTAGCTTAAGATTTCTATGTATATGTAGGGTGGGTGGGTGGCCTCTACCCCACCCTCTAGTCTTTAAAATATAACCAAGGGTTTCATTACATAATTTTGTTAGAAAAATTAATTAATTATTTAGTAAAATCCTTGATTATGTTTTACTGCTTGGAGGGTGGGATTGAGGCCACCCACCCACATTACATATATATATGAAAACCCACACTATAAATACTGTATTATTGTAAATGAATTAACAATAAACAAGTGTTAATATTGTTATTACATTTTTCATAATTCTAACTTCTTTATTTTATTTATAATCCAGTCATAAACACTTGTTTGCGTTAAATATTTTACAATAAAACAGTGTTTGTAGCTTAAGACTTTTATGTATATGTAGCGTGGGTGGGTGGCCTCTATCCCACCCTCCAGTTAGTAAAACATAAATAAGAGTTTCAATACATAATTTTGTTACATGAATCAATCAATTATTTAATAAAATCCTCGATTATGTTTTACTGACTGGAGAGTGGAATAGAGGGCACCCACCCACCCTACATATACATGAAAACATTAAGCTACAAACTCTGTTGTATTGTAAATGAATCTAGCAATAAACAAGTCCTAATATTATTATTAAATATTTCATAATATTAACTTTTTTATTTTACTTATTAATCCAGATATAAACTCTTGTTTGCGTTTAATGTTTTACAATAAAACTGTGTTTGTAGCTTAAAATTTTTATGAATATGTAGGATGGGTGGGTGGCCTCTATCCCACCCTCTAGTCAGTAAAACATAACCAAGGGTTTCATTACATAATTTTTTTAGAAAAATCAATTAATTATTTAGTAAAACCCTTGATTATGTTTTACTGATTGGAGGGTGGGATTGAGGCCACCCACCCACCCTACATATACATGAAAACCATAAGCTACAAACACTGTTTTATTATAAGAAGAATTTAACAATAAACAGGTGCTAATATAGTATTTAAATTTTTAATAATTCTAACTTCTTTATTTTACTTATAATCCAGACATAAACACTTATTTGTGTTAAATATTTTACAATAAAACAGACTTTATGGTTTAAGAATTTTATGTATATGTAGGGCGGGTGGGTGGCCTCTATCCCACCCTCCACTCAGTAAAACATAAACAACGGTTTCATTACATAATTATGTTAGAAAAATCAATTAATCATTTAGTAAAACCTTCAATTATGTTTTACTGATTGGAGGGTGGGATAGAGGCCACCCACCCACCCTACATATACATAAAATTCTTAAAACGAATTTAACAAAAAGCATTGTTGAGAATATTAAATACAAAATTCTAATATAAATTTAAATATATGTGTTAATATCATTTAATAAAAATGTTTTATTTTTAAAGAATAAAATAATGTTTATAATATAAACTTTCATGGATGTTTTAATAATTGGAGGGTTCCTTTAAAGCCACCCACTTATCCTACTAATAAATTTTTACCTACTTCACAGATTATTGCTGAATTTTCAAGAACTAAAAAAGTTGTATTGTAAATGCAAATTCGATTTAAAAAAAACAGTGTTTTAGTTTAAGTTTAAAATATATGTAGGGTGGGTGGGTGTCCACTATCCCACCCTCCAATTGTTATAATATAAACAAAAGTTACAATAAGTTACAAAGAAATTAAAATCAACTGTTGATTAAAACAAAATAATCACATCATCACGAGATTATGTGATTATTGTGAAATTATATTTCTGTGGAAGTAATCTTAATAGTGTTTTGAACATTTTGATGTCGATAGCAATTGTTTTTTTTATAAATATTTATCATAGTTAATCAAGATGCAAAAATCGTTTCACTCTAAATATATAAATTAGATAAATAACCACACAATGTTTTGGTATTTATTGGTCCTCTTAATCCTGATTAAATTGTAAAAATTCTTTAAAAGAATTTAATATCAATGGCAATTGCTTTTTTATTTTTATCACGGTAAAATAAATTGTAATATTTTGCTCTCAAATTCAATTTAGTGGAAAATAAAAATATCACAAAAACTGGTGATGATGTAAACTTACCGATTTCTACAATTAATTTTGGTTTTTAATAATTTTGACATCGATAGCAATTGTGTTTATAATTTTATCATAATGAAACAAGCTGGATTTTTTTTTGCTTATATTCACTTTAGAAAAAATAAAAACATCACAAAATCTTGTTATATTGTGAACTTATCGATTTCTGGAATTATTCTCCAATCGGTTTTGATCACTTTTGGTAAGTTTGACGTCGATGGCAATTGTTTTTATATTTATATCCGAGTGTAATGAACAGTAAGATTTTTTCTAAAATTTTCTCTAGGTTAAAATAAATTTATTATAAAATTTTGTGATTGGTATGTATTATTTTCCTGTAAATAATCTTGAGCAAATTTTATAATTTTTGAAACATTTTACGTAGATGGCAACTATTTTAGTTTTGAATATTTTTATCATGATAGATTAAGCTGTAAGTTATTCACTTTACGTTAGCACTAAAATGATTTGTTTATTTGTTTATTAATACTTTAGTATTCGTATATACATAATATTTACAAAATCTTGTGATGATATGAACTTATATTTTTGTATAATTAGTCTTGAGTTAGTTTAAATCATTTGCATCAATAGCAATTGTTTTTTTAAGTTTTTATCAAGATGAAATAAACTATAAGGTTTTTTTTCAAATTTACTCTATGTTAAAACAAATTTATCACAAAATTGTGTGATGGTATAAACCTACAGTTTTTGTAGAATTAACATTGAATTAGTTTTGATCATTGGCAATTGTTTTTTTTTCTATTTTATTATAGTAAACCCAGATGTGAGATTTTTTATGAATCAAATTGACTTTAGGTTACAATTAAATTATCATCAAATTTCCTCTTTCTTCAATTAAAATACTCTTATATTATAGGAATTTCAAAAATTGTAGAAATATCTATATGTTTCCAAAATTTTCCAGCACTTCTGATATTTTCCAACAATCCTGTCTTATTATATCAGGATTTTTAAGTAAATTCACTGCCAAAATTTTCTTCGAACTTTTCAGCACTTTCTTCTCCATTGTTCTTGCCTTACATCATCGCAACGTTCTAAGAGATTTAATAAATTATAGAATATTCCGAATTTTTGGTTTTAGTAGCAGTAATGTTTGGCTATCGACCAGGTGGTCCTTCCACCGAGTTATTTGTGTATTTGTGTGTGTAAATGAGCTTGTTACTTTAAAGGATAACCCCCGTCACTCAAAAACACCACTAATGATATCCCTATGATGAATGATACCGGTCACCCATCCAACTGCTGACCCGAACTAACGTTGCTGCACTCTCGGTAACGCGTATTTTTATTAATTTTTTCGTAATTGTAATATATTAGATTGCAATTTCTCTCTTAAAATTTATCTCGGGATTTTAAGAATACAATGAACGAATATATTTTTTGAAGTTTCTAATATTTGTCTATTGAAGTTAAACTCAAATTTCAGAACATACCGTACAGCGACAACCTATACTTTTTCGTAACTGGAAGAAGATCTGAAACAATTGTCGATAAAAGTGGTTATTCCAATCTGCACGAAGTATGGCAATCGAATTTACTTTCAATAGGTACGGGAGATTACACCTAATCGAAAATAACGTGTGTTGATTTTGAAATTGTTTAAGAACTCCCACTGACGGCCGGAAGCGGCCGTTTCAATTGTGAGGTACAGGCAATGGATACTGGAACGACACCGAGGCCACCGACTACGCCACCTCCAACTCAGCAGCCGTCGTGCGATTGTGGTTGGAGATATCAAGTTAGTTAATCATTAATTATTATGATTAACATATTATAAGATTAAACGTATAAATTAATGTATCTCATGTGAGGGTCCTAAATTCGACCCTTGGGGAACCCCATTTGAGGTCATGTGTTATTAGAGTTAATGATATTATTGTATTATTTTAGAGAAGGTCCTAAATTCGATCCTTGGGGAACCTAATTTGAGGTCATGTGTTATTAGAAGTATTGATATTATTGTATTATTTTAGAGAAGAATTGTAGGTGGTGTGGAAACTGGGGTGAATGAATTTCCATTCATGGCTGGTATCGCTAGTTACAATACCAAAACTATCATATGTGGGGGAGCCATCATATCCGAATGGTTTGTACTCACTGCCGCTCATTGCCTCCAGGGAACTTATTTCGGAAAGCTGTTCATTGTTGTAGGTGAACATAATGTAGACACAGGTAAATTACTTATATAAGTTATTAATATTATATATTATATTATATAATTTATAGGCAGTGATACGAGTTATACAGTCTTATACGAAATTTCAAACACAATAAGTCACCCTGGTTACAACAACATAACGTACGAGAATGACATAGCGATTATACAAACCGTGATACCAATTGTATTTAGTCAAGCTGTAGGTCCTGTTTGTCTACCATTTAATTTCTACGGTGTCGATGGATACTATGATGTTACTGCTTTAGGTATTTATAGATAGGGTTGACCTTCTGATGGTTTCTTTTTTTTACTTGACTATGGAAAATAATTTTATTCTGAAACTAATCAATTGGTTCACGCTATATGATAAATCTTAATAACGTAACAAAAACACTAATCTAATGTTTGGATTTAGGTTGGGGCTTAACAGATCAGGCCGGACCTTCGTCGTCGTATTTGCAAAAAGTGGATCTTCATTCGGTGACTAATCAAGAATGCGCCAGTAAAATGACGCAGCATACAATTTACCCCTCGCAAATGTGCGTCTACGGGGTTAATAAAGACACCTGCATATATGACTCTGGCGGTCCTCTTATCTATTACGATTGGAACGTTGCTCGTTATAAGCTGGTCGGTTTGGTCTCCTACGGAGGAGCCTGTGCTTCACAACTTCCAAGCGTTAACACCAGAGTTAGCAGTTTTGGTGATTTCGTATTGTACTACACAGCTTATAATATGGGTACGTATTCTGGTAAAAAATTGAAAGAGCTACAGAAAGGTTTCTATCTATATATTAATAACAAATCCATATAATTTAAGCCTAAAAGCGTTCAATTCTCAGATGAGTTTCGAATATATGGAAACCGGTCTGTAGCTGCTATTGATATGAAGGCGTAATTTGATAATTAATCTCTTTATTTCAGGCAAAGATTTCTGCGTTAAATAATGTAGTATCACTTATAATTATATACAATAATATAAATATTACAGCCTAGATTGAAAATATAAATATGATTAAAAAAATGTATTTCCTCAACTTTTTCATTTTTTTTCTAAAGAAAATAATAATCCACATTAGGTATTGATTTTAAAGTTTCATCATATAATAACAACATGTAAAACTCAGTTGATAAAAATAGCATCCATAGAAGTTCAAGGAATAAAACGTCTAGGTATTGGAAAAATAATAAAATTTAAAAAAAAAAATGGTGATGTGGCCATCATAGTACTTTCCCTATATTTTTCTCGAAAACTATGAGGTTTACGTAAAAATCTTATTCTTAATAATTTGTGCCCTTTTGAATTCTCTACAATTATTTGTTATATAACTTTCATATTGCTTCAATAGTTTATTAGCAATTGGCAAAAAATGTCAAAAATTTCATTTTTAATTTTTTTTCTCGAAAGTTAAGAATTTTATGAAAAACATGTTCAAATAAAACTTGTTCAGTTTCTCATTCTTTTTAACTTTTGTTTGAAAAGTTTTTTAATATTTTTTATATTAAAAAAAATATCGGAAAAAAACAAAAAACGCTTCGAGTAAACACCCACTTCCGGTTTATGAATGTTTACCAAAAGCTTTTCAGTTCCAGTTTTTAACGATCAAACCTTACGTTTGAAGTTTCATCTCGATCGGATCATTCGTTTTTGAGATACAGCACCCACGGACAGACAGACAGACAGACAGACAGACACACACACAGACACAAAAATTTTTTTTCCAGAAATTAGTTTAATGGACTCAGGGGACCTCAAAACGGATATTTCCGCAAAAAAAAATTTTCAAAAAAAAATCACGATCACAATACTTCCCCTATATACTTCGTATATAGGGAAAGTAAAAACACTATTTGCCTGCGAGCTATGAAGGAACCTTTCCATTTGAGCGCAATGTTGCGCAATATCTGTGTTTTCCATATAAAACTTTCAGTCTAACCTTTAGCAGATCGCCACCCCAGACCGAGGGAAAATCAATACGAGCTTCGGGCATTTCGCACCAGATGCAGCGGCTGTCGTTCAAAACACGTTGCCCTAATTACCGTTGGTGGGTATCTATAGACAGTCTCCTAAATAAATATGTAAATTGTCTCGCAATGAGCTAACATCCATTCCTTGGCTCAATTATATTTGGACCGCGTCCAAGAAGATCGTTCCGTTGACGTTTTAAAAATACACGAAATTCCGCACGCTTTAATTTTAATGAACGCGCCGTTTCAACCCGAAACCTTTGAATGAAACATGTTTAACCCTTCTCTTTTGGGGAAGTAAATTGTACGTCTTTTCTGGTCTATATGTTGAATATTTATGAAATGTTTACTTAATTTTCTACAACGATTTTAATGTCATTATGAATGAAGCGTAATATCTTTGACTAAAATATCAATGGGTTGAATGTAGACTAATTCTATCAACTCATAATATTGCAATTTAGAAATAAAAGAATAATTATTAAAAAGTTTACTTAATTTCATCCTTCTAACAATCTCCTAGAGTTTTTTGTCTTATTAAAAGAAGATTTAGTTTAGTTTATTGAATATATCACAGTATGTAATGAATGTAAGTAAGCTCTTCTAAAAATCAAAATTAGGAAAACTCATGTTTTTAATTTATTCAATACTTGCTTTGCTACTCTTCTGGTGAAACAAACGGTTTAAACTGGAAGAAGTGATGGAACATTATTAATGCACTATTTCTCTCAGTTTTAAAAAAAAGCTCTTTAAAGACTTTAATGAGGCTGAATAAAAATCATCAATCAGCAAGAAAATGAAGCCTACTGATTGTAAACGATTAAATGAAGTTGTTTAGTAATACTTTTTTAATAATTATTTTTGCCAGAACTTTCTCCTATACTCCTATTACATAACTTCCACTCTTCTCACGAGAATTGGCCCAGACGTATTACCAATCGAAATCCTTTACTTTGGAATTTACCAACCACACATTTTTTGTTTGTTGAGGGCAGACAATTATTCGTATACAATGATTTGTTTATCTGATCTTTCACTGTCACTGTTTAATAATTTCAATGATTTTTTTCTTTCTTAATATTTCCTCTTATTTTTAAATTTTATACACATTGGTCTGATATTTTGGGCATTTTTGAGTTTGACTTGGTGAACTTCAACAATATCATCTCGCAGTATTGTAATATCAAGTTTATTCAAGATTTTCTGAGCCGTTATTTCCGGTTTATCATCACACATTTCCAGTCCATGAATTTCACAATTGTTAGTTCCTTGCTCTAGCTCATTAATCCTTTTAAGCATTTTTTTCATTGTGCTGCCCTTTTGGTTGATGGCAATTGTTAACTCTTTCACTTGGGCTGCTACTTGTTTTTGTGTAGATTGTCGTATTTTCCAGAAAATAAATTATGGTTATCTTTAAATTCACGTAGTTCCTTTAACTCTACTTGCATTTCGGTGGTCATTTCATTTTCTTTAGTAAGCGTTTATTTTCATTGGTTAGATCATTATCCAGTTTATTGAGTTTGCAGCTATCACATCTCCACTAGTTACATATCCTACGCAATGTCGTCCATACGGCTTGCATTATGCTGACACATTTCCACACTAAACGCATAGTTCGCATTTATTTATCTCCTTATATAAATATTATTTTGTGCGCATTAGAAAAAAGATTAACACAGATCATTGTAGACCGTGCAATCCATTCGACTTCACTTTAAACGTTAATATAATAATTAGTTCTTCGGTTATAAGTTGTATTAGTAATTAGTTAAATAAAAATAATTAAAAATTATTTTTTTTAAAAAATTAATGTTCCCACGAGAAACATAACTGGCGTGACGGATAAGTTCCAGTGGAAAATCTAGTGCCAAAATCTGAGGACTTTCACCGAAAACAAGTGAATCCAGAACTTTCCATTGAGGTTAAAACCGTGAACTTTGAACCAAAGGGCCTTGATTCTACTAGAGAGTTCAAGTCCAACAACTACCATTACTAATCAACGTACCGGAAGAAACATCTGATATCCTGTTGCCGCAGTTCAGTCCAATTAGCAGTCCAGAGAGCAGTCTAATTAGCAGCCCCAGTAACAGTCCAAGAAGTCCTTCAACATTCGTCAAGAATGAAGATCGTACTATTATCGTCATTGTAAGTCGATTTTGAATTTTTGCACTTTTCATATACATATAATTTATGTCAAGTATTTCTACAAGTAGTACAGAGTCTGTTCCTCAATCTTCCAATTCGTACACAAGTAATATAAATATAGATTTTGAAGAAGAATTATTAAATTTAATAAATAAAATTAATATAAACGAAATGGCGTTTAATCCAGAATATTTAAAATGCGTCCCAGAATTTAATAGAAATTCTGACGAACTTGATCATTATATCCAAGTCTCACAAACTATAATTGATTCTTTTTATAATGCACAACCAAACTTCCAGAATCGCTATATTATAAATAGTTTAATAAATAAATTAACAGGTAGAGCACGCTTAGTAGCAAATGTAAATACAATTAATGATTGGGATGATTTAAAAAATATTTTAATTAGAAATTTTTCTGATCCAAGAGATGAAGCTTGTCTTAATCAAGATTTAATTAGACAAAAACCAAATGAAACAGCAACACAATTTTATGAAAGATGTTTACACATGTTAAATATTATTTGTTCATATGTCAATGTCCATGAACCGCTTATTAATAATAGAGATCTTAAACGTAATTTATACAAAGACCTAACATTAAAAACATTTTTAGCAGGATTAAAAGATCCTTTAGGTACAACAATTCGGTCTATGCGTCCAAATGATTTAGCGCAAGCCTTACAATTTGTAAACCAGGAAGAAAATATTTATTATCTCCAGAATCAAAATAAACAAGTTCCAAAATTAACAAATAATAATAATAATTTTAAGTCTAATAATTATAATATACAAAATTCCATTCCCAGAAATTATCCAAGATTTAATAATCAATTTAATAGATTTTCTACAAATAATCAACAAAATAATCTACCAAGAAATTATTTTCCGAATCAACCAATACAATTACAAACAAGACCCGTACAACAAAAATTTTTCACTAATCAACAGGTATTTAAAAAACCTAATCTACAAAATGTTTGGAAACCCAGAGGTCAAACTCCAAATTTTCAACCTACTCCAATGAGTACTAATACTCGAAATACTTTTAATACTAATTCTAATTTTAAACCCACACAAAATTATATTGCTGAAGAATTATTTAATACAGAAATTAATCAAGAAAATAATTTTTATAGAAATGAACCAAATACTTCTAGGAATTCTAATAATGAGAATTACGATCAAAATTTTTGTTCAACCAGCCTCAAAAGGCCACTTACATAGAAAATCATACATTAGGAAATGGAGGTCTCCCATATATAGAGATTAGATTTCATCAAAATAGTTTTCCCTTAAAATTCTTAATTGATTCAGGTTCTACTAAATCTTTTATAAGTCCTGAAATTGCTAAAAAATATTTTAAAAACAAAATAATTGAAGAAAAATTTGTTGTCACAACAGTATTTCAAAGTTCGAATTATTCACATGCCGTAATTATACCAACACCTTCAGAATTTAATACTCCAAACGGTTTAGTCAAATTTTATCTTTTAAATTTTCATGATGAATTAGATGGTCTTATTGGCATGGATTTATTAAATAACTTAAGAGCAAAAATAGATTTTTCTGATTCAATTTTACAAACTCCTCGAAAAAAAATTTAAAATTAAATATCAAAATAAATCAAAAGAACCATTGCATACTATATATTTAGAATCACATACAAAACATATAACTCAAGTGCCTGTCGATGTTCCTAATGGAGAAATTATTATTCCACATTATAATATTAATAATATTGAAATACCAGAAACCTTAACTTTAGCTAATAATAATTTTGCTTATGTAGAAATATTAAATAAGAATATAGACCCTAAGGAATTTAAATTTTTAGAACCCATTAAAACAATTAAGTTCAGTAATAATAATTTTAAGTTATATTCTGTAAATAAAAATAATAACAATAACAATAATGGAAATATGAATAATACTAATCATTTAATAGATTGTAATAATAATGATAATACTTATAATAAACATATTGATATTACTCCTGTAACTGAACCTAAATTCTTGAGTAATAATCAACCACATGTTCAATCTAGAAATGTTAACAATAAACAAATTACTCCTGTAGCAACAAAAGAACTCTCGAGTAATCAATGTCAAGTTAATTAAAAAACCAACATACGAAGATATGTTTAAAACATTAATAAATCTAAAAGAGTTCTGCATAAATAAGAAAATTAATATATTATCAATACCTAAAATAGGGCGTGGATTGGATAAATTAAATTATTCTGTAGTTAAGAAAATGATAATGTTTATATTTCAAAATACTGAAATAAAAATACATGTTTATATTATAAATAAAATAAATACATTTAATATAAATGCCAAACCATATAAATTGAATTTAGAAAGAATTAAAATTAATCATTTAAATAGTGAAGAACAAGAACAAATTCAAAAACTTTGTATAGAATATTCTGATATATTTTATGATGAAAATAAAAAATTAACTTTTACAAACCAAATAAAGCATAAAATAAAAACTAAAGATGAAGAACCTATTTATACTAAATCATATAGATATCCGTTTATCCATAAGAATGAAGTGGAGAAACAAGTTAACAGTATGTTAGAACAGAATATAATTAGACCCAGTGATTCACCATGGTCATCTCCAATCTGGGTTGTACCTAAGAAAATGGATAATTCTAATAAACAAAAATGGAGAATTGTAGTAGATTACCGAAAATTAAATGACAAAACTATTACTGATAGATATCCATTACCAAACATTACAGATGTTTTAGATAAATTGGGTAAATGTAATTATTAGATATTAGATTTAGCAAATGGATTTCACCAAATTGAAATGAGCCCCGATGACATAGAAAAAACAGCTTTTACGGTAGAAAACGGTCATTATGAATACACACGAATGCCATTCAGATTGAAAAATGCTCCAGCCACATTCCAACGTGTGATGGACAATATTTTAAGAGGTTATCAAAATGAAATTTGTTTAACTTACCTTGATGATATCATAATTACTAATTTTAAAGTACAGTTGGATAAATCCGAATTTCTAAAAAAGGAAATTGCTTATTTAGGTCACATAGTAACTCCTCAAGGTATAAAGCCAAATCCTTCAAAAATTGAAGCTATAAAAAGATACCCTTTACCAAATACTACGAAAGAAATTAAGTCATTTTTAGGTTTGTTAGGTTATTACCGCCGTTTTATTAAAGACTTTGCAAAAATAACAAAACCATTAACGAAATGTCTAAAGAAAAATCAGAAAATCATCCATGATAACGAATTTGTAAAATGTTTCGAAACTTGTAAAAATTTATTGTTAAATGAACCAATCCTCCAATATCCTGACTTTTCTAAACCATTCAATTTAACTACTGATGCTACTAAATTTGCAATAGGTGCAGTATTATCTCAAGTACCTATTGGTAAGGATTTACCTGTTGCTTATGCATCACGTACTCTAAATGAATCAGAATTAAATTATGGTACAATTGAAAAAGAAATGTTAGCTATAGTTTGGGCTACGAAATTTTTTAGGCCATACTTGTTCGGTAAAGAATTTAATATTATTTGTGATCACCAACCTCTTAAATATCTATTTAATATGAAAGATCCAAACTCTAGACTTGTAAGATGGAGGTTAAAATTAGAAGAATTTGACTACAATATTTATTATAAAAAAGGTAAATTAAATACTAATGCAGATGCGTTATCACGTGTAGAATTAGATTCTGAAAAGACTAATATCGAAGTTAATATAAATGAATTACAAAAATATATAGAACAATTTAATAAAGAACTTGAAACTCAATCTATACAAGCTAATGTAGATGAAAATGAAACAGATCCTCTAAATGATATAATAGAAATTAGTTTGCAAACAGAAGAAGAAGTGTATAATATTCCACAAGAAACAGTTCATACTAATCAAGAAGAAAATCTTATAGTTGATGTACCAATAACAGATACACCTTTAAATTTTGGTAAAAATCAAATTATTTTTCAATATGTTTATCATTCCCCAGCGAAGCCAAAAATTAAAAGAATTTTTGATAAACAAAGAATTATTGTGCAGTTATCATCAACAAGTTTTAATTCCGATATAATTAATTTCATAAAAGAATATATCGTACCTAATGTAACATATCATTTATATTTTGAAGAAAATTTGAATTATGAACCTTTTTGCGAAATTGTTAGGAAAACTTTCAAATATCCATCTTATAAATTTAAAAGATGTTTAATTAAATTAATTGATATTGAAACGGAAGAAGATTTTGAAAATATAGTAGAAAATTATCATTTAGGAAAATCAAACCATAGAGGTATAGTAGAAACAGAAAAACGTATCAAAGCAAAATACTATTATCCAAATTTACATAAAGCCATTCAAAAATATATAAATTGTTGTGATGTATGTAAGAAAAGTAAATATCAAAGAAACCCAGTAAAATTACAGTTAAGTATTAAACCTACAGAATTATTATTCTTAATATCAACAACCTTGTCGTATCTCTCAGAGGATAATATTCTTTTTCCTATTAATATTGAATCCATGTATAAATTCTATGAAATTTTAGATGTAAAAACATATATTTCAAATTCACGTGTTACTTTTGTACTATCTATACCTATTGTTCATTCTGAAACTTATGATTATTATCAATTGTATCCAATACCTATCCTTAATCAAAATAACCAGTATCAGACTCTTATACCTGATGAAAAATATTTTATTGCTAATAAAAACTATTATATGTATACAAGCGAAATGTGCAGAAATTTAAATGGTACTTATTATTGCCGAAATATTAATTTGATTAATAGTCAAAAACAAACAAATTGTATTTTTCAAATCTTACAAATTACAAATAATTATAGTTCATGTAAATACCAAACTATTAAATTACCAAATTATGTTATTGAACAAATTGACTATTCGCATTACATAGTAATATTTCAAAATTACACCAAAGTCAGTACAAATTGTAAAACCGACAATATTTTAAATTTAAAAGGGAATTATTTGTTTAAATTACCCCATACTTGCAGTTTTACTACACAGGATACAACATTCATTAATGAATATGACACCATATCTAATACTTCGCCCATTTTACTACCAAATATTGTCATACCTGTTAACAATACACATTCAGAACTCGCTACCATTGAAATTAAAAATATTAATCCAGATAAACTCAAAACACTTAAAAGTCATGTCAATCAGGTTAAATTCATAATTCCCAAAACTAATAATCAATTTCATAATATCAATTATTGTTTGTTACTTTATTTATCGTTACTTAATTATTCCTTATGTTAAGAAAAAAGAAGTAAATGCGAATCATGATGATAATACGAATTCTAGAAATCCTTTATATTTTCAAAAAATATAAAGTGCCCTCTAAAGGGGAAAGGAGTTACATATCCCACGCAATGTCGTCCATACGGCTTGCATTATGCTGACACATTTCCACACTAAACGCATAGTTCGCATTTATTTATCTCCTTATATAAATATTATTTTGTGCGCATTAGAAAAAAGATTAACACAGATCATTGTAGACCGTGCAATCCATTCGACTTCACTTTAAACGTTAATATTATAATTAGTTCTTCGGTTATAAGTTGTATTAGTAATTAGTTAAATAAAAATAATTAAAAATTATTTTTAAAAAAAAACCTTAATGTTCCCACGAGAAACATAACTCACTCCGCTTTTTTGTCCTGCTCATGGCCTTATATGTATGCATTGACAGGGTTGTGCAATCGAAATGTAGTTTTCGGCTGCAGCTTTTGCATGTAACAAACGAGTGTTCTTCTGGAAGGTCTTTATCGATTTCCTTAGATTTGGCAATATGATTTTGTTTAGTTTTAATAATTAATCAAGTTAACAGTTATAAAAAGGAATGTCCCGCAAAAAAAGACACGACTTCAATTCTTTATACACCTTACAGGTTTTTATTCCTTCAAAGCAGATTTAACAAAAATGTTTGTCGTCCTATCAATTATCATTATTCCTGACTTAATCCAGTAAATATTAAAAATAAATAATAAGATATCAAAACAACTCTTCTACTAATCTACTAATTACTCCAATGCCTATAGATAATAGCGACTTTACAACATATATATAGCATCAAAAAATGCTCTCACAATAATTTAGAATAGTAATGATTGCACTGTTTATTTAAAAAGCTTTCATAATAGCATTCAAAAATAGTTATTGGCATCTTTTATTCATCATAAGCCATCTATAATTAAGGTAATTTTTAGTTTAGCATCTGTAATCTATCATCTGCCATGTTTATCTGTTATCTGTCATCTATCATCTTCCAGATGCCATCTGTTATCTATCCATATGTTATCTGTCATCTGTCATATTCCGACTGCCATTTACGGCACGCCATCTGCCATTTGTTACCTGTCATCTGCCATCAGTTATATGTTCTTCATTCTATATCATCTGCATTATTTCTTTAGTCTTATGTTTCCTGTCATCAGTCTTCAGTTTTCTCTCTTCTGACACCTGTCCTCTGCCCTCTGTAATTTTCCATTAGCTATCTATTGTTTGTTATCTGTCAATCATTAACATAATTAACTTTTCATCAATGATTTTCATCAGTCATCTATTTCATCTATTTAGTATACTTTACCAACGATTATATAAAACAATGTGCATTTTTTTCCGGATGACCATGAAGCTTCTATTAGCCAATTTTTTTAATTTGTTTGAAGAAATTTAAAGAAAATCTTGCTTATATATCCTAATAATATGAGGCAAATACTAACAAATGACATCTGCTATCTAGATGATCTGTCATATATATCTTTCTTTTAATTACCATTTATCATTACTTATAATCTGCCATCTGTCAATTATCATGTCACATGTCATACATAATCTGTTAACTGTCACATAACATCTATCATATCTCAAATTTAATCTGTTACCTGTCATATATCATCAATCATGTGACATCTATTTTCTGTCTTCTATCTTCTATTTTTTTTTTCTATTTTTTTCTATGATTGTTATGTTCCCGTCCTTTATTTTTCTTCTGTAACCGTTTATCTATTCTTTGAAATTCACTATCTGTTGTTTATTATCTCAAGATGTCTGTCATCTGTTACTTCTCGTACGCCATCTATGAATTGTTTTCTTTTATACGTTCTTCTGAAAGTTTTGCTTTATTTTCTGTATTGCGTCTTCTTTCCTGAATCTTGTTTTATCTACTGTTTTCTGTCTACCAAGTTTGGTTTTTCAACTTTATATTTTGGACTTTATCCATCTATCTACCAACTGATTGTTGTCGTCTATCATATGTCATCTCTATAAAGTATATTTATAATTTTTTATTTTATGTCATGTTGTTTATGTATTCTATCCTCTACTTTCTGTCTTTAGTTTTCTAATATGTATCCTTCTCTTTTTAATAATTCGTCTTCCGTTTTTATTGTTCTATCTTCTGTATTCTTTTTTTTGTAAATAATTGTCATGTTTCATTTATCATCTATCATCTCAATAACTTCAATAGAAATAATTACACTGTTTATTTGGTAATAAAGAGAAAATCTTCTTTAAAAGCTCTCATAATAGCATTCAAACGTAGTTATTGGCATCTGTTATCCGCCATAAGACTACTATAATTTAAGTATGTTATCATCTGTAATCTATCACCTGTCAATTGTCATCTATCATCTATCATCTCTTATCTGTCATCTATCATCTGTTATCTGTCACCTATCATCTGTCATTTATCATGTGTCATCTGCTGTCTGTCATCTATCATTACGCTGGGCGACAGTAAGAAGATGCTAGTGGTTTATAGTGGTTCAATGGTGGTAACAGCAAGATTTTCTCTTGTTTGTCAGTGTTCGGTTACTGCTATAATTTTACATTTCTCGTGATTATGTAGCATTATACTGATATTTTTATTAGATTTAAATAATGATCTCACATTTTAATGTATTATTGATATTTTTATTTCCCTGATGTGATGTTTTGTTTCACTGATTATTTTATTTTTTCCTTCTCTCTGCAAAAAAGAGTACTTTTGTATATTTAAGTTTTTTTCAGCACGGAACTTGGATTTTCTCTACCTAAGAAATACCATTCCAATGTAGGTACTGCTGATAGTTCTTCTTCAACATTGTTTTTGGATCCCATTATTACATGCTCCTGTTTTCCAGTCAGTATCCTTAAATTCTAAATTTATTTTTGGATTCATTTTTCCTGGGTTTTCCAAACGATTCATATTATCACTTGTATTTGTTTTGGGCTTGTTTTTGTTTCTGATTTGATGTATTTGTACTTTTTTTATTATTTACACAATTATTAGTTTTACTTTGTTCATTACTCCCTCTGTGAGGATTTTTGAGAAATTTGCAATGTCTGAGAGTTTCTTGGGTTCTGTGTTACTATAGTTTTCTATTCAATTATGTGCAGTTTATCTAATAGACCCTTATTGTTTAATATCAGTGAATCGTTGTTGATTTCTAACATGTCAATTTTTTCCTCAAGATGACTTGTGAGTTTTACTAAATGTTGACATTGTTTAAGTAGATAAATTGTTACCTTCATCACCAGTGGCGGTTATGGTGAAGGGAATCTTGCTTCCCCTTAGGAAAGCATCCAGGATAGAATGGTGCATTCCTTTTTAGACGCTACACACTAACACGAATGATGGATCTATTACAAAATTTGTACAAGTACAAATTCTAATTTCAGTATTTTTATCACACACACACTTTTCTCTGTGGCAGACATGACGCTTCGATTGTTTAATAATCATCTTCTCTCTTCAATCTTATATCTTTTATCTACTGCCTTATATATGCCATATTTTGTTTGTCTTTTTTTAGACATTTGTTCTCTATGATTTATCAACTAAAGACTATCATACGTCATTTATCTATCTATCTACCAACTGATTTTTGTCGTCTGAGATCTGTTATCTTTCTAAAGTATATTTATTGTTTTCTATTTTACATCTATTTTGTATATTTTGTTTTCTACTTTCTGTCTTTACTTTTCTAATATTTATCCTTTATGTTCTGTCTTCTCTCTTTTATAATTCATCTACCGTTTTTATTGTTCTATCTTCTTTCTTCTTTTTTTTGTAAATAACTGTCATGTTTCATCTGTCATCTATCATTCTTTATCCCTTGTCTTACATCTGTCCTCTCGTTTACATTATCTATTGTTTTGTTTTGTGTTAAAAATCATCTGTTTTGTTTTCTTCTATATTTTCTGCTGCATCTTCTAACTATGCTTCTGTCTTTTGTTTACTTATTTTTTTATATCTATCATCTACTATCACCTATATGTATAATTTTTCTTTAATATCAAATTAATCAACATTATATTTAAGCTAGTTCATAAATTTTAAAATATGGAGATCTTATTATTATTATTTGTTTCTCAAAATTTATAAATTAATGACTGTTATATTATGTCGTCTGAAATCTATCAAATACTATTTATCATCTATCATCTACCATATCTCTTGGTTTATTTATTGTTTTCTATTTTATGCAATCTTCTTATTTTCTATTTCTATATTCTATCCACTACTTTCTGTATTATGTTTTTTGATATCTATACTTTATATCTCTCTTATCCCTCCTTTATTACTTCTTCTGCTTCTATGTTCTTTCTATGTTTCTGTAATTTAAAAAAAAATATTTCTTTAATGGCCTGTTATTGTTTTACCTCATTTAATTTCTGTTGTTTATCAACTAAATACTGTCATGTATCTTCCATCATCTTCCATTATTTATTTTTTGTCTGCCATCTATCATCTGTTCATCTGTCGCGATATCTATTGTTTTTTTTTTAAATTAAATGCCTTTTTTTCTGAATTTGTTTTCTGATATCTATCCCTTATCTTCTCTCTTCTTGATTCTATCATCTGCCTCTGTGTTCGATCTTCCTTCTTCTGTTACTCTTTTCTCTCAATTTAAATTAGTCATCTGTTAATTGTTTACTCTATTTATTTATTCAAACATTACAATGCCCTGTTAAAATTATACATATAACCATATTATAACTATATAAAGTAATAACGAAAATTTGGTTCACAGGACTTGCAGGCGGATTCTCATTTGTTATCTGTTATTTGTCAACTAAAGACAATCATGAGTTAACTTTCTCTATCTGTTGTCTGCTATCTTCTTCTGTATTCTGTGTCTTCAATCTTTTGTTTTATGATATCGATTTTCTATTTTCTGTCCATAAAAAAACCTGATTGTTTAAGTGTAATCATATTGAGATTTATTGAAAAAAATATCTTTTTGTAACGGCATAAATCACAAAGTAGAATTAATTTAGAATTGTTTATGTTATTAAGTGTTATTTTGTTATTTTCTTCTGTTGTTTTTTTCGCAGGCCTTAATTATTCTAAAAATCTCAATAATATTTCGTTTAGTTTGAATAATTCCGTCTGTCTTATGCTATGTGTCTTCTACTATATGCCTTCTGTCCTCTGTCTTCAATCCTTTAACCCCTCAAGTCTTCAGTTAATATGTCAGTTAGTTTTAGAAATTCCATCTGCCTTCTGCCATGTGCATTCTATCTTCTGTCTTCAAGTGTTTAAGTCTTCTAGTCTTCAATGTTTTATGTCTTTAAGTCTTCAAGTCTTCAAGTCTTCATGTCTTCAAGTCTTCAAGTCATCAAGTCTTCAAGTCTTTAGTCTTCAGTCTGTCTTCTGTCTTTGAATTCTGACTTCGGTCTTTCAATCTGCAGTCCTCTCTTATCTGTTTCTGCTTTTTTTTTTAATTCTAAAGACTGCCTTTTTATTTTAGAAACAAAAACAATAATATTTCAGTTAGTTTTAAAAATTTCTTCTGCCTTCTGTCTTCTGACGTCAAGTCTTCAAGTCATTAGTCTTCCGTCTGCAGTTTATATGTTTTAGAAATTTGTTCTGCCTTCTGTCATCTTCTTTCATCTATCTTCTGTCTTCATGTCTTCAAGACTTCAACACTTCATGTCCTCAATCTTCATAATTCATATAGAAATTTGTTCTTGAGTTACGTGAAGATTTATTTTATACACTTGGAAAATAAAAACACTAACACTTTCTTCACAATTTTAGCTTATAAGCTATTGTTAATGAGTACATAGTACTCGAAATGTACACCTAAGTGTTAGTGTTTTCATTTTCCAAGTGTACTTCATAATTCAGTCTGTCTCTTGTCTTCTGGCTTTGTACTCTGACTTCTCTCTTACAATTTTCAGTTCTCTCTTCTCTGTTTCTTTTGTTTTAATTCTAAAGACTGTCCTCTGATTTTATAAACAAAAACAATAATATTTCTATTAGTTTTAGAAATTCCTCATGTCTTCTGCCATCTATCTTCTTTCTTCAAGACTTCAAGACTTCAAGTTAACAGCCTTTAGTCTGTCTTCTGTCTTCTTTCTTTGTATTTTGACTTGTCTTTGAATCTTCAGTTTTCTCTTATCTCTTTCTGTTTTTTGTTTAATTCTAAAGACTGCCTTTTGATTTTATAAATAAAAACAATAATATTTCAACTGGTTTTAAAAATTCCTTCAGACATGTCACTTCTGCTTTCTGTCTTCAAGTCTTTAAGTCTTTAGTATTCAATCTACAGTTAATATGTCAGTAAGTTTTAGAAATTCCTTTTGCCTTCTTTTGCCTTCGGCCATCTATCTTTAAGCCTTCAAGACTTCAAGACTTCAAATCTTTAGTCTTTAGTCTTCAGTCTTATGTCTGTGTATTGTCTTTTGTTTTTGTATTCTGATTTCTGTCTTGCAAACTTCAGTTCTCTCTTATCTGTTTCTGCTTGTATAATTTTATTTATAAGATTGTCCTCTGATTTTATAAACAAAAACAATAATATTTCAGTTAGTTTTAGAAAGTCCTTCTGCCATGTGACTTCTGCTTTTTGTCTTCAAGTCTTTAAGTTTTTAATGGCGACACTCAAAACTCAAACTGTTGAAAATAAAATTGCTTTCGGTGTTTTAAAACAATTGTGAAGACTTCATTTTCACTGGGATTAGTTTCAGAATTTCAAAATTTATCCTCAATTAATGTAGTTTTAATATCGTAGTAAAATATTTAAGTTGGAACTTATGTAGACAAAATGGCGTCAATCAAAACTCGAATTGTGAAATAAAAAATTGCATTCGGTGATTTAAAACAATTGCAAAAACTTCATTTTCATTGGAATTAGTTTCAGAATTTCAAAATTTTTACTCAATAAATGTAGTTTTAATATCATACTAAAATAATTGACCTGGAGCTGATGTATACAAAATGACAACACTCAAAGTGTTGAAAGTAAAATTGCATTCAGTGGTTTAAAACAATTGTAAAAACTTCAGTTTCACTGAAATTAGTTTCAGAATTTCGAAATTGATACTCAATGAATGTAGTTTTAATATCATACTAAAATAATTGACTTAGAGCTGATGTAAATAAAATGGCGACACTCAAAACTCGAATTGTGGAGAATAAAATTGCATTCGGTGTTTGAAACAATTGTAAAGACTTCATTTTCACTGGGATTAGTTTCAGAATTTCAAAATTTATCCCCAAAGAATTTAGTTTTAATATTGTAGTAAAATAATTAAGTTGAAGCCGATGCAACCAAAATGGCGAAACTCAAAACTCGAATTGTGGAAAATAAAATTGCGTTCGGTGTTTTAAACAATTGTGAAGACTTCATTTTCACTGGGATTTGTTTCAGAATTTCAAAATTTATCCCCAATGAATTTAGTTTTAATATTGTAGTAAAATAATTGATTTGAAGCTGATGCAAACAAAATAACGAAACTCAAAACTCAAACTGTGAAAAATAAAATTCAATTCGATGGTTTAAAACAATTGTAAAAACTTCATTTTCATTGCATTTAGTTTCAGAATTTCAAAATGTATCCCCAATTAATGTAGTTTTAATATCGTAGTAAAATAATTAAGTTGGAACTTCTGTAGACAAAATGGAGTCAATCAAAACTCGAATTGTGAAATAAAAAATTGCATTCGGTGATTTAAAACAATTGTAAAAACTTCATTTTCATTGGAATTAGTTTCAGAATTTCAAAATTTATTCCCAATAAATGTAGTTTTAATGTTGTAGTAAAATAATTGAGTCGGAGCCGATATGAACAAAATGGCGTCACTCAAAATTCAAACTGTGGAAAATAAAATTGCATTCAGTGGTTTAAAACAATTGTAAAAACTTTAACAATTTTAAAATTCATACTTAATAAATGTAGTTTTAATATCATACTGAAATAATTAACTTGGAGCTGATGTAAACAAAATGGCGACACTCAAAACTCAAACTGTTGAACATAAAATTGCTTTCAGTGTTTTAAAACAATTGTGAAGATTCCATTTTTACTGGGATTAGTTTCAGAATATCAAAATTTATCCTCAATAAATGTTGTTTTAATATCGTAATAAAATAATTGAGTTGGAGATAAAATGGCGACATTCAAAACTCCAATTGTGGAAAATAAAATTGCGTTCGGTGGTTAGAAACAATTATGGAGACTCCATTTTCACTTGGATTAGTTTAAGAATTTCAAATGAGAAGATGTGGACGTTGCCATACGCCAATCTACAATTAATATGTCAATTTGTTTTAGAAATTCCTTCGGCCTTCTGCCATTTATCGTCTGTCTTCTGTCTTCTGTCTTTAAGTCTTCAAGACTTCCAGTCTTCAGTTTTCAGTCTTTAGCCTTCTGTCTTCAGTCTTCATTCTTCAGCCTGTCTTGTCTTTGTATTCTGAATTCGTCTCTCAATCTTCAGTTCTCTCTTACCTGTTTCTGTTTTTTTTTTTTAATTTCTAAAGACTGTTCTTTGATTTTATAACAAAAACAATCATATTTTAGGTAGTTTTAGAAATTCCTTCTGCCATGTTACTACTGCCTTATCTTTTTTTGTCTTCAAGTTTCGAAGTCTTCAGTCTACAGTTAATATGTCAGTTTTAGAAATTTCTTCTGCCTTCTGCCATCTGTATTTTGTCTTCTGTCTTGTTTTTAAGTCTTCAAGTCTTTAAGTGATTACTTCAATTCTTGAATTCTTGAATTTTTCACGTCTTCAGTCGTATTCAGTTTCTTTTTTTAATTTTTTTAAAACTGCCCTCTTATTTTATAAACAAAAACAATAAGATTTCAGTTAGTTTTAGAAATTTCTTCTGCCATGTGACTATTGCCTTATGCCTTCTGTCTTCTATGTTCAAGTCTTCAAATCTTTAGTCGCCAGTCTTCAGTCTGTCTTTTGTCTTCTGTCTTTGTATTCGGAGTTCTGACTTTCAATTTTCAGTTCTCTTTTATCTGTTTCTGTTTTTTTAATTGAAAAGGTACACCTCTGATTGGATAAACAAAAACAATAATATCCGTGTATGTCCGTTAAATAAATAAATAAATAAATAAATAAATATTTCAGATAGTTTTAGAAATTCCTTCTGCCATGTGGCTAGTGCCTTATGCCTTCTGTCTTCAAGTCTTTAGTCTTCAGTCTACAGTTAATATCTCAGTTATTTTTAGAAATTCTAGCTCTCCTCTGCCATCTCTCGTGTCTTCTGCCTTTAAGTCTTCAGTCTACAGTTTTTAGTCTTCAGCCTCCAGTCTTCAGTCTTCAGTCTCCAGTCTTCAGTCTTCAGTCTTCAGTCTTCAAGTCTTTAATTCTTCAGTTCTTCACATTCTTATTCTTCTGTCTGTCTTTTATTTTCTGTCTTTGTATTCTTACTTCTGTCTTTAAATCTTCAGTTCTTGCTTATCTGTTTATTTATTTTTTTAAATTTTATAGACTGCTTTTTTATTTTATAAACAAAAACAATAATATTTCAGTTAGTTTTAAAAATTCCTTCTGTCTTCTGCCATGTGACTTCTGTCTTATGCCTTTTGTCCCCTGTCTTCTGTCTGTCTTCTTCAAGTCTTCAAGTCTTTAGTCTTTAGTCTTCATTCTTCAGTGTGTCTTTTGTCTTTGTATTCTGACTCGTCTTTCAATTTTCAGTTATCTTTTATCTGTTTCTTTTTTTTAATTCTAAAGACTGCCCTCTGATTTTATAAAAAAAAACAATAATATGTAAGTTTTAGGAATTTTGTCTTCTGTGTTTATGTCCTTAAATCTTCAAGTCTTCAGTCTTCAGTTTTCAGTCTGTATTTTGTCTTTGTATTCAGACTTCTGACTTTAAATCTTCAGTTCTCTTTTATCTTTCTGTTTTTCTGTCTTCTTTCTTCAAGTCTTCAAATCTTGAGTCTTCAGTGTACACTTAATATATCAGTTAGTTTTAGAAATTCCTTCTGCCTTCTGTCATTTGTCTTCTTTCTTTAAGTCTTCAAGTCTTCAAGTCTGCAAAATTTTAGTCTTCAGTCCACAGTTAATCTGTCAGTTGGTTTAAGAAATTCCTTATGCAATCTGTCTTCGGTTTTCTGTCTTTAAGTCGTCAAGTCTTTGACTATTTAGTGTTCAGACCTCAATATTCGGTCTTTAATCTTTAGTCTTCATTCTTGTGTCTGTCTTTTGTCTTCTCTTTTTCTATTCTGACTTCCTATTTCACTCTTCAGTTCTCTCTCAAATGATTCTGTTTTTTATTCTAAAAACTGCCCTCTGATTTTTAAAACAATAATATTTCAATTGGTTTTAGGAATACCTGCCTTTAAGTTATCAAGTTTTCAAGGCTTCAAGTCTTTAATCTTCAGTCTTCAGTCTTTTGCATTCTGACTTCTGTCTTTCAATTTTCAGTTCTCTGTTATCTGTTTTTGTATTTATTAATTCTAAAGGCTGCACTCTGATTTTATAAACAAAAACAAAAATCTTCTGGATGAAAACTATCTAGGGGCTTAAAATTTCCTAAAATATTGCCAAGAATTTCTAGTAAGAAAATATTTATCATTGGAAATAAAACAAATGCAGTCTCTCGTGGCAAAATTTCTGTCATTTATCATTTATCATTTGCCTTTTTTAAATTTTTTATCTGTCATCTTTAACTCTTCTCTTATTTCCATTTTATCACCTACAAACTACAATTTGTTATCTCTTATTTATCACGTATTATCATTTAAACACTTTTAGCCTGTTTTAGTACTAAAAAGTAATTTTTTACTTATATCACCAACAATATTATAAAATTAAATAAATATTTCATTACTAGAATGATAATAATAATAACAAATGTTACATTTATTGTAGTATCTAATGTATTACATTTATATTGCATGTTACAACCAGACCTGTCCTATACATCCCCCGTATTAAATATTAAACAATTCCTCGAGGAAAGCGCAAGGCACACACAAAAAAAACCGTCTCTTTCTTCATTCATCTTTCACGACGAACGTTGTAAGTCCCGAATCCATCATGCTAATGTATCGGATACATCAGGCTTGATAAATACACTTTAGAATGTCTAACTTCAATAACAATGGCAATACTGTTCGTCATCTGGAAGACAATTGGTGAGCGCCGTAAGTTGCGCAAACAAGTCCGCCCCGTTCCAACCCCCAGAGCGCTGAATAAATACGTGGATAGACGTGGGCGACATGCGATGTTTGGAATGTTAAGTGGCGCCCATTCAACGTTATAACCGGGTTTATCTGGACGCCAAATTGTTTGTACATGCCGGCAAATTCGATCGGTTATTCGCGCCGATGTTTCCAATCAGATTATATCTGTATCTGCGGTTTTGATTAAAATTATCGATGTATTTGTAAATGTTAATGGGGTTATCAGGAGGAATTTATTTAGTACTAAAGAAATTGCTGTAATACTATTTGTTAAATTTTTGATAACGAAGACTAAAGATCTTTATAAATAAATAGTAAATCGTCGATGACGAGCTGAAAGACCACCGGTCGATAGCTAATGAAAAAACAAGAAATAATTGTCCTATTATCAGATGTAACACTATTTTCCAAAAAAGATGTTTATCTCTCTCTTGACAATGGTGGGCAAATACTGTTCCAGGTCGACTAGTACTAGTGAGAGGAGAGCGAAGTATCTCTAGTTTTCATTTGCAATTAGATAGCGGAATGGTATAATTCACCATTTGAATGCAATCATTGATGCTTCAGAGTGATAAATTAAAGTAACAAATTAGTTTACACACATTTAAATGAAGAACTACGTAGTTTATATACTACTGCTACTACTTCATAGATTTCAATGGTAGATGCGTTCTTTGCTGTATTCTATTATGCCTTACTCATTAAGTATTTCAATACGCAGTTTAAAGTAAATTAGGTGAT
Organism: Ontholestes murinus; assembly: GCA_963969525.1. Taxonomy (NCBI): domain Eukaryota; kingdom Metazoa; phylum Arthropoda; class Insecta; order Coleoptera; family Staphylinidae; genus Ontholestes; species Ontholestes murinus. The sequence continues at coordinate 8,899,676 of OZ018387.1, forward strand.
GTCCAGATTTTATGAAGTTATAATTTTTTTGTGAGGTAGCGTGGCCGAGCGGTCTAAGGCGCTGGTTTAAGGCACCAGTCTCTTCGGAGGCGTGGGTTCGAATCCCACCGCTGCCAGAAGTATTTTTATTTTAGAAAACAATTATGATGTGCTTTAATGATTGTTGAGTTACGTGAAGATGTACTGTACTATAAATGAAAGATTGAGTCTCCTTTCTTCACAAAATTTATTGATCGCAAATGTACATTTCGGTCACGATGTGACCATTTTTAGCATTGAAAATGGTCACATCGTGACCGAAATGTACATTTGCGATCAATAAATTTTGTGAAGAAAGGAGACTCAATCTTTCATTTATAATTATGATGTGAATTCTAAAACCTCCTTACAACCCTCAAAGTCAGGGGAGATTCTAGATTCGGCAAATTCTTCATACTGATATTGAAAATTAGTACTATTTGATATTTTCCTTATAAATTGTATGTATTTACATTTACTGATATTAAATTCCATCCTATTATTGGAACACAAATCTTGCAAAATCGAAATAACGTTTTGAATGAGCAAACAGTCTCCAGTTTCTATTAAAATCACTTTAGAAAAAGCTACCATAAATTCCTCTTCTGGAATTTTAGCCTGATAGGACCATCAGGTTTATTGATCAGCAGTAATTTAGTGTTAAGGTCATGTCCATTCCATATTATCGCATAATTTCTGGCCTACTTTGGCATCATAATTAACAGATTTTGGAACGAGGATCGTTGTCAGCTACCGCTCCTGATTTAATTGATGGGCCGCAGGAAAATATTCGTCAAGTCCGCACGAATCTTGGTTTTCACTAACAACAAATCTGTAGGTAGGTTATAATTTGAGAAAACAGCATCCTCTTCAAATACCCTACCAATTCCAACAGAAATAGGCTGTAGCCTAAGTGATTCCTTTAAAACAGCTTTAGTATATTGTGCCTGGGATAAAACTTCTACATTTACTTGAATGTTGTGTTTTGGAAGTAATCGACTTGCTTCTTCGTGTAAAGCAGTCTGAGCATTGAAGTGATTTGCTAAGTAATATAGTATAAAACTGAATATGTTGTCGTATTAATTACAAACAATCCCTATAATATCCTTAAAGTCAAGTTCTAGGGAAGATAAGTAAGATTCGAGAAAATATGATCTATGAGATTTGTGGTGATCCTCAAATAAAGACTTTTTAAGTCAATTGCAACCTCTTCTATAAACCGTTGTGATCTTCTCAGCTTCTTATACAAAGGGGTTTCGATTTTTCTCCAAAGCTGAAGTCCATTGTCAGTTTTGATTATGCAACTTTAATGATGGAACAATTTTTAACACATCTTTAAAACCACAGAGCGTAGGGCATCTAAAAATAGAGAAACAGGTCTTTACAATAAAATTTTATAGTATATATATATGGACAGATATTCCAACTATAGGATTTTCAAGAAGTTTTGTAGCTTTACACATGCCTACCATGAACGCGCCTAGTCAAAAGACGAGAATAAGCATTTTCAAATTCTACAACCACAGAATTTGGACAGAGATTCTATTCTTAAAGAGTTGCCTTCTAGTAGTTTGATAGTTTGAATTGAAGTTTTCTTTGACGGAAAATAAAAAAACAGGAAAGTTTGCTCTGCAAAAAGAACGAACATTTCAAGTGAAATTCTATTGACATTAGCAAACCAGCTGTAGTTGACATGCTTTGAAACAATTAAAATTGGCTTAATAATGTATTGTCAAGATTTGGAAAAAAACATTAATCAAAACAATTAAAATTGTTTAAATTATCCTTTTCTTTCTTCTATTAAAAAATAACTTTCTGTAAGTTTGTGTTTATCAATTTTATTCTTATCGGAAACAACAACAAGACAAAGTTTCTAACATCTACAGAAAATTTTACAGTTTCTAAAAGCTACTACTTACCTCGTAGAGATCATATTTCTTTGGAAAAAAGTGTTGGAACTCTTTTCTTTTTTCTTAATAAACGGGTATTTCGAGTTAATACGTATCTATACCTAAGAACGGATCAATGTTAATATTTTACATTGAAATAAAACAACACAGTTGAGAGGGTTTCACATTTATTGTTGACCACTGTAAGTGTTTGTTGTTTCACCATGTATCCGGTTCGTCAATTCAATATGTTATATTTTAGTTAATAATAATAGTGAATCAACGAGTGCACATTACCACAGCAAAGAACAAAACTGAGAAATTTGAATGTAGCGTTTGTGAAAAAATGTTTGCCGATCAAGGATTACTTAGAAACTTCTAAAAAAATATACCTTATATTTGGAATATAAGAAAGAAAAAGGGAAGTAGCAGCCCTGATAGTGTGATTGATTATTTAAGTTGGAATTCCAAATTGTTGTTCAAAAAGTGAAAATTAATGGGCATAGCATATCATTCTACCAGGGTGTGCCATGCCGTGTGTCTGCAGCTAGGACACCACCTACAACTATTTTCCTAGCACTTTCCTCTCCGGCACAAGTAACCCATAAAACACTGAACTGAGTCAGGTGGTTCATTTCGCCGTGATCCCTGTTCGTCCATGAGCGAAACCTATTTACGCTCTTCTTCCATCTAGCCTACCATCTTGCCATTAATAGTTTGGCCTTTGTAGTAGTCGACGCTTCGCATAAGCAGGGCCACCATAGCAACCTCTTAGCCCAGAAGTGGTATTTTCTCTCCCCAGCCATACCGCACCCGTCCTCTATTTGGCGATGTTAAGGCCCACCGACCTCATCGCCACCCTTTCCGCGGCCTCATTGACGATGACGATTATGTTGGCTCTGTCTGGCATATCTAGCCACACACCATGTTCCATAAGAGTGGCTCGAGCATCTACCCCTGAGTTATGTCACCCAGAACCTGCCATCTATCCGTTGCGGTTTTATGATCGACGGCTAAGGTCTTCAACTCGATAGTCAAGCGTTATGACCAGATAGTGCCTCCGATGTTGGCTAGCCAACCTTCTGAAGCGCGTCCATCGTCGACCTTCCCTTGATGAAGCCGAACTGCCTCGGTGAAAGGCCGCCCGTGCTATCCAGTCAGCAGTTACTGCGGTCACGTACCAGCCGCTCCAATAAAGTCCCCTTCGTATCGAGCAAGCATATCGGGCAATACCCACCCGAGGACGTGGGATTCTTTCTGGGAAGGAGGACCAGCCATACTATCTTGTATCGACGTGGGAATTTCCCCTGCGTGAGACAGCCGTACTCCTTGTAGGCCCACAGACTTACGGTTAGGGAGGGCCAGCGCAACCGCCAGCACATCGTCCTCGGAAAAGGGCACCAAATCATGAGCTTGTCCTAGGCAGACCGTATATCCGGGGGTATAGGGGAAGAAAAACCAAGGATCTCAGCCATTCCTTCCAGCATAAGTACCGCGGCATTGGAGCTCAACTTTCCCATTCTCCTCGTAACGATCTTGTACGGCCTGCCCCACGGATCGTCCTCGACATTGGTCAGTACTTTATTCAGGTGACAGCTTTGGCCCTACTCTTGGTCGTTTTGAGAAACATCTTCGCCGCTCTAGCTGCTTCATCTAGGCTCTCGATCTCTTGTGCCGCCGGTAGTCCACTACCCCTTGCCTTTGTAGCCCGTCTCCTGGCAATATTGACCTTGTCGCTGTCAAAACGCAACTCCTGGCACCACCAGTACACTCTCTTCTTCGTTGATGACATCCTCCTGGGCATTGCAGCATCGCAGGCGGTCCACAGCTTGCTCGAGATGTGGGACGCCAATTTGTCCGGATCACCGGTGTCTTCAGGTCTGACCGAAATGAGACGGTACTTTATTCTATTATTATTGCAATAATTTTTGTTGTTCACAAATTTTAAAAAATATTTTGGTATATTAGTTAAATTATCCTCCATGTTATTGTCATAGTGTTGATAACACCATTAAATAAATTTGGAATTTTTTTACTCTAGTTTCTTTTCTATAAACCGGTTAAGAAGAACCCAAAATGAAGAAAAATCAAAATCAAAGTGATACTGATTTGCTTTTATGGGTAGGAGATCAATTTCATGGAATTTTCGACTTTATTTTGTATGTTTTATATTATGGTGGTAATAGGGGTTAAACTTCATAACAAATCCTTTGACCGTTTATAAAAGACACAATAAATCCGACCCTGAAAGGAAATAGCTTTTTATAGAGCTAGAGCGATTAAAAACATATGTATTTTTTTTTTTTTAAGTTGCTGTTAGTCGATTTTCTTCTTCTCACGTAAAAAGAAAATCATTGTGGGTATATTTTTAAAGCGTTATTGATATATTAAATGATTTTACGCGTCTCAGGGTTAATGCACCACTTTTTCTTTTCTGATGATTCGAGAAAAGTGGCAATTATTACTCGTACGAGGCGTAAAATACGGTGTGAACTACGCTAGTTAAAGGGAAAATTATTTTCATCACTCGGGGAAGATAAGCTCACTAAACTGGTGCGGTTGCGGTTAGTTCGCCTAGGGTGGCGTGGTAGCCCTACTAGTCCGAAACCCAGAACACTTATATAAGAGTTTGAACACAGTCATTTAGTTTGTTTGTTATTCCCGTCCAGTGAATGTCAGATTGCAACGTTGTCGTCTGACACCACATGCATTAATTCACCTGACTCTTTTTGTTTTATCTGCGGTGAATTTATTAAATAACGGACAAAGAAACATGACATACCCACGAAAATCGGGACAAAAATGGTTTTCAAATTACTGTTGCAGCTCCTGCAAAGCATCTTTGTATAGTAAATACTTTTGATTTATATTGGATTGATGGAACTTTCTTATTGTCGCTTTTTCATAGATACCTCCCTTCCAAATGGGGTTAAATGTCTATAAGGCTAAACATTTGAAATTTTAGTTATAAACAAGTACTTTTTCTTCTTGAAACCCGTCCCGATTCATTCTTTTTCTTTTTATTGTTTACACTGGGGTATAGAACTGGAAAGGGGTTAATGAAATTCGCAATTCCAAGGATTTGGAGAGAGCCAAGAATCCATGAATTGGACTGCTATTTTTATCAGGAAATCTACGAATGAAGCTGAAATGATGTATCCTGATTTGTGTCCCACTCAGATGATTTTCCTGTGCCAATACGACAGTTTTCCGATTTGTCAACAAGCGAGCCATCAAGTAGCCAGACAGTCTTCAGCTCACAAGATATTTATATAGCGAGTGATGCAGAAGACAGGCTGTAGTTTCCAAACCAACAGGATAAAGAACATCTAAATCTATCGAAGATAAAGTCTGAATCTTTGGTATCAAGACTACAATAGTGGAAATTGGTTGATTACTGAGCAGCCTAAGTGAATCCTAGCGTTCATGGACTTCTTTACCATTTATGTTTTTCAACTTTTATCAATGGGTTATTTGATGAGGCGAAAATTTAGTACAACTAAAACCAATGGCGTTTATTTATAAATAGCTCTTGAACGCGGTTTTCACAATGGATACCTCGATCTCAAAGAAAACTATGAGAGCGTCAAAAATGGGCTCGAAAAACTGTGATACCAAGAAAAAAATTGGGAAGTTATTAGGGATTTTAAGATGATATCATTTTTCATGGGCCTGCAAGGAGGCTATATGAAAAACCCTTCCTACCTTTGTTTGTGGGATAGCCGAGCCGATAATCAGCAGCATTTAAGTAATATTAAAGTTCGTTATCGTTGTCGAGAGACATCTTCGCCGCGCCAGCTGCCTTCTCTACCATTTTGATCTCTCGTGACGGTAATCCACCACCCCTTGCTCTTGTAGCTCTGTAAATTAGAGTTCGTTGTCGTTGCACAAAATGTCAAGTGCAAGTCATTGGTCGACCGGAGCAAAATTTTGTTGCCTCCGCTACATTTAAAACTGTGTCGTATGAAGCAATTTGTTAAGGGACTGGGCATTTAAGTTTCTTCGCGAGAAGTTTCTTAAGCTGTCAGAAGCTAAAGTAAAAGCAGGCGTTTTTGTGGGACTAGAGATTAAGCAGATGATGACTTCTGGAGAGTTTTTACAGAAACTGAATGAATCCAAAATGGAAGCTTGGGAAAGTTTCGTAGCCGTGATGAAGGGAATAATCACAAGGCAGAAATCTATAAAACACTAGTCGAAGATTTAGTGGGCAATTTTGCGAAAATGGGATGTAGCATATCTTTGATGCTACATATGTTACATTCGCATCTCGATTAATTTGAAAATAACATAAGTGATTACTCTGAAGAACAAGGAAAACGGTTGGACAGGACATTATGGTAGCAGGTACGAGAGGGGTTTGAAAACTCCGTGTAAAATGGACGAAAAAGAATTTCGTGTGGTGATTAAACATTACTTTATGAAAGGCAAAACGTCTCAGGAGACTAAAGAGAAGATTGATAAACATTTTGCTGACTCTGCACCTTCGATTAGAACAGTTTATTAGTGGTTTCAAAATTTTCGAACTGGCCATATGGGCACAAGTGACGCTGAACGTTTTGGACGGCCTGTGGAGGTTACGACTCCAGAAATCATTCATCAAAGTGAATATTGGCAAATCCCGATGTACCTCTCATCTAAATCAAACACCACCTTCAGCACAGTGGGCGGAGGGCATTACCAATTTAAAGTAATGCTATCCGGACTAAAGAACGCCCCCGCAACATTCTAAAAGATGATGTCACAAGAAGTGCTTTCCAGAATGCTACATGAATTCACCATGGTGTACCTCGACGACATCATCGTGTTTTGTAAAACACCAAAAGAACACATATATCACCTAGCTGTGGTCTTAGAATGAAAGGTTAGATCAATACAATTTAAGGCTAGGGCCAGATAAATGTTTATTTGGTAAATCAACACTAAAATACCTGGGTCCGCTAGTCGAAGTTGATACAACCAAACACCTGGAGAAGCACCTGCAACAAATTCATCATTACGCTATCTCCAAAACACGCCATCAGCTTAGGAAGTACCTAGGCCTATGTAATTGGATTCGCCAATACGTTAATACGTTTGCTGAAATTGTTGGAACTCCGTGGCAACAAAAGCGATGAAACGCCTACAAGATGAAGTAAAACCATTAAAACTTCATCGATTAGTCACCTGATTGCCATTTACTGTACAAACGGACGCATCTCTACAAGGAATTGCAGCTATCCTGTACCAAATTGGGGAAGATAATGAAAAACGGATAATTAGCTTGATTCAGCAAAGTTTAATGATAATCAGAAAAGGTATCAACGAACAAGAGTTTTTGGCACTTGTGTGAGCACTCAAACGTTATAGAAAGTTGTTGAAAGGTCCCCATTTCAACGTTAAAACGGATTCTTAAGCATAAACATGGCTGTTACACTTTAAAGATACGAAATCAAAATTAATCAAGTGGGCGCTATTATTGCAATTTTTCGATTTTACTATTACACACTCTCCAGGGCGAGAAAATGAACTGCATGATCTCCTCTCTAGAAGACCAGAAGAATTACACGCCGAAGATGCAGCATCTATGGATGATATTTTTCCACCTACCATTAATATTTTTGAAGAAACATTACCAAGAGTAGTAATGGACGCCTATAAAGATGATGCAGAAACACAAGATAAGGTGAATATTCTATCAGACCCACTTCATCCAGAATTTCAATAACACGACGAAATTTAAGAAATGGTCAACGGGTATTTATACCACCGTGCAGTTATAGAGATATAGATCGAACCCTGTTCCACCCGAAGTCCGTGAACGTGTAATGTACGAGCTACACGAGAACGCCATACACCCTAGTCATAACGAAACTACAAGGAGCATTCGTACGAAATACTGGTGGCCAAGTATTCCTAAAGATGTACGAAATTACACGAAGTATTTAATTTGTATCTCAAAAACAACAACAAGGCCCACTAAAAGCCCGAATTCCTATTGCGCCGTTCTCAACAATCGCCGTTGATTTAGTCAGTCCACTACCAATGACCCATTATAAAAAGCGACATATCTTGGTAATCACCGACATTTTTACGAAGTGGGTGGAGGAAGGCCTTCGTGATGGGACAGGCGCGAACAACTGAAATTTTCTCATTTCCATGATAATGAACCCCAATTTACAAGCCGATAATGAACACAGCGATGTCAGGAATGGGGTATAACCGAACTTTGTACACCAACTTACCACCCACAATCAAACCCCACTGAACGCAGAAACCAAGAATTGAAAAATTGTCTAAAAATACAAATGCAAGATTAGCTAACAAACCAATGGGCCAAATATATACCCAAAATATTATTTGAGCTTCGCAATCGAGCAAACTACGCCACCGGATTAACCCCAGAAAAAGCGCTTTTGGGATACGAAATTCCTCGCCCTGGAGAACAAATACTCTTTCCCATCCGCACAGAACAGGTAGACAAAGAAGAATGGCAAACATCCCAAAACTATAGGCGTCCATCTTCACAGGAAGACCAGGAAGAACAGCACATACAATGTTTCTAAGGAAAATTGGTGAACCTATCCCTCACAGTATGATTATAATTAATGATACCATTTTCACAGGAAAAGCGGCCAAGAGAATTCTCACAAGAGGACAACTCAATCAGCAATTTTTTTAATGTTGCAGAAAACTATAAAGCACTAGTTGAAGATTTAGTGGGCAATTTTGGGAAAATGGAATGCCGCGTCTTTGAAGCTACATATGTTATATTCGCATCTTCATTGCTTTGAAGATAACATGGGTGATTACTCTGAAGAACGGTTCCATCAGGACATTTTGGTAATCGAGAGCAGGTATAAGGAAAAACAGACCAAAAATATGATTGGAGATTATGTTTGGGGAAAGTTCTCTAACTTATTCTCATATTTTCAGCAAGGGATAAATATAATTTTATCATATACATAGAAATGTAACTACGAAGCTACTACTGTTAATAAAGAATATTGTATTATATTGAAATTTAATTATTATTTTGTTCTTTTACATCAATAACGGTATCAAAAACACACTTCCAATTCTTCCAAAATAGATCTATAATGATTTCCCTCTTTGCGAGAAAAAGAGAATCGAATAAAACCATTTTTTATCGAAAAATTCAGGAATAATTGCAAAAAAAAATTATTCCTACAACGCTATTGCTTTATAATAAGGCAAGTTTATTCCATCGTCAAATCTATTGTGTCTTTTATAACGTATAAGTGGTTTATGATAAGGTTGAATCGCTATTATTGGCCATCCAAAGCAACTATAGCGTAAAACACAAAAATAAAGCCTAAAATTCCATAAAATCGATCTTCTACCACTAAAAGCAAATCTGTATCACTTTGACGTTGAATTTTCTTCATTTTGGGTTATTCTGAACCGGTTTATAGTAAAGAGAACCGAGTCACAAAAATCGTGTTGTGATTATATTCACCAGCCTTCGTTTATATTGATTTCTCATGGATGAAAATCTTGAATAATGTGCTTCATTACCAGATTATTTAAATCAAATGAGTTCAAGTGCAGTTCGAGTCTGATATTCCGGACACAACAAGTGAGGCACATTTATAACAGTCCATAATATAGGCAACATAAAATTCTCAAGAGTAATTTTTAATAGGCTAAAAAATGCATGATTAGGAATGCTGTGGGGATTAACAAAGGACACTACCTTCACAAAACGCGATCATTCGTGTTGACTTTGTACAACATAACAGGGTAAGCGGACCACGAAAGAGGGACGAAAACGAGTGATATCACTTGTATAGGTTAAGTCAGACAGGCAAGAAAAATATTATTACATATCGTACTTCATTATTGATAAAATAAACTACAACCTCTGACAATAAAGTGATACGGGTCGTCCTCGACCTCAGCGAGTAGCTTTGTCCAGGCAAGATGGTTGTTTTGAGCTGCCTCCTCTAGCCTCTCGATCTCTGATACCGGTAGACCACGGTTCCTGGCCCTGGTAGCCCAACTACTGGTGGTAGATCTTGTAATCTTGTAATGGGCAAGATGGACCTCCTCGCACCACCAGTACATCCTCTTTTTCTTTGATGACCTCTCCTGGTCATTGTGAGGATTTCGTGAGAGTTGCAGTCGAAAGCTTTTGACAGGTCGACAGAAATGGCATGTAAATATTCGTTATTTTTAAAACAACTCATGCACAACTCCAAACTCTCTACGAAATCCATGTTGGTGCGGATCAAGCAGATTAGGCTCTAAAAAATCATTCAATTGATTAAACAGAATCTTTTCTTCAAAATTACTGATATAATGAAGATTGGCCTGTAGTTATTCACCTTTCTTTGGTATCGGTACTACTTGTGTTAGCTTAAGAAAATTTGGAAAAGTATATGTTCGAATGCATTGATTAAATAATGCCGTCAACGGTGGTATCAAAAAATCTTTCACTGATTTTTCAAGATCTGCAGTTATTCCATATATATCCCTTACTAGGATTTAATGATCTTATAGCGTCCCGTGCTATAACTTCCGATATTTTTTTAAATTTAAAAAACTTCGTGTTCTATTTACATAAATTACGTACTGCATGATTAATAGGATAATCATTATTTTTGGGCATATCCTTCAGTATATTTAGTGCTAAATCAGGAAAGAATGGGTAAATGAAAATAATTTTCAAGTTTTTATACCACTATTTATTGTATAATATACACAAACAAAGTTTACAATATATTATCAATTTTAACACAACTATAGTTTCGACCTTTGCAGGTCATTATCAAGTGTTGAATGGCCGCTATCATCATTTTCAGAAAAGATGGTATTAAAATCCTGACAGGATATTTGACAATTTTGGTTATTTTGATTTAATTTTGGTTTAAGTGAATTAAATATTTTCCACATTGTTTTTGTATTGTTATGAGAACTTTATGAGAACTGCACGAGTTATAGAATTAAAAATTTATATTACAATCACCTGCTATTATTAAATATTTGTTTAAAACATTTAAACTCAAGAATACTTCATTTATGATTCTAAGAATGAATACAAAATCTTCTGATGGTGGCCGATATACATTAATAATATAAAATTAATTAATCGTGAGAAACCAGGAAACCAATTTGAAAATGATGATTTAAACAAATCTCTTCATAAGAGTGTAACAATATTATAGATGAGTTTAGAAAAACTATCAACACAGGTGTACAAATCATCATTGTTATTTAATAACGTTGACCAGTCAATATACTTTAAATCAGTTTTAGCACGATGGTGGTCGGTTTTTCTAAAACTATATACATCAAAGTAAATAACTTCGTCGACTTCATCCTCAAAAGGTATCATTATGATTAAAGCAAGATGATGGCTAACGCATTTAACTAAACCAAACGAATCAATACAAGAAATTATACAGTTAGCAAACACAGAATCTAAAATTACATTTCTAAAATTTTTAATATTACTTTAATATTACTAAATGGTGATGTGTCCAACATAATACTTTCCCTATATTTTTTTCGAAAACTATGAGGATTATGCAAAAAAGGCTATTCTTAATAATTTGCTCAATTTTGAATTCTAAATTCTCAATTTCTATGTATATGTAGGGTGGGTGGGTGTCTTTTAACCCACTCTCCAATCAGTGAAACATAAGAATTGTATAGGTAGGTATTGAATTATTATGTCCAATTTTGGAAAAAAAGAAAATTTGACGCAAAGAAATATTAAACTAAAAAAGATAAGCTTTTAAAAATACATATAACCATCACCGACATATGTACAAGAAACTGTAGTGTGTATAAAAGAGGGTTATTATTATCTAGATATTTCATCATGTACATCAACAAAATATATTTTATCATCTGCCTGATGAAGCCACTGTGTGGCGAAACAATTGTCGAAGTGCATCGACATTAAATTGTGTAAATTCTCAAAACCCAGGTGTTTTATTTATCACCTATATAATGGAATTTCACCAAGTAAAAGCTTCATCAATCCAATAACAAAATACTGCTTGTGCAGTTGTGGATGTTTGTGGTTAAGAATATATATTGACTTAAATTATCTACAAAATACTGCTTGCGCAGTGATGTATGTTTGCATAGAAGAAGTACTGCGCGAGCAGTATTTTCTAGATGATTTATATCAATAAGATACTGGTGGAATAGAAATTCATCACTGCGCAAGCAGTATTTTGTGAATGGTTTATCATCAATGCGATTCTAAAAATAATATTCTAAAACCTATTCAGTTGGGAGGATTTTATAGGCAGTATGAAATTATTTGGATGTCTAATTTGGAAACAAATGACTGGAAAACTTGATGCAAAGATATATTAAATTAGGAAAATAAGTTTTTAAAGATACATATAACCATCATTGACCTCTGTTGAAGAATATGTAGAAGAAACTGTAGTGTGTATAATAGAGGGTTGTTGGAACTATAATCTAGATACTTGCTAATTTTAAAACTAGAAGTAAAACTATATTTTTAAATTCTTGAAAAGATAAAATAAGTTTGCCACTAATAATTATTTAAATCATGTAAATCAACAAAATACTGCTTGCGCAGTCCTGGATTATTATGTATATGTAGAGTGGGTTGGTAGCCTCTAACCCACCCTCCAATCAGAAAAACAAGCGACGCTTTAATTAAATACTGTAAAACGTAAATCAATGATTTAAATTTTTTTTAGAAGATTTTGACATTTAAATACATTGTTGAAAAGTTTTGAAGATATTGATACCTAAGAAAACTCATGGGTCCTACAAAAGTAAAATCTCAAAGAACATTTCAAGAATCTTTAAGAAAACTTTTTTTTTATTAGAAAAAAAATAATATTAAATATTATAAAGAAACCGTTAAAGCTTTATCTAAACAAGAGATAATTGAATTATTAAACAATTTTAAAATAAAAAACATGTGATCACTCGAAAAAACAACAATTTTCAAATTAACTTAAATAATTATTTTCGTAGCAGTAGTAGTTGTCACGGCTGAAGGACCACGTGGTCGATAGCCAAGACCACGTGGTCCTTCAGCCGTGTTATTTGTGTATTCGTGTTTGTGTTTAAATAAGCCTGTTACACTTATTTTATTTTACCAAAGAATCATTAAAAAACTACTTTTAATGTTTTTACGTAATTGGAAATATAAGATCTTTTTTTGTAAATAATACTAGAGAAAAAACAATTAACAAATAGCTCAAATTTAGCTTTTAAAAATTTAATCAAACAGAAAATTTTCTAATCTAATCTAAAACTCTTCAAACAGTTAGAAGACAACTTAATTAACCTTATTTATTTAAACTAATAAAATAAATGTAATAAAATTTATTACAGTCCTTAGGTAGCTTTTTTAAATTATTATTAGTTAAAATAAATAAATTTTCCTGAAGTTATAACAGCAAGTTACTTTTTACTTTTATTATTTTATTGCAAAATAAAACAAAATCGAATAAACAGAAACAATCGACTTTTTAAACGGTTAAACTCATTATAAGAATCACTTTATTTTAATTTAAAAACTTTTTATAAGTGATTAAGATTATTCGAAACATAGCAAAATTAAAAAATTTAAAAAAATATGTTTAGTTTTCAAGAGATACCAAGAATTTCTTCTCAACCTTTCTAAATGGTTTGTTATTTTGGTCTTAAAACTGTATTAAACTTTTTGGACGTCCTAAAATTTAAAAAGCTTTTTCATACAAGTTTTTCTAGAATATTTGTTCTGAACATTTTAATCAATTAATTTTTTTAGAGAAATCTCTATATTTTGCAATTTCTTTTAATTATTTTTAGATATTTTACCACTTTTTTGAAATGTACAAAATCTACTTTTTGAGTAGTATTTTCGAGATCACGCATATTTTTTTCCCAAGGTTTTCTAAAAGTTTTGCCATTTCCTTTGCAAAACTTCTCTTTATAAAACTTTAAAAACTTTCTTCTCGAGATCTTTTTTTAATTTTTTTTTTCAAGATTTTCTTGAAATTTCTATTTAAGGTTTTTATGTTTTTAGTCGAGTAATTTTTCTTAAAGCTATATATTTTTTCGATTATTTTTGTTTTAATAAATTTTTCTAGATTTTAATTATATAGAATTTTATAAAAAACCTTTTCTCGAAATTACAAATTTTAATTTTTAATTTTTTTAGTTTTATTAAGATCATATATAATTTTTAACATTTATGTAGAAAAACTCTTCTTTTGACTTCTTCTTTCTTGTGGTTTCTAGATTTAGTTTAGTTATTTTCTTCTTAAAACTGTACATTTCTTTTCTTTTTAACATTTGAATGGGCAACCAGAAGCTGAACAAGTTGAAGAAGGCGCAGTTTAAAAAGGAAAAGAAACAGAAGAACCGCAAAGAGAAGGTGGAGAAGCAGCTCTCGGAGGGACTGGAAAACTTTACGATCAAGGAGGGCGAGTCGTACGATTTTGAGCAGGACTTTACCATGAAGTGATGCAGAGGGTGTTGTAAAGATTATATATTTAGTTATTAAAAAAAAAAAAGAATAATAATAATTTCCTTGGATTTTATTTATATAATTTTAGAATTATTCTTCAAAAATTATTATTCGATATTTTAATTAATATAATTTACTAATATCTATATTTTGTTAGATTTTTTCTTCTTCTTTACTTCCATCATGAAGTTGAACTACAAAATTATTGTAAGATTTAATAAATTTATTCAAACAGATTTCTCAAATAATTTTTGATGGTATTTTCCTGACTGGAGGGTGGGATAGAGGACCACCCACTTACCCTACACATACATATAATTTTTAATTCCTTATCGTCTCGCGGTTTCCAATGAAATTAATTACAAATCTTTTTAAATAAAAATGAAATTAAAATGGAAGCATTTTTGAGTGAGTAAATTAGTAAAATATGATGAATGATGAGTGGGCAGACTTTAAATATAAGTTAGATAAGATTTGCTATAGAAAATTAATTATATTTAAAATTACATTTTGATTTTGTTTCCTTTTTTATTACATAAAGGGTTTGAAGGTTTTTAGCAGCAAAATCATCAACGGTTAGCAATTAAATTTATCATATATATGTAGGATGGGTGGGTGTTCTCTACCTCACCCTCCAATCAGCAAAACATAATGGAGAATTGTAACAAAAAGTTGTAAAATATAAATAAACACAAAATAATTGCATTTTTTGAGATTTATTTATAGAAATTTTTCAAATAATTTTTGATGATGTTTTACTGATTGGATTGTGAGATAGAGGCCACCCACCCACCCTACATATACATATAAATTTCAATTACTGATCGTCTCGCGGTTTGGAGTAAATAAATTTTACAGAAATTTTTGAATAAAAAAAAATTCAATAGGTAAAATTTTTGATGAGGAAATTAATACAATCTTTAAGGAGGATGGGTAGACAGACTTCAAATCTGAAATAGATAGTATTAGCTATATAAGGACATTTATATTTAAACGTAAATTTGGATTATGCTTTATTTTTTTATTAGCTATAAGATTTTATTGTTTTTTGCAGCAAAATCATCAACAATTAATATTTGAGGTTATCATGTATATGAAGGGTGGGTGGGTGGCCTCTATTCGACTTTCCAATCAGTAAATCATAAGCGAGGGTTTTAATTAAAAATTGTAAAATGTAAAGAAATATAAAAATTGTGATATTAATTATAATAATTTCCTTACAATTTCTCCAAAACTATGAGGTTGACGCAAAAGGCTATTGTTAATAATTGACTTAATTTTGGATTCTTTACAATTACTTGTTATAAAATGGTGATGTGGCCATCATAGTAATTTCCCTATATTTTTCTACAATTATTTGTTATAGAAGTTTTATGTAACTTCAATAGTTTATTAGCAATTAGCAAAAAATTTTCAATTTTTATTATTTTTCTCAGAAGTTAAGAATTTTATGAAAAATATGTTTTTATAAAACTTGTTCAGTTTTTTATTCCCTTTAACTTTTGTTTGACCCGTTTTTTAAAATTTTTCATATTTAGAAAAATATCACGAAAAAACAAGTAAACATACACTTCCGGTCTATGAATGTTTACCAAAAGCTTTTCAGTTCTAATTTTTAATGATAAAACGTTAAGTTTCAAGTTTCATCTCAAACGGATTTTTCCTTTTTGAGATAGAGCGCCCACAGACATTTTTATGCACGAAAACAATACTTCCCCTATATATACTATATATAGGGAATGTAAAAAACCTAACGAAACATAATAACATAATAAATGTTCTATGTCAGAATCGGCACATACAGGAAGTAAGCTCATTTAATTCGTATCTTCTGTCCATTTCATGTTGGGTGGATTGTAGACGCTTAGAACAACGATGGTCAAATTTGGATGAAATTAAATGGCTTAATCGATCCAAATTGAGTGGCCTTGGTATTTATTTGAAGAGCTGTTTTATTTGAGTTTACAACAAATTAATCCTACATTTGGGCAATGTAATGTAGCCACGATCATTTTCAACAATATGAAATTCAAAGAGTTTAGTTTGAAGTCCTCTTGTATTTTGGCAGTAAATTGATACATCTAGGTGTTTGTGTTTGGTGGCGGTATGACTGGACAATTCTTAGATGTATAAGATTTTTTCCCAAATTCAAAATCCTCGATAATAACATCATTTGGCCATGCATCAGGATTCGATATAGATGGAAGTGCAGTTTCTTTTACACTGACTTTGAATTACGTGGTTATATTATCTTTAAATAATTGATCCCAAGTAACCTTTGTAACATTTAATAACAAAATAAGTGAGGAACATTTATAACAGCCCATAATATAGGCAACATAAAATACTTGAATCTTGATTATAAATTAAAAACACTTGGTTTGTTTCACAGAATAACTTACTCTAGAGTAATTTTTAATAGACCAAAAACACGCAGGATAAAGGATTAACAAAGGACGCTCAATCCACAAAACGCCATCATTCGTGTTGACTTTGTAAAACATAACAGGGTAAGCATACCACGGAAAAGGGAGGAAAAATGATGATTTAAACCAGATCATTTGCAAAGGTTAGGTTAAACAGGCAAGAACAATATTATTATATATCGTACTTATGCGTCATTATTGATAAAATAAACTACAATCTCTGACAATAAAGTTTGGTGAATAGTCCTATAACATTAACATAAATGAAATATCAACAAAAGTTACTTTATTGTCCTTCGAAATAGTCACCTCCTATAATTATTCACCATCTGCTGTATATGTCCTAGAAACTTTTCAAAAAGGCTTCTTTTGGGATGTAGTATAAAAGATTCGTCACGTTTGGTTGGATGGTAGGAATATCTTAACGTTTTTATATAGCCTATGGAGTCTCCTCCATAGTAATACTGCATCTTGATCTGGTAATTGTGTACATTTAATTAAACTTGATTAATTATGGTATCAAACACGTCTAAGGATTAATTCACAACAAATTTATTCGGGTTTAGCGTTGGGTCACTTAAGGATTACTAAACTGTAGCCTGTAATATAAAATTTTGGCCAAGTTTATGAATTATAGTACTCCCTTCGTTATTAATATTTCGAAGAGGGTGCTGACGTATTTTAACCCAGTGTAATGCGAGTTGCTTTATGAAGGAATGCGTTTTATTAATTATGCACTTATATTTCAACCTTTGCTAGCTAGCTAATAGATTTTGTAAAGGCCTTTATTATATCGAATATGCCTACAAAAATATTTTAACATTACATAATAAGGTTTTTACAAAAAATTTCAAATTCACAAATATGTATCTTACCTTCTACTAGCCTTTTTGGCCCAAGCAGGGATTATTATTTGACACTATATGTGGGTGAACATAATATTCATGTATTTCAATGTTATCATTTTTTTTATTATTTCAACTTTTATAATTATTGACTTTTTAATGGATACGTAAATTTCATTTTATGCAATCGTTAGTGGAAAAAAATCCAGTTTGTGCATTACAATATACATGACGCTGTTCGCATTGAACCTGCCCAGTCCAGACGCTCGGTATAAGGGCGTCGGGGCGTCGTCATCGTGACGTCACCGCACGCCCCCGTACGGGCGCGGATCGATAAACTACGCAACAGCGGAGAGAGCGCGCGTCGTCGTCGCCGTCGTCGTCGTAGCTGGGGGCCGAGCGAAACACGTCCAAGGCGCGGACCGTTGGTCCAACGAAGATATAACTATCCGACTGTATCCCAGATTTTTCGGCTTGGACCTCTACAACACGGGCAACATTACGACCGTTCCGAATGTAGGTGAGACCAGCTTCTGCCTGGGAGACTCAAGACGACGTTGCCCTCTTTCACACGGATGAGATTTATTACTGTGTGCTTATAATCGATTTTTTAAATTAAAGTACATAAAATAATATTCTATTAAATGTTTATAACATGAAACAACTTTAAATATTTTTAATTAACCTTTTATTTTCAATATAATTATAAACTGGGAAAAAATAGATTTATTATTGACCAATAAAAATATTTAATATTGATCTTGATTACTTTTGAAAATAATCATACAAACTAAATCACATATTTAAAAATATTGTCGTATAATGAATCTCACTTTTATGTTATCACGTTTTTGAGGATTTTTCTGTTGGAGTTTTGATGGAAAATGATAATACATGCTTAGATACTAATAGTTTCAACTTGATAATTGTGAATTATAATCACTTTGGTAGATTTTCGTAAATGAAATTGTGAATTAATTGAGTTCTTAAAAGTCTTGATGGAAAATGATAATAAATTTTAAATACTAATAGTTTCGACTTAATAATTATTGTGAATTAATTGAGTTCTTGAGAAGCACCCAAGTGAATAAACACTTGTAATGTGCTAATAACTAAAATAAGAAATAGTGTGAAGAAACGTTCGCAACTATTTAAAGAAAGCAGATTTTTGAACGCATACATACCGTGTCTATGAAAATAAAGCTTCAAATTTTAGTATTATTTATGTTGCCACTTTTTACAAATATATCTATTATTAATCGATACTTGTTCTGCTACTCTCTTAATGGAACCAAATTTTCAAATTGGGAGAAGTAAAACTCTTGTTATGTTCCATTTCTTTATTTTCAGAATTTTAAAATTAAAAGTTTTAACTTTTGATCCGTAAGAACCGAAACACGTGTCAGTTATCTGAAAATAAAGAAATGGTGTTTTACTTCGCCCAATATCTATTATTATTGGTTAGTGAAATTAATATATGTATTTCGCGTAATATAAAATTTATTAAAAAACTTTCTTATGTCGGCGACATAATGAAGATCTAATTTTAATATTTTTTTTAATTGAAATTATAATGAAGGTTCTGCAGGAGGGCAGCATCCCTCGACATTGTGTTATGGCGGAGTTTCCATGCGGGAATTCATTACAGGCAATATAAAACTTTCATCGCGGCCCAATATAAATATTTACATGGAAAGAGAGAAACTAGAGGATGACTCAGGCGGGCCGCATTAATTTTCCACGACGTTAAGTTTTTCTTTTTTACAATGAAATTCATTCATTCTTTAAATCACCAACACAGGAAGGAATTGGAGGCAGTAACTAAAATTGGTCCACCTACCTTACTGAAACGATGATCCAAGAATCATTGGATCATATAGATTATAAGAGATTGATTTCACGCCCATACTTAAAGGCCAGCTTACAATAGAAGACGTGGTTAAAGTATTTCAGCCACTCAAAGAAGGAGACTGTCACATCACCGGCGGTCAGGAAATACCAAGATGTTCTTCTCCAAGAGGACCTAATCGGCGGCGTATTTGGTTGATCCACTGGCAGCTTCAGCAATGATCTTAGCTTGAATCTTGTGAACATTTTCTTTGCTAATAACTTGTTCAATAGCAGATTTTACGAAAATGCCACAGTTTTCAAACATCAGTCTTCCTGTTTTCTGATTGTTCTCTTTTGAAGATCCTTAGGGTCAAAGCTTTCCTACGTTACCGAATTCCATGATGATGACGGCCTTGTCTGCCCAGCCGATTGTTACTTCACTTTAAGACATAAAGCTCTCCTCATTGATAAAGTTATCGAGACCGTGAAAGACTTTGTGTCTCTATGCAAACTGAATCAGCTAAGCTGAAGTTCGTAAGTGGATAGTTTTTCCTTTGATTTTCGGTTTTCCAGTGTCCACATATACTGCAGTTATTTTCTTCAACTTCTATATTCAGTTGGCTTGTCGCATAGCCGATGGATTGGACGTTTTGGTGAATAATAACGATGTTTCCATCATCTTGTTCAGTGCATACATTTCTTGGCCATAAATTTGGATTTTTCAGTTGCTCGGCGTCATCTGAAGACACTAATACACTCGATTTCATATGAAACGCACCACCCAGAAAGAATAATACGATTGGTGTGAACCTTGGTGAAAATAATTGTTTATTCGTAGGCACAAAATAATTAAACTAACAAAAAAAACTTTAATTTAACAGAAAAAAAGAGTGTATTTTAAATGATAAATATTCCATCGGGTATTTGGAGTTGTGAATAATTTACTTATTAAGTATTCCTTTATTTTTTCAGTATTGAGGCTTGTATACAAACGTTATACATGGAAATTTTCCATATTGATTGCTGCTTATATTATCAGTGCTTCCTTGTTGGTGTCTTTGATTGTTTGCTTCCTTGGTTTTCTTCTTGGCTGTTGTGTTCTTCATTTTTTATTTATTTTATCTCTGTTGATATTTTCTGTATTCTCGGTGTCGTACCATCAGATGCTGTTATAGATTGTATATCATTTTCTACCTTCTGTGGAGTTGTTTTATATTTATTGTTGCTCTTTTATAGAGTTTGTTTCATAGGTTAGCTCTATATATTTGGACTTGTGGTAATGCTGCACTATAATTGTTGCACTTATACTTATTTGTTGTTGAGTGAATTAGTTTGTTACTTATAATTTTAGCAAATTCGGATCCTTTTAAAAAGGATATCATATTTTCGTCGAGGTTTGACGGTTATACAGGAGCTACGTTTGTTGGCTGTGCACTAACCTTTTAATTCTGTTATTACCCAACCTGCTATTATTGGTATCCTGTAATTTACCTACCATAAATCGTATGTCGTTTCTATTGAGGGTAAGATTAAGGGTGCGAGCAGACTCAGGGCTCCTTGCAATTTAGATAGCGCATCGCTTGTCTTCCTTGTCACGATGAAGGACACCACTGTGAGACTCCTTTGCCTGTGGTAGAGAAGCCATCGTGGATATGACCCTGATTTATCGTTTTACCGGTTACACAAGCGTGTGAGTTGATGTCATTCCGATTTTTGTTGTGAAACCTACGGGATTGATTCAAACTATCATCTAGTGAATTATTCCGTGAGCCATCTCTAGAGTAAGGATTGTCATGTTGATCAACAATCTTTGAGGAAAATTCTGGATAGAAGAAGAAGAAGTCGGCAGTCCAGTACTTCTCACGCTCTCTAACGCTCAATGAAGTCCTTCTTGGTCAATTCGAGGGTGAAATGATAGGTGATTTTCTTCAGTTCATGCTCTAAGATCGATCTCGATACCGGCTTTACTGCTACTGCAGGGTACATCTATCTACGCAGGCACACTTGAAGGTTATCAAAGCTGGCAAGGCTTTCACTTCATATTTAGAAACTCTAGGGAATACCTCCTGTGAAGATCAATTTATGGGACCTGTGATCGGCTCTGTAGCCCTTGATGACCTCGTACTGTCAGTTGTCCCTTCTGATAAGGAAGATAATCTCGATGATATAGTCGCACTTCTCCATAAGAGTGAGGATACCCTTACCTTGACTTTCCTTTTCCAAGTTTTTCCTTAAGCCCTTTACGTATCTCAGTCCCCCGATGATCATACAGGCTCTTTGAAACGAAGAACCTAGGGGCTAGGAGAAGTGGGGTCTGTCAGGGATCTTGTGGTCAGCAAAGGAGCTGATCTTCAGGGCGGCGGGGTCCGTTTTTAGGA
The DNA here is from genome assembly GCA_963969525.1 of Ontholestes murinus. Taxonomy (NCBI): domain Eukaryota; kingdom Metazoa; phylum Arthropoda; class Insecta; order Coleoptera; family Staphylinidae; genus Ontholestes; species Ontholestes murinus. The sequence goes on from OZ018387.1 coordinate 8,921,513, forward strand.
GGGTGTACTAAGCTGTGCAGTTGTGAGGGGCACGAAGGACCTCGATGACGACTTCAAGAGGAACATGTCTAGTTATGGCCCGTTCAATTGTTATTTGTTGTTCTTTTTTTAAGTTAACCTTGAAAATCATAGAATAATAATGGCAAAAAAATCTATTTGTATAATACGAAGAAGAAGAAATGAGAATTTTGCTTAATTAAATGCAAGAGAAATAAATTTATAATTAATAAATTATAGCCATGTTTGTTATCGAATATGTTTTTGTTTTAGCCCTTGATGATCCCAAGAAAGCAATCTGGATGATATAGTCGCACTTTTAAGTTTTTCCTGGAGCCCTTTACGTGTCTCAGGTCCTCGATAATCATGCAGGCCCTGTGAAACGAAGAACCTAGAGGTTGGGAGAGGTGGAGATATTATTAAGTCTGTCGGGGATCTTGTGGTCAGCAAAGGAGCTGATCTGCAGGGCGGCGGGGACCGATTTCAGGAGGGTGTCCTAAGCTGTGCAGTTGTTGAGGGACACGAAGGTCCTCGATGACGACTACAAGTGGAAAATGTCTGGTCATGTCCCGTTCAATTGTAGTTTGTTGTTCAAAATAAATTACTTTTATCATTTAGCTTTACGTCAAATAAAATTATAACATTTTGATTATCAAGCAAGCATCTGCATGTACTTATTAACATTAATTCTATATTACATATTGTAAATTTTCCCGGCAATAAGATTATTTTTAATCTGCTGAGCAATAAAATTTATTATTAATCCGGATGTCCATAAAGAAATTTTCCCCCTCATCATCATGGAAAAGAAAGGGTTTAAGTGGAAGAACACTTTATGATCGTGAACTCCGCCCGTGCTTCTTTCGCCTAAAATTTGACGTATGTCTTTATTTCAATCACTTTCATTGTTTTATAGCAACAACAGTCATATTATTAACTTGAATGCAAAAAAAAACAAAATAAATTGAAAATTGTAAATGTATCATCTCGATCGAGTTAATGTACGCTGCTGTTCTCAAGTCCAAGTTCGAGATGAATTTCTGTAAAGTCTTCATGATGATTTACAGAACCTTCAATGATGTAATATAGACCTGAGTGGTCTCATTTACTCCTTAGCACCAGCTATCTTCTTCTAAAAAGTATTGGAGGACTGGAATTGCTCCACTCACCTTACCGAAACGAAGATCCAATCATTCTTGAACAGATTCCAAGAATAGGTAATTGGTTTCACGCTCATATTTAAAGGTTACCCTGTCATAGAAGACGTGGTTCAAATTTTTCAGCCAATTGAAAAAGGAGATTGTCACACCACCGGCGGTCAGGAAATTCCAAGGTGTTCTTCTCAAAGACCCAAGATCTGTGTGCTTGATCTATTGGCAATTTCTTAGCTTGAATATTGTGTGCATTGCCTTTGTTAATATCGGCTGATACGAAAATGTCATACTTTTCAAATATCGCACCTCATCACCTTCACATTTCCTAGCACCGGCGTAACCATTTAAATATCCTTAGGGTCAATACTTTCCTACATTACTTCCTGGATGATGATGGTCTTTCAGTCCCAAGCGGTGGTCGCGACAATTTAGGACATAACGCTCTCCACCTTGATGAAGTTGTCGAGAACGTGGTAAACTTTTTGTCTCTCTTCAAAATGAAGCAGCTAAACTAAGATTCGTAAGTGGATACTTTTTCATTTGATTTTCGGTTTTCCAGTGTTCACATATACAGCAGTAATTTTCTTCTACTTCTATATTCAGTTAGTTTGTCACATTTCCGATTGAACGTTTTGGTGAATAATAGCAATTTTTCCATAATCTTGATCAGTGCATACATTTCTTGTCCATAAATTTGGATTTTTCAGTTGCTCAGCATCATCTGAAGGCACTAATATACTCGATTTCATATGAAATGCACCACCCAGAAAGAATAATACGATTGATGCAAACCTTGGTGAAAATAATTGTTTATTCTTTGGCACAAAATAATTAAATTATAAAAAAACACTTTAATTTAACAGAAAAAACGAGTGTATTTTAAATGATAAACATTCCATCGGCTATTTGGAGTTGATATTTGTGAATTATTTACTTACGTATTGAGGCTTTTTTGCTTTTATATAATTATTATTTTTCAGCAAATTATAAATTTATAGTATTTTTAATTTTGTTCTCCAGATTTTTATAAATGTCTAAAGTATCTTGCTAAACAAAGAACAATTTTTCTTACATTTTTTTAAATATTTTCTACTGATTCTAGTTTTATCTTTAACAAATTTAAATATATTTTTTCGGATTTCTCTCTTCTAATTTTCTAGAATCTTTTAGTGGATTTTTTAAAACTTTTCTTATTCTTATTACTTCAATAATTTCTCAATTATTTTACAATTTTTTTTACCATATATTGCTCCCCCTTATTGAAAACTGCTAAGAAATTCTCTCTATAGGAAAATCTTTGTAGATTTTTTCTTTTAAAATCCACGAACTTTCTAGCAATTCCTAGATTGCTAAAATCTATGTTTTCTACATCCAATTTATTTATTTTTTTTAATCTATTCATCAAGACTTCTAGAAATTTCTAGCTTTTCTTATCTCATGGATTCACGTCCAATAGATATACATGGAAATGTTCCATTTTGATTGCTGCTTATATTATCAGTGCCTGGTTGTTGGTGTCTTTGATTGTTTGCTTCCTCGGTTTTCTTCTTGGCTGTTGTGTTCTCCATTTTTTATTTATTTTGTTTATGGATTGTACTATTTCATTATATTTTTTAATATTTTCTCAACGTTGTACCATCAGATGCTGTTATAGATTTTGTAACATTTCTTGCTATCTTCTGTGGAGTGGTTTTATATTTATTGTTGTTTTTTATAGAGTTTGTTTCATTAGTTAGCTCTATGTATTTGTATGTGTGTTAATGCTGCACTATAATTATTTTTTGGGGTTTGTGCTCCTGGATTATCTGGTTGTACTTGTTTACATTTGTACTTACACTTATACTTACTTATTATCAATATATCTTTTTTTAGATGAGTGACTTCGTTTGTTACTTATAATATTCTTTATCTTTTTAGAAAGGATATTATATTTTCGTCGAGGTTTGACCGTAATACAGGAGCCATTTTTGTTTGCACTAAGCTTTTAATCCTCTAACCTGATGTCATTGATATCTTGGTATTCGCCGACAATGAATCGTATGTAGTTTCTGTTGAGGGCAATATTGAGGATGCGAGCAGACTCAGGGCTTCTTGCAATGTAGATAGCGCTTCCCTTTTCTCCACCGCAGTTGATATTTACAGGATGAAGGGCACCACTATAAGATTCCTCTGCCGGTGACCGAGACGCGATCGTCCCTGATTAATCGGTTTACATAACATGAGCGTGTGAGTTGATGTCATTGTAAGCGATTTTGGTTGATTTAGTTGGCGAGAGACACTAAATAGAAGAAGAAGACGTCGGCAAGCCAGGACATCTCACGCTCTCCAGTGCCCATGTCGGTAGCCGCAACGACGGGTGATTTTCATGCTCTGAGTACAGTTTGAGGTCGACTTTGATCCCGCCACCGAAGAGTACATCTACGAAGTACATTTCAAGGTTTTCACTTTGTCTCTTGAAACGTCCAGGGAGTAACAAATACTTCCCTTGCAGGAAAGATTGTGCAAGCTTATCTCGTAATCTCGATTATGTAATCACACTACTCCATTAGGGTGATGATACCCTTTTCTTTGACTTTTTTCTGTACTTGATCATGTCGAAAAATCTGGGGCGAGGAGAGGTGGGCATGTCTTTAAGTCTTGTTTAACCAGCGCTATGGCCCTCGGTATTGACTTTAAGTGGAACATCTCTCGTGACGACCAGATGAGAGTGCATTTGGGGAAGCAGGATCAATTGTAATTTGTTGTTCTAAAGAATGAAGGATTTTATTTTCATATTACACAAAACTTTAATAATAATTTTTCTAATTACCTTTGAAAATCATTGAATAATAATGGTTAAAAATTTTTTTATAGAAACTGTTTCAGCTTCAAATTCCTTTATCAGAAATGATTTTTTTCCTAATTAAAAGCAAGAGATATAAATATATAATTAACAAATAATAGTCATGTTTAGTAATCTTTAGTTTTCAGTTATTTCTTATTTGAATCACTGTCACTATTGTAGTTTCAACAAACAACAATAATGTGTGGTAAAAAATTTTGAAAAATGTCTCTTGTGATCCAAGATTTCTTATTGCATTCCCAAATGATGGGTGAACTAAATTTTAGAACTCCTTTCATGGTCCTTGAAGTTTTGGCATGATACACAAGTAGAGGTTTTAATTTGAAATCACCATTGGCGTTACTACTCAGAAGAATGGTGAAACTGTACTTTGTAGCTTTGAAACCCGGTGCTCGCTTTTCTTTTCGCGATATAAATGTGCACTTTCTTTCAAAAAAGTCCTGTTTGATCCACATTAAAGACCAATTCTCGTATATAATTTCCTGTTTCAATTATGGCCTTTAATGTTTCAGGAAAAATATTGAAGCGGCAGTTTCTTCTCCAGTGATTTGAATGTTGTGAGAGTTTCTTCTTTTTTTTTAAATTATAGAACCCACTCCGGCTAGCTGTAAAATTTTCACTCGTATCTTCTCTTTTATTTTGAATGTGAAAATATTTATGGCCTTTTGCATGATTATTTTTTGACTTAGAGGTATGTTCTTTTTCATCAGTCCAAATGCAAAGATGTTTTTCAATTTCTTATTAAATATCGCTTCTTAATCGAGTTACCTTTGGTGCATTAATCGATATTGTAGTGTTATTTTTGTTTTATTATATTTACACCCACTCAATTCTACAATCTAAAGAAAATAAGGATCAAATATTTATTTGATTTTCTTTCACATTAATCTCTGTAAACTAATTATGTTTTACGAATAAATGAAATGCAATTTTAAGGTTTTCTGCAAAAAACGCGTTATAGCAAATCAGCGTAAATCAAGGTAGCATTAAACGGGGTCTTACTGTATACTCAATTAGAGTTGTGAGTTTATGCGTTTTGTTCGAATGTTCGTTTGCATCTGTTTCTTCTCTCTCCTTCGACCTTCTTCGAGGGGTTGAAGGGAATATGGTTGTAGTGGTAACAATTGTCCCCATTGGTTGGACACCCGCCAATAAATTCCAATAAAATGTAAATGAGGGTTGGGAACCGGCGATGTATTACCTCAGTAGCAACAAGTACTATTAAAAATATACCTTTATTGGCATAAAAACTTCAACATATAAAAACCCTCTTTCCTGTCTTTCCAAATCCTTTATATCAGCTCCATCATTCCTCATCATTTCTGTTACCACTCCTCGCACAATCCCTCACACTCTTTCTCCAAAAGACTTTAAGTATCCATTCCATTTGTGCACAGAATACAACAACCATACCTTTCTCCCCTGGCACCCTTCCATACACCTGCCACCTTTCATTCCATTGTATGTGCTCCTCCGTATACGTCCTTGCCTCTTCTGCATCTCAACCTCCCTCCACTTCTATTTAATCCATGCCTGCATATTTATTCTCCAATTATTCGTTCACAATATTCTTGGTCTCTTCTGTCCTTTCACACATCTTTCTCCGTTCGATTTTCACTCACACAACCTTGTTCCCATGCACATCCACTATACATATTTCACCTTGTGCTCATGCAAGTTCTCCATAAATATATCACCAATCTCACATTATCCAATTTACACAACGTCATCTCATATTCCACCAATATCTCAATTGCTTCCCCATGTACTCTCATCGATTTGTTTCCTGAAGCAGAATGTAGCAGGGTTGATCGTTGATCGTTCAACCCCCAGAACCTGCTTCAAGAACAACCAGTGACATCTCATCCCTAATAGGTATTTATTATTTGATATTAATGTTAAGCTTACAGTTCATATCCTCTAAATGTGTAATTAGCTGCTTTACGTGTCGGATTTCCTGTAGCAGTATTGTATTGTATTGTATTGTATTTAACCTTTATCTAACATGCATTAGTGGGTTGTTTACCGTGGCGTCTTGTTCATGGTGCACACATGATTTGCTCGCGAATCTCGCTTCCCTTTGACAAAACAGCCAGGGTGGAATGTTGCGTAGCATACACTACATTCTACACCGTTTCTTCTAATTGTTTTTTTACAATGTTTGTATGTACAAACTTTATTATCGCTTATTGTATCAGTAGCTTCTTCTTCATTTTCTACAATGTCCGCCATCTTATCATACTTCCTTATTATTAACCATGTTTCTTTACCATACAGCAAAATGTAATGTCAATTGGAAGTAGGCTGAAAACCATTTTCTTCACTTCTTCCTCACCATGCATGCTTTTGTGCAATATATGTAGTGTGGGTAAATGCTCTTTAACACTTTAACAAATTTTGCAAATATTATTACTGCTATTAATTTTAAAAGGTTCCATTTTTGGAATTATATAGGTCGCTTATATAGCTATGTTAATTTACGAGTTCTCTTCTACGTTTTAGTGATTATACGGTTGGATAGATGCCACACACCCACCCTACATATATCAAGGTGAGGCAAAAGTCCCGCTACCATTTTGATTACCTATAACTTTGGTCAAAGAAAAGATAAGTTTTCATAGAAAGTTTATTTGGTCTTTACATATATTTTTTCGTTATGATTGGAAAATTATATCTGCTAAATGGTGACCGCGATTTGCTATGAAACTTTCGGCTCCTTTTCGGGAATTTATCAAGACATATTGTCTTTAAGATGTTGAATCGTTTGGGGCTTATTCACATAAACTTTTGATTTTAAAAAACTCCATAAGAAATATTCCGGAGATCTGGCTGGCCATGCTAAATCGCCATCTCGCGAAATTTGTCTTCGTGGAATAAAGTCATTCAATAATTGAATTGTTGAACGAGCTGTGTGTGCTGTGGCCCCATCTTGCTGAAACCACATGTCCTCTAGTCCTCGCTCTTCCATTTCAGACACAAGAAAATTTCGATACATGTATTGGTACCGTTCAGCATTCCAACACCTTGGTCATTTTCAAAAAAAATAGGGACCAGTGATGTTCCCAGCATGAATACCACACCATACAGTTGTTTTTAGTGGATGCAATTATGTGTCATGAATTAATTGAGGATTGTGTGTTCCCCAAAACCGACTGTTCTGTTTATTGACGTGGCCACTGAGAAGAAAATGGGCTTCTTCGCAATTTAGACGAAAAATCTTCAATTTCACCAGACAGCCTTAGGATTGCATTACTATACTCAACTCGTTGATCGTGTTTTGTTGATAGTAATTTTTGGGCTAATTGAATTTTGTACGGGAATATTTTCAAATCAGTTTTTAAAATTCGCCTTAAACTGCGTGCAGAAATGTGTAACTGGGAACCACATCTCTGAATTGATGTTTCTGGAGACTCTGCAACACTATCAGCATTGCGAGACGTCCGTTGTCTTCCAGAACAAGGCCTGTCTGCTGTCGTACCGTACTATCGAAAATTCGCATGAAAACGATAAATTGTGGTTTTGTGACACACTGAACGATTAGGATATTTTTGACGCAATTTCCGCTGAGTGGCAATAATGGAATGATTATTTTCAATAAATATTGTCACTATTTCTGCTCGTTCTTGTGGTGTATATTTATCCATAATAAAATTTAGACGTCTACACAACACAATGGTTAAAGCGAAACTGAGCTAAACATCACAGAAGCAAAATGGTGCGCAATCAAAATGGTAGTGGCACTTTTGCCCCACCTGTTACAATAAAGACTTAAACTAGAACAATACTTATAAAATCATTACCAACATTTACATAGTGTTTGTTTTTAATATAAAAAACTAAACTGTTACAGTGATAAAAGTTTCTATATATATGTAGGGTGGGCGGGTGGCCTCGATCCCACCATTCAACCTATTAATTAAAAATCGAGTGGTTTGCTGAATACTAAATTTATTACAACCAAATTAAGATTAAATTTGGTATGTAAAGGTCTCCACTTTTTGTGGATTTGTTCTTTGAGTATCACACAAAATATTTTAAATGTATGGTTAAATGTTCGTCCCTAATGACTGATAGACACCAGCGCAGAACAGACGACAATAATAATAGTTTCAAAAATGGTTCATTATTTTCTTGAAAATTACAAACACTCACATAAACAGCACAGTCGATACCAGCGAGGCGTAAGATATGGCGGATACTTCATTCGCCAGCGTTCTGCACGGTGCAAACTAGTACTGATTTCCTACTATCCCTCGTATATTCGGAAATCATAAATAATTCTCTACCCAAGGTTTGGGTATATTTAACTTTACTTTCTAGATTTATTTGAAATTGAAATGTATTATATTTGAATGTTATTATAATGATCAATAAAGTTAACTACTTTATTAATACGCAACATTTTATTGAACGTGAATTTAGTTTTGATATAATTTAACTTTGAAAATGTTCGGCGTAATTGCATTGAAACTGTAGTTGCGAATAATGTTGGGAAATTAACAAAGTTTTCTTGAGGTTTTAAAGTTTGAGAACGATTTTGTTGAAGATTAGTTGCGGTGATGCATTGAAAATTACTGAATCAAAAATAAAATATTAATGATGAGAACTATAACTTATAAATAACCTAATAATAATAATAGCAATAAAATAAAAATGAAGTAAAATTGGTCATAACTTATATCAATTGTTCTTTAATAAGTATTACAATATTTAAGTAGAAAGAATGAGAGAGAAAATACTTATGAAATTAATTGTAATTCAATATGAAATAAAGTATTTATTTAAATTTCTTCTGTAGGTGCTTTCACTAGCAGAGTTTGGCGACTATTTCAGCCTATGTTTTTCTATCTCTTGTTGCCTTCATCAGATCTTCCTAATGTCCCCGTGCCACGACATTTTTTTCTTCCAATGTCTTTCCTTCCTTCTACCTTCCCCTGAATTATCATATTATTCAATAGATAAATATAAAGGTTTACAAATTTATACATTATTAGAAATTTTAGTTGCTGATTTATTATAACATTATCTGATATAATCATGTGGAACCTATTGTCAATTACTAATAATTGTGATATTTCTAATTACCGATATATTTACATTTGTAATCTACAAGTGCAATATAAACGTGCGATCCTGTACAAGTCTGGAAATGCGACACTCTAATGTACAGATTATCGATTAAATGATTAGAATTGTGCTCCCTGCACAATAGCCTTTTCAAACCATCGAGGTGTGGGCTGGAATATTGCCAGAGTATAATCTTCTTCTGCATTCTGTCATAAACATCATCAACATAAACGTATATAATCAATATATTAAACCAAGAATTTACAAGAAATAAAACAAAATAATTTAATCTATAGGGCAGAAAGACAGCAGGTATATAGCCCAGACGAATTAACACCATTTATTTCTTGAATGTTGTCGGCGTTTACTTGGTGGTACATTTTGTTTAAAAATTAAATATTTTACCACAATAGTTATTTATTAATAAATAACTATTGTGGTAAAACAAAGTTAAAAGTGTTTTATGTAACTATTTACTTGTTTCCATTTTTACTGTTATTGTTATTATTTTAAAAGTTTTCTATAATGATTATAACTTGAAAATTTAAGCAAATTAATTTATGCCATTTATCTTCAATAAATAAAAATGAGCAGTAAGACAATTACAGAGGATATTGAGTAAGAGTTAATTTCCTAATAAATAATAAAGACTACATTAAACACGTGTAATTTCTTTTTATAAATAAATACCATTAAAAAAATATTACTCAATTAATTTGTTCCGCTGAATTTTTTAGTTTGCGCGAAATGTAAATCCGGGAAAAGTTAATAATCTCGGTTCGATATTTCGAAACTAAATTTGCGAATCGGTGAATCGTCAAGGTGAGCATTTTCCACTGCGAAATAACTCGTTAAAATTTTTATAATATCCACAATTTAAGATTTTTTGGCGCTCCATCAAAACTTAATTATTTTCCGGAATGCTGACTCTTACATAAAATTAGATTTTACAGAATGCGTTTTCCATACGATCGGAAATTTTTATAATTATGTTTAACTAGTTAGAGAGAAATGTTGTTTCAGTAATGACTTGAATAATTTTAGAAAATGCGAGGGTTTCTTTTTATATTTTGAAAATAAAGAAATTAAGCATCGTACAAAGGGTAAATAAAAGTAATTTTTAAGTTTTTATACCACTATTTATTGTATAATATACACAAACAAAGTTTATAATATGATGAAATGAAAAAATTCCTTATACTTATAATTTTTATTAATACCAGATGTACAGATCCGTTACGATCGAAACACGTGTCAGGAAACTGATAATAAAATCATGGAACAAAACGTGTTTTACTCCACCCATTTTGAATAATACTTTCCCTATATTTTTCTCGAACTACGAGGTTTATGCAAAAAGGCTATTCTAAACAATTTGCTCAATTTTGGATTTTGCTTATAAATTTCATGTAACTCTTATAGTTTAGCAATAAGCAAAAAATGTCAAAATTAATAATTTTTAGAAAAATATCCGAAAAAGCAAGAAGAAATATCCACTTACGGTTAATAAATTTTAACCAAAAGCTTTTCAGTTTCAGTTTTTAACGATAAAATCCTAAGTTTAAAGTTTCATCTCAATAGGATTGTTCGTTTTTGAGCTACAGCGCCCACCAGAAATGATCAAAATATTGCTCTAGTGGCTATAATCGCTAGATATACATCATATCCAGCCAACAATATTAATGGGTCGAGTGGAAGAAGACATAAAACCGTGAACTTCGCCTTGCAACAAATTTTGAAGTGATTAAATTTTTATGTATGTATGTTTCTGTTTTTTTTTTAATAGATCTTGTAAAGTTAACAAACAAATAAACAAATAAAACAGACATTTTCATGCACGAAAACAATACTACCCCTATATATTCTATATAGGGAAAGTAACAATATAGTCACAAGTAATTCAAATGTTTTAAAATGCGAAATAATTTCCATTGGATTTTCCGATGATTTGGCCCAAAATATAAATCTAAAATTGTTACGTATTAATGAAACACATGAAACTAAATGCCGGGATTTATACGATTGTACTCGGTCCTCATTTATTTAATGCTTAAGCATGGAGACCTGGTCGGAAGTCTATCATAGTTCTGATTCTCAACTGAATTTATTCTTGGAAATCTTATCCCGACACTTTAATGATAAAAACATCAACTTTAGCAGTGTTTAAGTTTCAGGAAACCACACCAGTGATAGCGATGAAGTTAACTATGTATATGTAGGGTGGGTGGGGGGCCACTATCCTACCCTCCAATCAGTAAAACATAGGCAAGGGTTTAATTGAATTGAATATGTTTTTAACTTCATAAATAAATATTTTTGTTATTATCTTTTTATTGCTTGGAATTTATTCAGCAAAACCCTCGCTTACGTTTTACTGATTGGAGGGTGGGATAGTGGCCCCCCACCCACCCTACATATACATTTAAAATTTAAATTAAAATACTGTTTACGTGCATTAAATCTTAAACTAAAACATTGCTTATAAAATAATTAAAACATCGACTTTACCACTGCTTAAGTTTCAGGAAACCACACCAGTGATTGTGATGAAAGTTTACGATTATTTGTATGGTGGGTGGGTGGCCACTATCCCACCCTCTAATCAGTAATACATAAGCGAGGGTTAAATTGAATTGAATATGTTTTTAAAATTACGTAAATAAATATTATTATTATCTTTTGATTGCTTGGAATTTATTTGGCAAAACCCTCGCTTATGTTTTACTGTTTGGAGGGTGGGATAGAGGCCACCCACCCACCCTACATATACATTCAAAATTCAAACTAAAACACTGTTTACGTGCATTAAATCTTAAACTAAAAAATTACTTTTAAAATAATTAAAACATCAACTTCAATAGCGTTTAAATTTCAGGAAACCACACCAGCGATGGTGATGATGTTAACTATGTATATGTAGGGTGGGCGGGTGGCCACTATCCCACCCTCCAATCAGTAAAACATCAGCGAGGGTTTAATTGTATAGAATATGTTTTTAATCATATAAAACATTATGCTGTATTCGTCAACCTAATCTTTATTATTACTCAATATTCTTTGGTAATAATGTAGGAATTAGAGGTTGGGATAGAGGCCACCCACCCACCCTACATATACATTAAACTTCAATCACTTTTTCTCGTTTGGTTTCCCCATAAAATAACATTAATTTTAGTGTTGATGTTCAAGAATTAAAACGTAGTGTTTTGGCTCGAGTTCCAATGTATATGTAGGGTGGGTGGGTGGTCTCTATCACAACCTCAAATTATTTAAACATAAGCAAGGGTTACTTGCTTATAAAAACAACTAAAGAAAAGAAATTAATTGACTTATATACAGTATTATCAAATTATTTTCCCGAATGTAAATTTACCTATAAATATTGTAAGCAACGAAGTAATAAATTACACAAATTTACAAATTCAGGTCAACTTTTGGACCCGAGCAGACGATAACGATTTTTAACGTTATTTGATGCCCTGCATTCAGATCTTCAATCCGTGTGTCAAGATTGGTTTTAGTTTCCGAGTTCGCGCATGGTGGCAGCACTGCGCTCTTATATTTGACCACGCTGCATTAAACATCATTTGGAACTTGTTTTTGTGCAGCGAATTTACTTCGAAACATGTGAAAATACAGAGACAACGTTGTAAAGTCGATTCACAGTGTTTTTGTTACGTTTGTGGATGTTATATGCTAGGAAAATCATGATAAATGCACTCAAACATGCGTATTTGCAGTACTTTGCAAGGTGTAGGCGAGTTGTTCCCATTATGAGCCAGAACAACAAAACGTATTATCTGTACTACTTCTAAACCTATAGGACGTTATATCCACCTCTTCATATTAAACTTGGCCTTATTGAAAACGTTGTCAAATCACTCAATCGCGAAGGACCGGTTTTCTAGTATTCCATCAAGATGTTTCCAAAACGCAAAAATCAAAGAAGGAATAATTCATGGTAAAATTATTTAAGAAAGAGTCATAGATTGGTTTAAGTGTTGAATAATTCATTTAATAAATTTATCTGCCGAGCTGAATGCAAATTTATTTTGAGTGGAAATTATTACTGTTGCTTAGAGTTAAAAATGTGTGATAAGTTTTGTAATGCTGATTTGAGAAAGTGAAATTTTATTTTCGATCAATCAATTAAATTAAAAAATAGTAGATCTGGAAACATTTATTCCTTAGCAGCACAAAATATATCTTTAAAAAAAAGAAAACAAGCCAAATAAAATAAAACACGATTTTAATATAATTTTGGCTATTCATAAAACAAAATATTTACCTCATATTCAACGAGTGTTATGAATGAATTAGTGGACGTTACAATATTTCTCACTAGAAAACAGTCCATAAAACTTGATGTAAAATTAATTGCCACGCAAACAATCTAACACAATCAGGACCCTTTTACAAATACACACGTGACGCACTAAATGCCATCATCGGCCAATTACTAGTTTGTTGGATGCATATCAACAAATTTAGGTCGTGGCTAATTCGTGAATATTAACGATGCGCCGTTGCATCATCGTAAAAATCACGGTCCAATTTCGATAATTGCGTCCGCAACACGTTCTAAAATGACGTCTGCGGCCGAAACGCAGTAACCGCCACCCCCTTTTTTTCAGTTATCGATCCCCACTTGCGTCATTTACGCGCGAAAGGGCGCCGCAAATAGATTGCAAAAGTTTTCGGGGGGATTTCGAATCGATAAGTTCACTGTTAATAATAATAATTTTCAAACTGTCAAACAAAATTGTACAAAATGAAAAGAATTTCTTCAGATCGAGTTACATGCTATTTAAATAATAATATACAATAAAATATAATTACGAGCTTATCACAATTGGATTACGTAAAAAAGTGTCTATAACAAAAATATAAACATCAATTTTAAGTTAATAAAATCACTACTGACTGACGATTGAATTATTGTTTCCCTGAAAACAACAACTAAAGACTGATTTTGATCTATTCTGGTCTCATCAGTGCAGAGCAGTTAAAGATAGGATAATTACGGAGTTATGGCTTTAATTATTTTACGTATATTTCAAAAAATATAAGTTTAAAATAGAATATTTTATAAACTTCAACTGGGTTGTGCTAATGAGACCCAAAAAAGATTGAAACAGGGCTATTGTTAATAGGGAAATTAAAATTTTATATTTAATAATGTACAATCAATACCACTGTAATTAATGATTGATGATCAATTAATAATCATAACACTGATCGAAAAATAAATTTCGGTTGGGCGTTTAATTAATCTCGCCATGACAAAAAATCAATGGAGCATCAAATCGTTTTTACAGCGAGCCCAACGGCCAATTATCGCGAAAAAAAATTGTGAACTGAATAGTGGAACGTTGTGCTTGGGGGGAAAGGGGATTTTTTTCCAGTGTCATTGTATTAACCAGGAACGTGTCGCACCCTCTTCACCACTTCCTTCCGCAGCCGGTTCGAGGCACAATCACGCCGTCATTCAACCGGTGGCGGCCCTTCTGTTTATGCACGGGACAGGAATGTCCATTGTGGAAGAACGGGGGCCTAAATTGGACGGATTGGGCCCGGAGAGGACGGTGCAATTTATTAATGAATCTCGTTATTCCATAATGGCGTGTGCAAACGATTTATAATTGTATGGAAATTATTCATGTGCATTCAGAAGGGAAAATATAATTGAATCAGTTTTTTTTTTAATTAATAATTTTTCATTTTATATCTCCCTAGTATGCATGTTGTCTATATTTAAAAATATTTAATCTATGAACAGGAAATAATTTGGCTTTGAAATATCAGCAAAAGTTTCCGGTTGAAGAACAAGTATGACAATATATTATATATATATATACGTGGGTGAATCAAATATAAACCGGAATCTAGTTCAAATTGATGTAGAAAAATAAATTTTAAATGTACAAATCGTTCTTTTATTAAAAATTATACATTAAAAATAGTGTTGATGTTATTCTGATTGGAGGGTGGGATAGTGGCCACCCACCCACCCTACATATGCATTTAAACATAACCTAAAACACTGGTTTTAATCTCTTAGCCATATTCCCAAAAATACTGCTGATGTTTTCGGGAAACAAAATGTATATCAGTGAGGAAGGTAAATACGTATATGTAGGGTGGGTGGGTGGCCTCTATCCCACCATCCAATCACTAAAACATACGCGAGGGTTTTACTTATTAAATAATCATTTTAAACCATTTATAGATTATTAATTTTGTAATTATTCTCACCGAAATAGTTCATAGGATTTAATTCGTTGCAAATTTTGAATTATTATTAGGAAAATGAATTCTAAAACATATTCTACACGTAGAAATTAATTGATGAGTTACAAAGTTTTTAATACATTATACAGTAATCAATGCAGTGCAATAAAAAAAAATACATGTTCAAATTTTAATCATTTAATGTTACAATTTGCCATTTTGCTAATGTTTTAATAATTTCTAATATAAAACGAATTACACATAAAATTTAAAAAATATGATAATACATATTGTCAAGGTATAATTTATTAAATATTATCATGAAAAAAGAAATATTTATAGTGCAAATCGTTTTTATTTTAAGAACTATATATAAAAATTGGTGCTAATGTTATGCTGATTAGAGGATAGGATAGTGGACACCCACCCACCCTACTTATACATTTGACCTTGTCAATTGTAAAGATTCATTTGTGCTATTAGTTGTCATCATCAACTGTAAAAAATATGATTTTCAATCGTCATTGTCATCGTCACAGCAATTGAACACTATAAACGGTCACTATTAAATATGACTGTCAATTATGAGCGTTACTGTCACTATTACTGTTAATTTTAACAGTCAACTAACTCTGAAAACTGTCAACTGTCACTGCGAACTATCAACTGACAACTGCCAACTGCCACTGACAACTGTCACTATCATCTATCACTGTAAACTGTCACTATCATCTCTCACTATCAACTGTCACCGTCAAATGTCACTATCAACAATCACTGTCAACTTCCACTATCAAATATTACTATACATTGTCACTGCCTCTGTTAAATGTCACTGTTGAATGTCACTTTCAACAATCACTATGAACTGTTACTATAATTACTAAATCTACTATAACTGTCAACTGTCGCTATCAACAATTTTTGTAAACTGTCGCTGTCAAGTGTCACTGTTAGTTGTCAATGTCAACTTTAACTTTTATCTAATGCTGTCACTACTAACTGTCACTGTCAACTGTCAATGCCAACTGTCGCTGCCAATTGCTATCAAGAACAATCACTGTCAACTGTCACTTTTAATATTACTATATACAGTCACTGTCTTTATTAACTATCATTGTGAATTTTCTCTGTAAACTGTCACAGTTAATTGTTACTATCAACAATCACTGTCAACTGTCACTATAAACTGTTGCTATAATTACTAAATCGACTGTCACATGTCGCAATCAACAATTTTTGTAAACTGTCGCAGTCAAGTGTTACCGTCTGCACAGTCAACTATAACTTTTATCTGACGTTGTCACTACTAATTGTCACTATCAACTGCCTCTAGTAACTGTCACTGTTAATTGTAATCAAGATCAATCACTGTCACTTGTTACAATAAACTGTCACTTATAAATGGCATTGTCATTGTTACCTATCACTATCAACTGTCAGCATCAACAATCACTGTCAACTATAACTTTTATCTGACACTGTCACTACTAACTGTCACTGTCAACTGTCTCTGCCAATTGTTATCAAGAACAATCACTGTCAACTGTCACTATTATATATTACTATAAACAGTCACTGCCTTTATTAACTACCATTGTGAGTTTTCACTGTCAATCGTCGCCGTTAGTTGCTACTATCAACAATCACCATCAACTGTTACTATAAACTGTTACTATAATTACTAAATCTACTGTAATTGTTAACTGTCGCTATTAACTATATTTTTGTAAACTGTCACCGTCAAGTGTCACTGTCAGTTGTCACTATAACTTTTATCTGAAGCTGTCACTATTAACTGTCACTACCAACGGTCACTATCAATTGTTATCAAGAACAATCACTGTCAACTGTCACTATCAATTGTTACTTATAACTGTCATTGTCATTGTTACCTATCACTATCAACTGTCAGCATCAACAATCACTGTCAAATACCACTATCATATATTACTATAAACTGTTTCTGCCTCTGTTAACTGTTACTGTGAATTCTCATTGTCAACTGTCACCGTTAATTGTCACTATCAACAATCACTGTCAACTATTACTATCAACTGTTACTATAATTACTAAATCTACTGTAACTGACAACTGTCGCTGTTAACTATTTTTGTAAACTTTCGCTGTCAAGTGTCAGTGTCAGTTGTCACAGTCAACTATAACTTTTATCTGATGCTGTCATTGTTGCAATTGTTATCAAGAACAATCACTGTCAACTGTCACTATTAAATATTACAATAAACAGTAACTCCTTTTGTTAACTATCATTGTGAATTTTCACTGTCAACTGTCACCGTTAATTGTTACTATCAACAATCACTGTCAACTGTTACTATAATTACTAAATCTACTGTAACTGTCAAGTGTCGCTATCAACAATTTTTGTAAACTGTCGCCTTCAAGTGTCACCGTCTGTTGTCACTGTCAACTATAACTTTTATCTGACGCTGTCACTATCAACTGTCACTACCAAATATCACTGCCAATTGTTATCAAGAACAATCACTGTCAACTGTCACTATCAACTGATACTATAAACTGTCACTTACAACTGTCTTTGTCATTGTCACCTATCACTATCAACAATCACTGTCAACTGCCACTATCAAATATTACTATAAACTGTTACTGCTTCTGTTAATTATTACTGTGAATTCTCATTGTCAACTGTCACCGTTAATTGTCACTATCAACCATCACTGTCAACTTTCACTTTTAACTGTTACTATAATTACTAAATCTTTTGTAACTGTTAATTGTCGCTATGAAATATTATTGTAAACTGTCGCCATAAGTGTCACCGCCAGTTGTCACTGTGAACTATAATTTTTATCTGATGATGTCACTACTAACTGTCACTGGTAACTGCCACTGCTAACTGTCACTGCCAATTTTTACCAAGAACAATCGCTGCCAACTGTCACTATCAGCTGTTACTATAAACCATCACTTACATCTGCCACTGTCACTGCTACCTATAACTATCAACAAGCATTGTCAACTGCCACTATTAACTGCCACTGCCATTGTTAACTATCAATGTGAACTGGTCCTGACATATATCATCGTTAATTATCACTGGTGGTTTTTATTGTCTACTGTAACTGTCAACTGATGTTATCAACTATCATTGTAAACTGTCACTATCAACTGTTAATATAAACTAAATCTACTGTAACTGTCTTTCTGTCGCTGTCAACTGTCACTACCAATTGTCACTGTCAACTGTAACTGTAAACTGCCACTATCAACTGTGACAGCCATTGTTAAATATGTCAACTGTAACTGTTAATTATCACCGTCAATTGTCTATTACTGTTAACTGTACCTGTCAACTGTCACTATTAACTGTCATTGTCAATTGTCACTATCCTTTGTTATTTTAAACTATCGGTGTTAACTGTCACTGCCATATGTTACTGTCAACAGTTACTATCAACTGTCATTACCAACTGTCACTATCAACAGTCAGTGTCAGCTAACGTCTTTATCAACTGTACTGAATCTATTGTAAGAGTCAACTATTAACTATTATTGTGAACTGTCACTATCAACTGTTACATTTGTCTCCATCAAGTGTGATCGTCAGTTGTCATTGTCTACAATATCTTTTATCTGTTCACTATTAACTTAATTAAATAAATACAGTTATATTTCTTACTTCACTAGTGATAAAAGTTAAAGTTGACAGTGCCAACTAACAGTGACACTTGACAGCGATAGTTTACAAAAATTATTGATAGCGACAGTTGACAGTTACAGTGATTGTTGCTAGTGACGCTCAACAGTGACATTTAACAGAGGCAGTGACAATTTATAGTAATATTTGGTAGTGGCAGTTGACACTGATTGTTGATAGTGACATTTGAAGTAAGAAATATAACTGTATTTATTTAATTAAATAATAAACTTCACATAACTCGCAAATACATATTCAAATCACTATTAACTATTACTATAAACTGCCACTATCAACTGTAACTGTTGATTGTCGCTATCAACTATCATTGTGAACCATCACTGTCAAGCGTTACCAACAGTTATTACTGTCAACTTTCAGACAGATACTATCAACTGTTACTATAAATTGTTACCATTGACTTTACTCTCACTGTGAACACTCACTGTCAAGTATTACTATTAACAATCACTGCCAACTGTCACTATCCTTTGTTATGTTAAACTGTTACTGTCGATGTTAACTATCACTCTGAACTGTTACTGTTACTGTCAACTGTTAACTGTCACTACCATATGTCACTGTTAATTGTTACTATCAACAATCATTGTCAACTGTCACTATCAACTGTTACTATAAATTGTCACTGTCAAGTATAGCTGTAAACTATCATTGTCAGCCGATACAAACACTGCCAACTGTCACTATCCTTTCTTTTTTTTAACTATCACTGTTGTTAACTATCACTGTTACTGTCAACTATAATTGACATCTGTGGATGTTAACTGTCACTACCATATATCACTGCCAATTGTTTCTATTAGCAATCTCTGTTAACTGTCAGTATCAACTGTTACAATGAACTGCCATTATCACATTTAACTATCACTGTAAACTGCCACTGTCAACTATTACAGTAATTGTGTAGTGTGACTGTCAACTGTCGCTATCAACTAGCATTGTAAACAGTCACTGTCAAGAGTCGCTGTCAGTTATCACTGTCAATTACAACTGTTATCTGTCGCTGTTAACTGTCGATACCATGTCACTGTCAATTGTCACTATCAACAATCACTAACTGTTAATTATCACCGTCAATTGTCAGTGTAGGCTGTTACTGTTAACTGTCACTATTAACTATCATTGTGAATTGTCACTATCCTTAGTTATTTTAAACTGTCGCTGTTAACCATCAATGCCAGATATCACTGTGAACAGTTACTATCAACTGTCGTTACCAACTGTCACTATCAACAGTCACTGTCAGCTATCATCTTTATTAACTGTACTGAATCTACTGTAAAAGACTCTATTAACTATTATTATGAACTGTTAATATCAACTGTTACAATAAAACTAAATCTATTGTAACTATCAACTGTCACTATCAAATATTATTGTGAACTATCAACATCAAGTGTGATCGTCGTCGTCGACTATCCACTATAAGTTTTACCTATTGCTGTCAACTCTCACTATTGTCACCATCAACAATCACTATTAACTGTTACTAAAAACTGCCATTGTTAATCACTGTGAACTTTTATTTTCAACTGTAACTGTTAATTATCACCGTCAATTATTACTGTTGACTGTCGCTATCAATTATCATTGTGAACTATCACTGTCAAGCGTTACCATCATTTGTTACTGTCAACTATCACTATCTACTGTTACTATAAATCAACGTTACTCTCACTGTTAGTTATCACTGTGAACTCTCACTGTCAACTATTACTATTAACAAACACTGTCAACAGTCACTATACTGTGCTATTTTAAATTGTCACTATTAACTGTCACTGTTGTTGTTTACTATCACTCTGAACTGTTACTGTCATATGTCACTCTTAACTGTCACTACCATATGTCTCTGCCAATTGTTACTATCAACAATCATTGTCAAGTGTAACTATCAACTGTTACTCTAAATTGTTACTGTCACTGTCAACTATAGCTGTGAAATATCATTGTCGATAGATATAAACACTGTCAAGTGTCACTATCCTTTATTATTTTAAACTGTCACTAATAACTGCCACTGTCGTTGTTAACTATCACTCTGAACTGTTACTATCAACTATAACAGCCATCTGTTGCTGTTAACTGTCACAGTCAATTGTTACTATTAACAATCTCTGTTAACTGTTAGTATCAACTGTTACTATAAATTGTCATTATCACTGTGAACTGCCACTGCCAACTGTCACTCTCAACTTTCTTTGTTATTTTAAACTGTCACTATTAACCGTCACTGTCGTTGTTAACTATCACTCTGAACTGTTACTGTTAATTCTAACTGCCATCTGTCGCTGTTAACTGTCACTACCATATCCACTGTTAATTGTTATTAGTAACAATCTCTGTTAACTGTCAGTATCAACTGTTTAATTATCACATTAAACTATCACTGTGAACTGCCACTTTCAACTATTACAGTCGACTGTTACTGTCAGCTGTTATTGTGTACTGCGAATGTCAACTGTCACTTTCAAGAGTCGCCGACAGTTATCACTGTTAATTACAACTGCTATCTGTCGCTGTTAACTGTTAATATCATGTCACTGTCAACTGTCACTATCAATTGTCACTATCAACAATCACTGTCAACTATCATTATAAACTGTACTCAATCTGCTGTAACAGTCAACTGTCGGTATCAACTGTTATTGTGAATTCTCACCGTCAAATTCTACCTGAAGTTGTCCCTTCCACCAACCCACCCTACATATACAATTTTTACATTAGTCACTGATACTTGTTTACATTCACAAAAACAACATTTGTATTCGTCGGAATGTGGATACAAACTTTAATGCAGTGTCTTAGCTTAAATTTTAATGAATATGTTGGGCCGGTGGGTGTCCTCTATCCCATACTACAACTAGTATATTCCCAGGAATTTAATTGATAAGATCAGTTCACTTCCTAAAAGGCCATTCTTTGATTCGTTCTGGCGTTATCGTTATTTTCCTGGTTAGGGCTAGCCTGGTCACGTAGAGCCTAGTGAAGTACCATCTTATGAAGATGATACTTCACTAGGCAATATCCTGTAATGAGACCCATGATCAGTTATATTTCGCTTTTAGTGAAGTGCGAGAGATATTTAGCTCTGCTTTGCGAGAGGTCAATAAATATTTTTGCTTTGCTTTGTTAGTTAGTTTTTATCCAGTACCCTGTTTTGCACTCTTGCACCACATCCTTCCTATGTGCTTTTAATAGCTCACATGTAGGTTCGCAGCCTCTTCCCTGGCAAGTACATCGGCAAGTTCATTGCGTATTATACTTGCCTGGCCTGCTACCCATATTAGAGTGAGCTTGTTGCGTTTGGTCAATTTGTTAAGAGCTTGTTTACAGTTTCAAGTAGTTTTCGAATTGAAGCTGTAAGCTTTAAGGTTCTTAAAGGCACCCAGGATGTCTAAGATCAGACAGATGTGTGCTCGTTTATAGCCCTATTTCCTACAATTCTGAAAACATCTTTCCATGGCTATTGTTTTAGCCCATAAAACCAAACTAATTGAAGGGTTTGTAGCTTCTTTTGTGCCGTTGTTTATTTAGTGACCCATATGTATTATTGGATCTTACTACCATAATGTACAGCCAATGTATCATTTTCAAATTCAGTCATCATAATTTAGCACTGAGATCTGACCAAGTAAAGTTCGTCGTTTCACTAATATTCGTGACTATTATCCGCATAATATGGTGTTAATTTAACTTTGCAATCTCTATAGTGTTCTTACACTTTCATATTTAGCTCTTCACCCCCTTACCCCTATAGGATCTCATCATTACCTAATCTTCTTTAACCTTTTTCTCCGATAAGTCCTTTAAATTTCTGCAACAATGCTGTGTCAGTAAAAAAACACTTCTAACAGTCCTTTATTCTTCTAGAGCCTTAACTATAAATCTGGCGCTCAGATATGGGTAGTTCTTCAAGGATAAAAGTCGTTCTTTGGCCACTATTAGGTCATTTAAGTGAAAATCGTTAAATAATGCCTCAGCAACAATTTTCTACCACAAATTAAATGAGGTTGAGGTTTCAACGATTTTTTTCAAGAATTTTAGATTGACTGGACGTCCGAAGTTTGACAGATGATAGCGTCCATATTGTTGAAGCTAAATCTGTCAAATTGGCTGTGTGTTCTTTAGTTTATTTTGGTAAATCATCATGGATGGATATAGCGTTCAACAAAAAGTGCAAATGATAAAATTGTTTTATCAAAATGGGTGTTGGTTTGGGCAACGCTCCGCGTTCTTTTACGGTCGTCATAATCCTTCTACCGAGAAGACTATTCACAGTGTGGTGGATAAATATGAGTCACTGGTTCACTAAACAATGAACCTCGCTCAGAAGAACTCTGCGTTTCCAGACCACAATTTTGCGTCGTGACTTAGGCATCCGCACAAAATTCAACTGACCCAGGAGCTGAAGGTAAACTACCTTCGCTGAATTGGCGCTGGAGCGGTTGGAAACTGATCCAAATTTCATCAAAAAATCATTTTCAGCTAGCTCATTTCTCGATGAATGGTTACGTCAACAAAAAAAATATCGAATTTAGGATTATATCAATCCAATGGAATCCAAGGGCGTTCAATGCATCCCGAAAATGTCACTGTTTGATATGGGTTTTAGGCTGGCGGCGTCACTGGTTTATATATCTTTGAGAACGATGTTGACAATGCCATCACAGTCAAGGGCGAGCGCTATAGTTCGATTATTACCAACTTCTTTTCTCCTGAATTGGATTATATGAACACCAACGATATGTGGTTTCAACAAGATGGCGCTGCATGCCATACAGCTCATGCCACAAACCACAGTGGCCCTCAAAGGCAACATAACTCATGCCATCGACCAAATTCAGCCTGATTTGTCACATTTAAATAGTAATCGTTGAAAATCCTAGGGTTATTATCATATCTTTGATTAATTCATCCGTAGTCATTTAGAATAAATTTGTAAATCTAATGAAAGTTTATAACAAAATAAATAATACGAATTTGCTGAAGAGTTCACGTCTCTATTTATTTATTCATTTGACCAAACTTGCTTTTACGTATTTATAAACTGCACGTATTTGCTCCCAAAAAAACGGCAGTGGGAAGACAGAAAGGAATGTCTTAATTCTGTCAAGAGGTGGATCGAGAACTAAATTTTTAATCAACGTTAAGTAAATATTTTCAAGCTCGATAAAACCTCTATAAATAAAATTTTATTTCTACCAGTACTTGGGTTTGATATGAATACATTATGAGTAGACTGCAGTAATATTTAGTATTATAATCCATATGAATTACTCATTTATCATTAAATTATCTGTTTGAAAATATACTCTATTATTATTAAAACTAACAGTTACATAGTTACTTATTCATTAGATAAAAAAAGTAATACATAATAAATAATAGTATAGTAGATAACCCTATATTGAAGGTCATCACCATCATTATCATTAAATATTAATTTACTTTTGTAAAATACACAAATTATTATTTTAAATCCATTTTTATTGCACTGTACAAGAATAACATTTGATTGTTTTACTCGGAGAAGAGATTATCCTTACAGTTAATTGATTCGCGGTCAATTACACTCGTTAATTACTAATTACATGTAATTCTAATTTACTTAGTCGCATGTTATAATTAAACGTCACGCCTGTGAATCACAAGGTAGATTTGTTTAATCAACATCAAAATAATTATATCATCATGTTTGAACCTTATAGTTTAAATAAATAATTATATTAAGAATAGCGAAAACACTTTTAAAAAGTGTTTTCTTTATTCTTAAAATCGAAATGTACCACGTGTGAATGCCTTTAAGATCCAAGAAATAATTACGTATTTCATGCAAAACATATTAAATTTGCAAAATAAATTAAATTTTTCTCATTATTATTTATCAACATATAAAATTATTGCCAGATTGAGAGGGGAATAAAAAAAACACGATTATTCTTCTGAATTTGGAATTTTTGGAAATGTTTGCTACATAATATAGACTATAATTATATAAAACACTATTTTGACACTTTTTTCACTTGGTTTATTTATCGCTAGATGTACATTTCGGGCACTAAGTGACCATTATCAATAGCAAACTGACTATAGTTGGTTCTTTTAACTGTGGACTTATATCTTACCAATGAAGTCTCTAGATGATTGAAGATATTCAATACATTTGCTTTTTTGCATTTTTAGCTTCTTTTAGATTGTTTATTATTGGAAATTTCAAGATAATATGCTTAATAGTCTTATTTAAAGATAATATAGCCATAGAATATTAAGGTAAAATAGTAAATTCAAGTGTTTTTTTTTTTCAGGAATATCACTACTTTTTGTAAGTACTCTGATCTTTCTAATCAGATTCAAGCTAGTTTGTAAATAAATAGTAAATACATTTTTTTTAACAATCTAGTGGATTACGTAAATTAAAGCGTTAGGATTAGAATAAATCTTAAAAGCTGTAATATATTAAGTGCTCTTTCGAATACTCAGTGTAAATGGGGTAATTACTTCCTTAACAAAGACGTCTGAATTCGCGGTCCTGAGATATACCTCATTTATTTTAATGCCTCCAGAATGTTAAAATCGATTTAACGCATTTTTTATCTTCTTAACGGCTTAATCTTTTCGCACAGTGGAAGTAATAATACTTTATTAATATTATCTTCTCACATAAAGCATTGGCTCTTTTAGAAATCTGGTAGAAAATACTTATTCCAATAGACATATGAATAATCAAATTTCCAAATAAAATAAATATATATATACACATTGTAGACTGCAGATTTTCCTCTACTTTTCAACCCGAAAATTTTGGCTATCTTGATGAATTTATCTACCACCAAGTGTTTTAATCAATCAAGATAATCCAAAAATGTTTCAACACAGGTTGAAATTAATCAATCATATTTAGGAATCAATCATTCTTCTTATAAATCATACATCACAGAGACTAAAGGTATTGTACTTTCATAATTATTATTTGATTAAGTGAAATACAATTGCTTTATTAGTAAATTCAGCCTTTTATTATTCACATTTTTTTTGATGTGAATATATTTTTGTAAGTGTAAAGGTCGTTTCAGTTTCGCGCCAATTCACGTGCGTAGATAGTCTAAACTGCACCTGAGATCAGCTTTTAGGGCCGCCTAAAAATATCGCACGTGTAGCGGCGGCAGAGGGGTCGCAGGGCCGGGTGGAGGGTGGTCGAGGTTCGGGAAGGGGTGGCCGAGTGGAATTTTCCTACGCTACCCTAACCCACGCCCACCGAGGCGCAAGCGCGGGCGCGATGTCTGGGTCCGGGTAACGGAAGCCCCCGGATTTTGGCGGTGAGACTCGACCAGGGGTTGGTGAGGGGTGTGGGGCGAAGGGTGGTTAGATGGAGCGAGCCGACCGCGCACAGAAATCGATAGCTTCCCCACCGTTACGACACACACACAGTCGCACAACAGAGAGCTCGACCTATTTTCGGAATAATATTTATTCTTTCATAATTGAAGTCCTGCTACGTTCGCGCTGCAACGTTTTCAAAGCCGATTAATTAATTTAATAGCGAAACGTGTATTTCGAATTTTAGGAGTAAAAATCCTCTACTCGCTGATTCACCAATGCATTCAATAAAATCCTCTCTAAATGTATATTCTGTAAAATATATTGAACGTTTGATAAATAAAATAAAGAGTAATTAAATTTCCTTGATTTTCCATGTCAACAAAATTCCATCTCATAAAGAACATGACCTTAATCCCATTGAAAAATGGCCGTTAGAAATTTACTTACAACAGAAGACAGACTTTTTTTTAATAAGTGACAACAGTAGATAGATTGCAAATAATAATTCTCAGATGAAAGTTGACTAATAATAAATGACATATATTTAATGACAAATGTGTCTGTAGGAATCTTTAAGAATCGTAAAAATTCCTGATAAAATTTATTTTCATACTTATTCAAAGCATGTAGGTATTTGTTTTTGAGTTTTTATTCAAGTTTAAACGTAATATCTAATGAAAATTTTGAAGACAGATGATTACTCATAGGTGATACATGATAAATAATAACTGACAAAATAACAATATTAAGGTAACTATCTCAATAATCTATTGATAATTAACCGTTTATATAGTTTGTAATAAACAGATGAAATTTGAAAGATAATTATGACAGTTTATAGTTAACAGATGATTTTTGGAGATCAGTAAGTAGACTGATAATTAACAGATGGCAGTTGGAAATTGATTGAAGGAAACTAAAGAAGTAGCAGTGATCTCACAATATGATTTAACTCCTTAATAAAGATGCTAAAAAATGTTTTGGCTGATATACCCATATTATTTGCAAGAATTATCATTTTGGAGCAAAGATTATCAAGAACAAATTTTTTACTGGTCGTTCTCAAATAAATTCAAACCCAAACAAAAACTTTAAATAATCATAAATATATCATAAATTCAAAACTCCATTAACCTATCACTGTCAGTTATTATGGACAGAACCTTCCTTTCTCTTATATGATTGCTGCTAATTAAACAACCTTTTAGTTGGCAATTGCTCTCAATGACAGCTCCATCACACACAATACAATTCTCGATAGCATCCAATGATGGCATTTCGGAATGACGTTTTTTTCTTTAGAACACAGGAATCCCATAAGAAACATGTATCTACTTGATTGGATTTAACATAAGCTTTTGCATCGATAGGATTTAATGCCTCTTTATTCGTGATTTTTTCCCAGTTTTCTGAAATCTTGCCATTAATTGACCAGTAAGTTGGAAGAGTGTTCACTATAATACCTATCGTGCTTGCAATGAAAGCATAACACCGAATCTTATCTTCATGATTTCATATTCCCATAATGTTTTTTATGACGGTTTCGATAACTGCTTCCTGATTATGTGTGCCATTAATTCAATAGTTGAAATATTTGTCTCGTGATTCAAATACTTCAACACCCAGTTCTTCATTATATACAAGTGCGAATAGATAATCAATTGCTTTTTTGCGGACATATAATTTATAAGACCTGTATTATCAATGTTGTTGTAAAAGCCGCTGAGAAAATCTACTAAAAGATGTTTGATCAAGAAAGTACCGAAAGATATGATCTCTGTGACTTAAGTGCTACTTTAGCTAAACATCTTTCAAAAGTCTCACTTGGAAAAGCGATTGAAAAAATATTCGGAACGACTTTCATCTAAAACAGCAACAAAGTTAATAATAATAATAAATTTTAATTAATACATTTTTCCTATGCAACAATCTGAAAGCAGAGATACATGAATGTATCTACAACAATTATAATGAAATTGTTCTTAATTCCGAATGCATTTACTAAACCCTCTCTAATGTTTTTTAGATTGGAGGGAGGGATAGTGGCTTCCCTCACAAGCTATATATTTCTTTGTATTATGCATTAAAAAGAGTTTTAAAATTCTTTGATTAAATCAACAATAACACCGATGTAGCTTTGAGAAAATTAACATAGGAGCAGTAAAGGAAGTACAAATGTATATGTAAGGTGGGTGGGTGGCCACTAACCCACCCTCCCATCAATAAAACACTAGAAAGGGTTCAGTAAACGCATTCATAATTAGGAGAAGCTTTTGCTTTCTTCATTGCCGAAATAATCTTCTATGCATAATTTTACCTCAAAAATGCATTAATTATTAAAATCATTAATAACACAGAAGTAGCTTTCTCCAATTTATATAGGAGCAGTAGAGAAAGTACAAATGTATATCTAGGGTGGGTGGGTGGCCACTTTCCACCTTCCAAACTATAACACACTCGCGAGGGTTTACTGAATGCATCTGTAATTGAGAGAAGTTTCTGCTTAATTTATTACCGAAATAATCTTCTATCCATAAACTTACTTCCAGAAATCATCGTTAATGTTGTAAATGTTTGAGGGTTGGATAGTGGCCACCCACTCACCCTACATATACATGTATATTTCATACGAAAGAGTGTTCTTAAATTTTTTGATTACATCAACAATAACATAGCTGTAGTTCTTTGGAAATTGAAAAATGAGCAGTAGAGAAAGTGTTAATGTATAGTAGGGTAAGTGAGTCTCCACTATCCCACCCTCCAATCTATACAAAATTAGCGAGAAAATAATTATCAAAAACATAATTATAAGACGTTATTTTATATTATACATCAAAAAGTGTTTTAAACTTTTTTGATTCATTCAATCAACAAAAACAGCAATGTAGCTTTTGGAAAATTAAAATATGAATATAAGAGGAAGTACATATGTATATGTAGGGTGGGTGGGTGTCCACTATCACACCATCCAATCAATAAAACACTAGAAATGGTTCAGTGAATGCATTCATAATTAAGAGAAATTTTTACTTCATTTATTACCAGAATAATCTCCTATGCATAATATTACTTCAAGACATCATCGTTAATGTTGTAGTTCTTGGAGGGTGAGATAGGTGCCACCCACCTAATTAAAATTTTTTAATTATTTGATTAAATCAACAATAACACAGTTGTAGCTTTCTGAAAATTAACATAGAAGAGTTGGGGAAGTACAAATATATATGTAGGGTGGGTGGGTGGCCACTATCCCACCTTCCAATCCATAAAAGACTAGAGAGGGTATAGTGAATGCGTCTGTAATTAAGAGAAGTTTTTGCTTACTTTTATACTGAAAATATTTCCTATGCATAATGTCACTTTATAAAATCATTATTAATGTAGTTTTTGGAGGGTGGGATAGTGGCCATCTACCTACCCTTCATATATATCTATATTTTATACGAGAGAGTGTTTTTATTTCTGTTTGATTAAATCAACAATAACACAACTGTAGTTTTTTGAAAATTGAAAGAAGATCAGTGGGGAAAGTATGCATAATCATACGTCAAAAGATCATCTTAATGTTGTAGTTTTTGGAGGTTGAGATAGTGGACACCCACCAACCGTACATTTATATATTATACGAAAGAGTGTTTTTAAATTTTTTGATTACATCAACAACATAACACCTTTTATAAATTCTATAATTTTTTTTTCAATTTATAAAACACTAACGAAGGTTTATTGAATGCATTCGTAATAAAGAGAAGTTTTTACTTACTTAATTACCGAAATAATCTTCTATGCATAACCATACATCAAAAAATCATTGTTATTGTTGTAGTGTTTGGAGGGTGGGAAAGTATATTTTATACAAAAGAGTATTTTTATTTCCTTCAAGCAATCATTGTAGCTACTGGAGAGTAGGTTAGAGGCCACCCACCCACCCTAGATATTTATTTATGTTAAACATCATAAAGAGCTTTGAACAATAACTCTTTTAGCTTATTGGAAATAAAAGTAGGAGCAATAGAGGAAATGCAAATTATATGTAGGGTGGGTGGATGGCCACTATCCCATTCTCCAAAAACTACAATATTAACGATGATTTCTTGAAGTAAGATTATGCATAGGAGATTATTTCGGTAATAAAATAAGCAAAAACTTCTCTTATTTACGGATGTATTCACTAAACCGTCGCTTGTGTTTTATAGATCGGAAGGTGGCATAGTGAACATTCACACACCCTAAATATACATTTGTTTTTCCTCTACTGCTCCTATGTTAATTTCCAAAAAGCTACATCGGTGTTATTGACGATATAATCAAAGAATTTGAAAACTTTTTTTGGTGTATAGAGGTGGCCTCTATCCCACCCTCTAATAACTACAACATCAACGATGATTTCTTTAAATAAAAATTATGCTTAAAATATTATTAAAATTATATTTGAAGAAGTGTTTTTAAACAATCAAAAATAACACTGTTGCACTTTTTTGGAAATTGAAAAATGAGTATTGGAAAAAGAATAAAAATATATACAGGGTGAGTGGATAGCTGCTAACCCACCCTTCTCTCTTAAAAATACTATCAAGAGCTTAATTTTATTATAAAAAGTATTTTGTAACGTATTTATTAAGGAAATAATCTATTATGCATAAATTTAATTTAAGCAGCTATTGTTAATGTTGTAATTGTTGAAGAGTGGGATAGTAGACACCCACCCATCCTATATATCCTTTTATATTCTAGAAAGAAATGAGTTTTTAAATAGCAGGTACAGAATTAATGAAGACTTTGTTTGTTGTACTAAATTATCAAGTTTTTATATTTATTAATTTTTTTTTTAATCTAAAGAGGAGCAGTTTAAGAAATATAAATAAATATGTATCTTTTGCACCTGTTCGCCGTAAATCTTTTTGCTCCTCTCACTCAATTGTCAAAATAAAGTTTAAATAAATAAATAAAATCTATTTAAATGTAATTTTTTCGTTAATTTGTTCACTTGATAATGACCGTCAAAAGTCGAAACTTAAGTCGAACACATTGTAATATATTTATATATTATAATAAATTATAGTGGTTAAAAACATAGAAAGTGTTTTATTCAGTCTTCATTATGAATTACCACATAGTAACGGTCGCAACCATCATTATGTATGTAAATTAATGAATGCAAACGTAATTACCAGAAGTTTTTGCTTAATTAATTCATAAAATGATCTGCTATCGTCGTTTATGTTGTTGCTTTGGAGGATGGTATAGTGGCCACCCACTCAGTTTGCATAGTTTTTCTTATATTGTAAAGAGAGTATTTAAATTCTTTGATTAAATCAATAAAAACACAACTGTAGGTTTTTTTTTAATTGTTGGAGGAGTAGTGGTGGAAGTACTAATTTATATGCAGGGTGGGTGGGTATCCTCTTTATTTATTTATTATTATTTATTACATCTTTGCACTCCTTTCTAACAAACAAAATATCCCAAAAAATTATAAAATAAGAAAGTATACTCAGTGGTTCCTTGGAAATTGGAAAAGTTAAAAATATATCAATATATATGTAGGGTAGGTGGGTGACCTTTGCCCCACCCTCCAACATGTAAAATAATTGGATTCGTAATTAAGATTAATTTATTACTGAAATAATCTACTAGGCATAATTATACTTTTAAGAAATCATCGTTAACGTTGTAGTTTTTTGGATTGTGGTATAATGGCCACTCACCCACTCATTCCCAATCAGAGTTTTTAATTTTTTTTTTAAATTCAATCATCAATAACACTATTGTAGTTTATTTCTGAAAATTCAAAAAGGAACAGCGAAAGAAGTATCACTGTATATGTAGGGTGGGTGGGTGGCCTCAATCACAATCTCCAATTTGTGAAACATACGCGAGAGTTTACCGAATGCATACGTAATTACAAAAATATTAGGTAATTTCAAATTAAAACACTGACGACCATTCTCAAAGGAATTACAAAAATAACATTTTTGATCAATTGCGTCAGCAATAACTTTTTTACAATTTATTAAATCACGTGTGGTAATTTCCTTTATATGTAAAAGTAAAGTTTAGACTGGCGCCATTTTGTTTCTACTTATAATTTATCAATTATTTTTGAGTATAATAAAAGCACATCACTTCTGAATGCATTTTCAAATTTTGAGATCAATTGTTTCAGCAAAAACTTTTTATGATTTATTAAATCACGAGTTGCAATCTCCATTATATGTAAAGATAATATTTGGACTATCGCCAAATTATTTTTAGTTATAGTAAGTCAATTATTTTTGAGTATAATAAAAACACATTACTTGTGAATATATTTACGTGTTTTGAGATCTATTGCTTCAGCAATAACTTTTTTACAATTTATTAAATCACGAGTTGGAATTTATATTACATGTAAAAATAAAGTTTAGACTGACGCCATTTTATTTCTAGTAATAGTACATCAATTGTTTTTAAGTATAATAAAAACACGTTATTTGTTTATACGTTCAGAAATTTTAAGATAAATTGCTTTAGCAATAACGTTTTTTACAATTTATTAAATCACGTGTTGCAATAACCATTATATGTAAAAATAAAGTTTGGACTGGCGCCAAATTATTTTTAGTTATGGTACGTCAATTATTTTTCAGTATAATAAAAACACAATACTTGTGAATACATTTGAAAATTTTGAGATCAAGTGCTTTAGCAATAACTTTCTTACAATCTATTAAATCACGAGTTTCAATTTCCATTACATGTAAAAATAAAGTTTAGACTCACGCCATTTTATTTCTAGTAATAGTATATCAATTGTTTTTTAGTATAATAAAAGCACGTTATTTATGTATACGTTTAGAAATTTTTAGATAAATTGCTTTAGCAATAACATTTTTACAATGTATTAAATCATGTGTTGTAATTTCCTTTACATTTAAAGGTGAAGTTTAGACTGGCGCCATTTTATTTCTAGTTGTTGTACGTCAATTGTTTTTGAGGATATAAAAAATACGGTATTTCTTTTTACATTCAATTTTAATCTAAACCAGAAATATTTAGAGTTTTTTAAAATAATTGTAAAATCCTACCCTCCAATCTAAAAACCACTCGCGAGGGTTTAATGACAGTTAATATACCACTTAGTGATTTTAGGTTCTTCGTCTTGAAAAATTCCTTTTCCGTAATCTTCAGCTGTATTTTTGAAATTCCGGAATGTACACGTAATTATAAGACGTTTTACTTTATATAATAGAGAAATAATCTGTTATGCATAATTTTATTTTACGAATCCATTGTTTATGTAATTGCTGGAGGGTGGAATTATAGACATCCATTCATTATATATATATTTCTTTATATTCTTAATCAAAGAGAGTATCTAAATTATCTAATTAAATCAACAAAATCTTTTTTTTTTGGAAATTGATAAAGGAAAATTGAAGTAATAAAGGAAGTATCGAAGTATATGTAGGGTGGGTGGGTAATGTTTATTCCACCCTTCAATCTATAAAACTCTAACATGAGTTTATTTAATGCATAAGTAATTACAAGAAGCTGTAGTTTCTTGGAAATTGAAAGAGGAGCACGACACCCAAAAAGAGTCCACCCGCCATTTGGTGCTCCGTCTTCGTGGTGGCATTATTGAGTCCTCCCTTAGAATCCCTGCACAAAAGTACAACAGTGACAAAATGAACTGCCGCAAGTGTTAAGCTAGATTGCATCCACGTGCGACCAATTGCCGTAAGACCAAGTATGGTCACACCAACAATCTCCGCCCCAAGAATTAGTTGAAGTAGATGGTGTGTTTTTCACGTTTATAAGATCAGCAAAGAAGAAAGTATTACGGTCTATGTAAAATTTTAAATTATTTTAAAAGTTTATCCGATTTAGATCATACCATATATACACCGTTTTGTTCAATAACTTTTGTCTATTCTGTCGGCAATTTTATAATTCTGCGATTGAAGAAGTCCTCGTCACTATCGAAAAAAAACTTACCATTTTCACTGGCCACTCTTTAGGCCAGTTTCTAATTCTAAAAATGCTTGAAAAGATGATACTCTCTTGATGCCAGATCTATATGTTGATGATTTTGAATTGATCAAGTGACGTGCCAGTGGTAATTTTTGATTTGTGAAATTCGTGTTATATACTCGAATATTAAATCAACAAAACGTGACATAATAAACTCAACTGTGTATAAGTTAAGTGGAGTAACTATAAATTATACGATTAACAATATAGTGGGTGTTAAATCAATTTAATAGAAAACAAACTGTACCTAACCTACAAATTAGCACTCATCTCAATAGAACAACAAATCCAAACAATATTTGTGATTAAAATAAATGCGGGAATAGTAATTTAGTGTGACCAATTTGGCGTGTAGTACATCGCACTCAACTACCAACGACAGGGTCAGCGGTTCGATCCCCGTAGGAAGTCACTTTTATTTTTCTTGTGAATTTAAATTAAATTAGACAATGTCGACAGAATCTTTGTGCGCAGGAGCGTGTAATAAGACTGTTGGAAGAGGAAATACGTGCGAGAAATGTAACAAACTATGCCATCCGGGCTGTTTGAAAAATCATGCCTGCACTTCCCCAGTTTATACAAGTGTTGAATCACCAGCGTCAAGTGAAAATCAACCATCATATGAGGTTTTAATAATCGAAAATAATTTACTAAAAGTCATTATTGAAGAAATGGAACACAAAAATAAAATCCTATTAGAAAACAGCGAGCTGTATAAAGATAAGATTAAATTATTGGAACAAAGATTAAACGAATTAACAGTTAAAAATAAATCGGTGTCTAATAAAATAACACCCAATAAGAATAATAATATTACTACAGATCAACAGCCCAAAGTAAAGAATGTTCAAAAAACCAATGATTCAAGAGGAGCAATAGCAAAAACTACTGCAACAGTAATGCCTGAGGAAGAAGCCAGTAAAAAGCGGGAGAAAAGGAAATCTACAACTGAGGAACCTGAAAGCAATAGTGCTACTCAACACACTGAAGACAATTCCAATCAAGAACGCTGGATTACCAGCCATAATAGAAATAGACGAAACCCCCAAAGGCAGAATGTAGTTGAGGGAACAGCAAAAGAAACTGTTGGTCCTGTAAAAGCAGCAATTCGATATGGTTTTGTGCATGCGTATTATTTAGATCCTAATCTAACAACAACTGACCTGAGTAGTTATCTAAATAATCAGGGCTTTAAGCAAGTGAAATGTGAACAACTAAAATCGAAGTACCCAGAGGAGTATTCCTCTTTTAAAATTGGAGTACCAATAAGTAAGTTTCATGAGCTTAAAAATCCACAAATCTGGCCTGAGAATGTAAAAATTAATAATTTTTTACATCGTCTTTCTCTCAACCACCAAACGTCCTAAATATATTTTTATTAAATATCCAATCACTAAGAAACAAATTTCTTGAACTTGAAGCCTTTATTCAAGATAGAATGTTCTCTTATTTATTAATTAACGAACACTGGTTATCGCAAGATGAATGTTCAGTTTCCAAAGTAAATAAGTTATCTGCCAAAGCATTTTATGCCCGCTCATCAGGTAATTATGGAGGGACTATAATTTTCGCTCCCAATGACACTATCAATAAAGAATTTAATGCAATGACAGATAACTTATCTACGGAAAGATCGTGTGAGATGTGCCTATTATATAATGATTACCTAAATATATATATAATTAATATATATCGTCCGCCATCTGGTGACTTTAATATATTTTTAAATAATATAATGTCTTTGTTAGATAAATTAAATTATTTAAATAGTCACATAGTATTAGGCGGCGATTTTAATATTTATTTTAACACAAATGATGTTTATGAAAAATATTTAGTAGATTGTCTAACCACATACGGCCTTGTAAAATGCGTTTATGTAAACACAAGAAAACAATATTGTTTAGATAATTTCTTTACTAATATTGATAGTGAATATTTTAGTGTAGAAACTTTAAATACGGCACTTTCGGATCATTTAGGTGTCGTATTATGTGTAAATTTACCACAAGTTATAAATCATCCCAACAAAAGTATATTCAGACCGATTACTGGACTGGGTAAAATAACTTTTTATAATTTTATCTACAATACACAATGGGATTTTATTTCTAATAAATCAATAAGTATCCAGGAAAAATGGGACTTTCTACATCAAATTTTAGGCGAATATGTAAATTTATCATTTCCTATTAAAACAAAAAACAACAAGATAAGCAAACATACGTGTTGGTTCAATAAGAACTTAATTGATATGCGAGAGAGAATGAGATTTATTGACGAATGCTACAGAAAACATCCTACGCCAAATAACAAAGTTTTACGGGATGAATATCGCAAAACTTATAAAGCTGCAATATCCCAAAATATTATAAATACAAATAATAAATTTATAAATAAGTCGAGCAATAAAAATCGCGCGGCTTGGAAAATATTAAATTCGTATAGGTTACAATCTAAAACAAAAAATGAATGTAAGATAACTTGTGATGAATTTAATGAGTTTTTTGTTAATATAACTGATAAAATATCGGAAAATTTGAACGCGCCTTTACAAAATATTACAGATGATGTATTAACAGAACCTTTTAGCTTTAAAGAAACTACATACATCAAAGTTTTGGATGCAATAAATAATTTGAAGAATACCCGTAGTTCGGACATATATGGTATTACTGTTGAAATGGTAAAAAGCGTAAAATATTTAATAATTTTACCCTTAACCAAGCTTGTTAATGATGTTATAAAATCGGGAATATATCCGCGTGCCTTGAAAATTGCAACAGTACTTCCTATCTACAAAAAGGGTGACTTAAACGATAAAAATAATTATCGACCGATATCACTGCTCCCAATATTATCAAAAATAATTGAGGTTATATTAAAAGATCAAGTTATCGAGCATTTTGACAAATATCAGCTCTTCCATACCAATCAATTTGGATTTCGGTCGGGAATGTCTACTACTGAAGCTTTGGTGTCCATAACGGAAACAATAATAAACAGTTACGAAAATAAAGAATATTGTGTGGGCTCATTTATCGACCTTTCTAAAGCTTTCGACTGTGTGTCACATAAACTACTGCTTTCTAAATTAAAAACTTATGGTTTTGATCACCTCAGTCTAAATTTAATGGAGAATTATTTAAACGAAAGACAACAAATTGTCACGATAAAAGAAAAGAAGTCTGGTGTACGTAATTTAAAGGCAGGTGTTCCCCAAGGATCTGTGCTAGGCCCAGTACTTTTCATTATCTATATAAACGATCTACCAAAATATGTTCAGTCCACAAAAACACTTCTGTTCGCAGATGATACCACTATTCTAAATAGTGAAGCAGTTTTAGAGGTTGCTGAAACTAAAAACACACTATCTTTGAAATACGTGTCATCATGGTGTAAAAAGAATAGACTAGTACTAAATGAATCAAAGACAAAAAAGGTAGTTTTCACACTGAGAGCGCACGAAGCAGAATGCAATAATAATGCAAATTTTCTCGGAGTACATCTTGACTCTAACTTAAAATGGGACAAACACGGCGATACGCTGGCAAAATCGCTTTCAAAAAATATATTTTGTCTGAGAGGAATGTCAAAAAGAGTGGGACACACTCAATTACGAACTGCATACCATGCCTTATTTGAATCTAAATTACGGTACGGAGTGATTGTATGGGGACATTCTTACTCCAGACACCGTATATTTAGCCTACAACGCAGAGCACTAAGAATTATAACAGGTTTGTCATATAGATGTGACTGCAAAGAAGCCTTCAAACAAGAAAATATACTAACTTTCCCTGCCATATACATCCTTGAATGCCTAGTTTATGTACGATCTCATATTAAAGACTATATAAAACGTGAATACAAACACTTTTCAAGAACAAAAAGTGAACTGTCACTAGAATATCTGAGATTGGAAAAGTCGAAAAATGGGCCAAATTACTATGGAGTCAAATTCTATAATAAGTTAACTGTAAGCACGCAAAATTTAGAAATCCATTTATTTATAAAGAAAATTAAAGAATATCTCATAAACAAAGTGCCGTATTTCATTAATGAATTCTTACAATACACTGATGTTATATAGTAATTGAGTGGAAATAAATATAACCATTTTTTACAAATTAAGTATTGAAATTTCTAGTGCAGTGTTAACGATAATTAATAATGAGAGAAATAAATCTCTATGAGCTTCTGCACTAATGTTTTACATAATAATGTAAAAAAACTCCAGCTAACAGTTAAAACAACTACTCCCCGTACTAAAGCACCGCCAGGCATTGAATGATATAACTGTTAGTTAATAACCATTTTTTGTAAGTATTTTTTAAATTATTTATTATACTATTAATTCTTAAGATATATTTTTATATTTTTTTATATTATTTAATTTTAATATATTTTATATAGCATTTTATAGTTTTTAATTGTGTTTTAATTAAACTTTTTATTCATTTTTATTTTCAATCTTAATTTAAAATTTTAACATTTATTTTTATGATAAAAAAATTTTATTATAAATTTTTCCTTATTCTATCAACTTCTTAATATATCTTTTATATTTATTTTTATGTTTTATTTTTAATATATCTTATATAGTATTTTATAGTCATAATTTTTAATTGTCCTTTAAATAAACTATTTATTTATTTTTTATCTTTAATTTTAATTTAAACTCTTTATGATTAAATTTCTATTTATTTCCAATCTATATTTTAACAATACATTCAATAACATATATGTATCCAAATGATTTTTTCGACATTTATTTGTCATCGTATTATTTATAAATTTATTAGTTATTTATATAAACTCGCAATTTTAAACATAGTATAGTTTAAGCAATGTCAATAAATCCCATTCTCTAATTAGTTCGATATTATATGTATAAAACGTATCATTAAACAAATTATTTGTAATATCATATTTATAGCTACCTTTGTTCGTTTTTCTTGTGACTTATGTAAAACATTTTGTTCCTTACATCAAATAAATATTATTATTATTATTATTATTATTATTATTATTATTATATAAACTTCCTATCTTCTGGTTCATCGATAATGTTGTGTGTATTCTGGCCAGAAAAACAACTCAAATCCTGTTGGAAAATTTTTTTCCGCTTCTGGTTGATGGCCTGATTCAATTTAGAGAGTTCTTGACAGCAAAGGTCTGAATTGAACTCTAGCCCGATGGGATTAGCTTGTGGTAGATAATTCCTTTTTAAATGCCATCAAATACTCAGGAAAAAAACTTCTTAGCTATTAATATGAGCTTGACGATCGTTTGGGATGGCTCACCGTGATTGGATTACGATTTTTTTCGGTTATTGTTATCGTATGTGGCTAATTTTTCATCACCAGTCATCATCCACTTCAAAAATGGATCGATTTCGTTACGTTTCAACAAATAATCGCAGACATCACTTTGGTCCAAATGGTTCTATTGTGTCAATTCTATAGGTCAACTTTATTCAAATGGTTTCAAACGATTTTCTAGCTAATCTTCAGTTCCTAGGCAATTTAATTAGTAATCACATGTCGGTCCGACTCTATGATTTTATCCAAATGTTTGTTGATTGATTCACAAGAGCGTGCCACATCTTCATTCATCTGCAAATTACTAGAACTGAAATGTTGGAATCATCGATTTGCATTCCATACTGTATTGGATCCATAAACAACATACATTTCAGTCGATTGCTCCAACTTTTCACTTTGGTCGTGTTGGTGATAACAATTGTGTAAAATTTTCTGTTTTTTCACAAACACAGAACTGCTAAATAACTTTTTTGAAACGTAATATTACCTATAAATCGTTGTATAGTATGAATTGATGCAATGTACACAGCTTGAGATATGGATCACTTAATACAAATAACTTTTGACTTCATCTAGTACATGTATCTATCTAAGAAATATATTACCCTAATTATTTCCTCTATTATCATACAATTTACTGATTAGAGTATAATAACTCACCCTACATAATCAATTTTAGTACAGTTATTCTTAGATTTCAATTTCCAAGCGGATAAAGCAGTGGTAGTAATGATGATGATGATGATTTTAAAATAAAAACTGGGGGTAAAATTAAATTTATCAGTTCGTATCAGATGATGTAATTACATATTTGATTATAAACTTCATTCAAGCTTGATCAAAACAATTTTTAGAAAACATTTTGCCACTCAACCTCAAGCCACCTTTTTTCATTTGAGCCCAGTGTACATATTTATATTCATTATAGTGCTTATAAAAGCTTCATTGCGCATGAAATATTTTATATTATTTTCGTTAAATAATGTCACAGAAGATTACTAAATGAATGATGATAAACAATTAAATAAATATAAAAAAATAAATTTTGCCCTTTTATCCGGGAGGCCTAAGGGATTTTTTTTTTCAATATAACTCGCAAGTTTCAATGATGATGGCGCTGGTGGCGCCATGTTATCAGTTCCTTTTAGGAGACCATTCAGTTCAGTCCAGGGCACAACGACGCGAAGAGCTCTTGCAACCCTAACACTCAACGCAAATATTCCCAGATTAAATTACATAACCGTAATAAAAAAAAAAAAATTACATCAGTGAAACCCATGTGACAATGGGGTAAAGTTTACCTTTTAATTCAAGAGATCGCGATTAGTTTCGAAATAAATTAAATTAACCAGTGCGCAGGGACGTATCGTATTAATTGATTTCGAATTTCGTGCGTTAAACGGCCGAGATTAACATGGCGAGTAAATCCACGGAAGTGCGGAACGGACACGAGCTCGCCCCTCTGAACTCGAGGCAGGAGGGCCGGCATGGGGTGACCATCGTCCTTCAGGGACCGAGAGGTTCCATAATTTCGCGTGGTTCCCGGAACAGCAACGGACTGGAACCGGAGTCAGATCGCGTCGCGTGGTCCGGGAAAATGCAGTTTTTCCTCTCCATCATCGGATACTCGGTTGGACTCGGTAATATATGGAGGTTCCCCTACCTGTGCCAACAGAACGGAGGAGGTATGGTCACATTTAATTCAGAACTTCAAAGATTTTTAAGAAATAAATTTTGAATTAAGATTCATCCACGAAATTAAGTTGGAGTTTAAGTCATGATTTGATTGAATTAATGTTATTAATTGCAGCATGCAGGTAATCACGTGCATGCTGCACGTGCTGTTATATATATGTAACCTTAACATCCATTAGATTTTACTTATTGGGTGCTACTCTACTACAACTCAAGTATTGATTATGATGCCCATTCGGAGTATACGTTTGTGAACTTTGGGTGTGTGACTGAGTTTGTCACGGGTGTATTTAATGGCGCGTGTAAATGCGAAAAAATGTAATTAAATCATTACTTAACATATTAAATTCATTAATATTGTACTTTTTGATTTTTATAGTCATCAAGCTATGGTCTCTAATATTAGTGCTTAGAACCTATATGATATAGTCTCTTATAATTCAAATCATGTTTAAATAAATGATATTTTTTTGGTAAATATTATATTATTGTGTATATAAGATGTGTGTGTTCTGAAAAGAACCGATTTGCAATGTTTCGACCAAGTCGCATCGGTCTTCTTCAGGCGGCGGTCGTTAGAAAACTGCATTTTTCAGTAATTGTAGTTTTTTAAATTTTGAATTTTTTCCAGTCAAAATTTTGACTCTCGCCATTTTGTTTCTTGGAATCTTAGGTAAATTATGTTAATATATTATATTAAGTAAATTACTTTTACTAAAATTTTAACATAAGACAAATATTTAGTTTCGAAAAATTTCTTTCAGTTTGGATTTTGATTAACTGCATCTTGTTTATTGTTATTATATTTTATTTATTTAACTCTTATTTCAAAAATATGTTCTTTTTTTCAAAGCAATTTTAAAGTAATCTCACAAATTTTTATTCTTTATTATTTTCTACAGAATTTTTTTGTGTTGAGATTTTGACTATCTCTAGCCTTATTTTCTCTTTAGTATATATTAAGTATACCAATTAGTATTTATTTATTTATCTTCGGACTCCTGTTTAAAATAATACATAAGAAATTAACAAAAATAAAAAAAAAAACATACATACAAATTTGGGCGGAGTTCACATTTAAATATGATCTTCCACTCAAATAATATTCTTCTTTTACAGATTCTTTGACTTTTAAAGGTTTTTTTCTGATGATTTTTAATTGTTTTACAGTTTTTTTAATATTTGCATTTTTTGCATTAACACAACGTACTCTTAACCTACCTCAATACACTGTATATTGGAGCGTCGTAACTTAACTTACGGTTTATTAAGGTAGGTCAAGATAACGCTGGGACAATATAATTTTTGTTATAGTAGGTCAGGATTACGCAGAATCTAGTGCATTATTTATTTGTTTTCATCAGGATTAATATGGAATTTATTGGGTAAGGTCAAGAGTACGCAAGGTTAATATGAAGTGAGTTGGGGTAGGTCAAGAAGACGCTAGGTTTCTTTTGAAAATTCATCAAGTCATTACGTTTGTATTAATATGGAATTTATTGAGTACGCTAGGTTACTACGAAATGTGTTGGGGTAGGTCAAGAGTACGATAGGTTTTTGTTTCCTAATTCATCAAAATAGGCCGTAAATACACTAATAATACAATCTCTTTATGAAAACTTTTGTAATTTATTCCTTTGCAATTTTAATTGGTGGCAGTTAAATTTTTCAACTTTTTTTTAAATCTGTTCAAACATTTAATTGTTTCTTTTTTGACTTGTTCTAAACAAAAACTGTCATCTATTATTATATTATCTATTAACTTTGAACAGTCAATTATTGCCTATTAACTAATAATTTATAACTGTTTATTATCAAGTAAATATTGTCTGCAAAAATCTTAGACATGAGAACTGTATCCACTATTGACTTTTGATTAACAAAATTCAATTGCCAAATATAAACTATTCACAACATATACTTAACTGAAGAGAACACCGATCGTCCTCCTTTTTACTATCATAAAATTTTATATTTTCATATTTTGTAATATAAATCTTGTCTTATTTTGTTAAAAAGGAGTACAGAAATATTAATAAATAATAAATAACTGTCACTTCTTATCTGTTATTAATTATTAACTTAACTAACTCAGTATAATATCTCAAAAATAATCTTTATTTTATTTTTATTTTGATTTCTTAAAAAATATGACAACTTCTATTCATCAACTATAAACTCTTAGCTGCCAACTGTCAACTATCAACTATTAACCAACTTTTTCTAACTATCTACTCTTGACAATCTACTGCTATCTATCATGACATTAACTGCCATAAATTTCCTCTAAAAGAGTGTAAAAATAGCTAATATAAAGCAAAACATAATCAATAATTAGAAAAACACGAAAGTATTTTGTAAATATGCAACAATGAGTCTTATAAATACTACGAAACAAATCACTTTTTAAAGCAACTACTTCTTCGGCTAATACCTCGACAGACATTGAATGAAATAAAGGTTAAGGACTTAAATACATTTATGTATTATTATTTATTTATGTAGAAGATGATGCCAGCTTCTTAACATGATTATACAAAAATAGGTTTGAGTGGAAGAACGTATTCATAATTTAAACTCCGCCCGTGCTTCTTTCATACAAAATTTTATGTATGTTTTTTGTAATGTATTTTTTAAGGAAGATCTGCAAATAATAAAACCAACAACTGTCCTATGATATTTATTGTTAAATATCAAATATAGATATTAACTATCAACTATTAACTAATTAATATCTCTTTTTCTAAAGAAGTTTTGGATGCGAACTTTAAATCATCAGCTATTATTAACTGCTAAACAACTATTAACTATCAACCTTAATTTTTTGTTACTGTCAACTATCTACTCCGAACTATCAACTAACATTAGATAAATGTTAGATATTAACTGTTAACTGTCACTATAGATTCCTACTAGAAAAATCTACCAACTGCTAAAAGTCAATTATAAACTGTTTATTTATTTATTTATTTATTTATTTATTTATTTATTGACGGGATTACTCCCTTTAAGATACAAAAAAAAAAACATATTATAAACACTTTATAAAATGCGATACAATAAATTTCAACTAACAACTACCAACTGTCGAAATCCTACAGATGACAACAGTAAGTCATCCACTATTAACTGTTAACTAACAACAAACAATTTCCAAGTATCAACTGTCAACAATCTCTAGTTAACTGTCATTTGTTATCAGTTATTCACAGTTTGTTGTCACTATAATCGCTA
Organism: Ontholestes murinus; assembly: GCA_963969525.1. Classification (NCBI taxonomy): domain Eukaryota; kingdom Metazoa; phylum Arthropoda; class Insecta; order Coleoptera; family Staphylinidae; genus Ontholestes; species Ontholestes murinus. The sequence goes on from OZ018387.1 coordinate 8,966,099, forward strand.
TTTATTTACTGCTAACTCATTATAAATTGCCACTAGGAAAATCTACTAACTACCAACCGTCAATTGTTAACTGTTAACTATTAATTACTAACTATCTAACAGTTCACTGTTAACTAACTAATGCTAACTGTCGAAATCTTACAGACGATAACTAAAGGCTCTCCATTGGTAACTGTTAACTAACTAAACTATCAAGAAACAATTGCTAAGTACCAACTGCTAATAATGTATTTAAGTGTCATTTTTTATCTTCTATTAAATATTAACTATCACTATAATAAAATAATCTTAATGCAGCATTTCTGTCCAATTTCAAAAAAAGGATATGATAACTGTAAGTCATTAGTTATTAACTATTAACTATTGATTGTCAGCTATCAACTGTCAATAATCATCTTCTGTTTAGTGACCACCATCTTCTACTGTAACTGTCAATAATTTATAGGTAACTCTTACTTGTTATCCACGTGCTATTATCTTTTAACTATCACTATAATTTCTTTAAAATAATCTTTGTTTTATATCATTCATCAGCTATTACCTGTTAACTGTTAACTACTAACTGTTAATTATCATTTTCTAACTATCTACTGTTGACAATCTTCTGCTGTCAATTGCCATATGGCATTTGTTGTTAAATGTTAACTATCAGATAATAACTGCAAGCGATTAACTGATTAATATCTCTCTTTCGTCTAAAGTTATGGAAGATACACTATGAACTATTAACTATCAACCTTAATTTACTGTTTAATGTCAACTACCTACTCCTCACTGTTAACTGACATCAGTTAAATGTCAATTAGCTATTTACTCTTAACTCACTATAAATTCCCACCAGGAAAATCTATCAATTACCAACAGACAATTATCAAATGTTAACTGTCTACTGTCTACTGTCGAAATTTTACAGATGACAAGTGAAAATTATTCATTATTAACCGTTAAATAACAACGAACAATTGATAAATATTAACTGTCACTTTTTAGCTGCTCTTAACTTTTAACTATTACTATTATTTCTCTAAAATAATCTTTATTTTATTTAATGCAATAAATATTTCTCTTCTCAAATTTTTAAATGTAAGTTATTAGTTATCAACAGTTAACTGCTAATTGCCAACAATTGCTGTCAACTATTATTTTCTATGTACTGTCGACATAATTTTACTATCGGTAAACTATTATCATATGTTATTTGTTCTTAAATGTCGACTATCACGTATTTACTGCTAATTGAATAATATCTCTCTTTTGTTTCTCAAAAACTTATGGAGGGCAACGTTAAATCATCAGCTATTAAATGTTAACTACCAATAATCAGTTATTAACGATTATCTATAAATTTCTGTTTCCTTAAAACTATCTGTCTTCTTATTAAATGTCAACTATTAGTTACTGTCACTATAAATTCCCACTATGTATTAACTATCAATAGTTAATGTTTAACTGTTAACTATTAATTTATGGATCTACTGTCGAAAAATTGTGGATGACTTTAAATCATCAACTCTTAACTATTATTTTTACCAATAATTAACCATAATTTTCTGTTTACTGTCAACTATTTATTCCTAACTCCCCACTGTCACCTGTTTAAAGTCAACTATTAGTTATAAACAGTTAACTGTAACTATACATTCCTACTAGAAACGTCTACCAACTATCAACAGTCAATTATCAACTGTTAACTATTCGCTTAAATTTCAATTAAGTGTGTTAACTATTCAATTTTAACTTTCTAACCGCCTACTATCAAGTAACTGATTTTATGACAACTGTAAATTATCCACTACTAACTGTTAACTAACAACACATGATTGCTAAATATCTACTGACAACAAACTATAGTTAACTGTCTCTTGTTATCAGTTATTTACTGTTTGCCGTCACTACAATCTTTATTTAATTTCATACATCAAATATTTAATTATGTCAACTGTAATTCATTTGCTATTAACTGTTAGCTACCAAATGGCCGATCATCATTATATAACTGTCTATTATCGAAAATCTAGTGGTATCAGTCAATTGTCTTCTGTTAATTATTGTTAAATGTCAAATATCACATATTAACTGCTAACTGTTAACGGATTAATATATTCCTCTCTCTCTTAAAAAAAAATAATTCTCAAAAAGTTATGGTTAACTACTTTAAATAATCAGTTACTATCTGCTATCTACCAATTATCATCCATAATTTCCTGTTTACTCTCAAGATAGATAGTACTGCTAACTCTCAACTATTAACTATTAGCTAATAACAATTAACTGTCACTATAAATTTCCACTAGAAACATCTACCAGCTATCAACAGTCAAATATCAAGAGTTAACTATTCATTTCTAAATGTAACTGATGAACTTTGTTATACATAATTTTCTGTTTACTCTAAACTGTCATCTATTAAATGTCGGCTATTAACTGTTAACGTCAATTATCGATTGTTAACTATTCATTTCTAGCTGTCTACTGTCAACTCACTGATGACAACTGTAAGTTATTTACTACTAACTGTTAACTAACAACAAGCAATTGCCAAGTATCAACTGACAAAAATCGATAGTTAACTGTCAGTTATTAACTGCTATGAAGTTTTAACTGTCAGTACAATTTCTCTTAAATAAACTTTATTATATTTTTCATCGTTAGTGGCTGAATGGTCAGCGCCTATGTCAAAAAAACAAGAAAAACGTTTTTTTTTTGTATCTCATACATCAAAGATTTATATTTAAAATTTCAAAAATTTATGGCAACTATATGTCATCAGTTATTAACCGTTAACCGTCAACTGTTTATCATCATTTTCTAACTATCTACAATTGACAATCTAGTATCATCTATCAACTGACAATTTTTAAACCACTTTTTAGGTGACAATTTCCCTCATGTGTCAAATTCAAGGTTACAAGCAATATGGTGGCACTTCAAATTACAGCAGCTTTGTTTATCTCGATAAAACAAAAAGGAAGAAGTGATAAAAAGTAATAAAATCTCAGTACCTAATTGTACGTTTAATTAAATATTCACTGTTTTATGTTTAATTCGTTATAATGTTACATTTTTGTATTAGTAACATTAACTATTCAATATTCAATTGTATTTTTCTAGTGACATGAAATAAATCTTATATAGAAATTGTTTATTCTGGAATTTGTTTTACCAAAAATAACTCGACCTCTCGTTTTTAATCGGAAAATGGCATGCACTCAAAATGTGTTTCTTTTAAGCAAAATTTATCTTTTTTTTTACTTCTACTTGTTCTAATGTTAATTATGTACTTTAAAACCCAAATTATGAATATGTTTGTATATGACTTCAACTATTTTAACGAATTTTGTAATGATGTTAGTATTTCGTTCTATCAATTATTTTTTCTAAGAGAGTAACTTTTTTGTAAAATCTACTTTAACCGTTGTGTTTTTAAAATTTTTATAAAATTCTAAATGTTAAAATTTGATAAAATTTTCAATTGTTTTAAAACATATTTTTAACTATATATTTAACTGAGTTTTTAATTGTTTTATAAAATTAACTTTTATTTAAGTTGCCGTACTTGTTCTTTGGCAGAAAAATAATAATTAAATGTTTTCACATTCTCAATTGACTTTCTTTGTATTGGAAATGTGTATGAAAACCTACATTTTTTTTAGCTTTAAAAATAATTATTAAAAATAATTAATTTAATAATATTACTTTTTTCTTTTATTAGTTTTTTGACACAGTTTTCAAATTTCTCTTTGTGGAACTCCATTCCATTTTTTAATATAAATTAACTGTACTTTTTAATTACTTAATTTTTTTATTTAAAATTAAATTCCAACTGTTTCTGTAGCTCTCTAATCATTGTACTTAAAAGGCTAGTTTGGTAGAGCGTTGAATTAATAATTATTAAGTGTATTAATTAAACTATTGATTTATTAAACTGTCATCTTTATTTTAGTGAGTGGCGGGTGTGCTAGACTACATTTATTTACTCAACAGAAATTTTGTTTCTACTTTAAGTATAGTATTTAAAATTTAAAATCAATATTTAATTGGTTATTCATTTTTCTTTGATACTAAAACGAAAGTTGGAGCATAATTTAAGTGTACATATATATTCACTATCCTAACTTTTAATTAGAAAACACAAGTAAGGGTTTTTTTTGAATAAATACTTTAATTAAATTATTGTTGTTTGTGAACATTTTTCTTAATAAGGTTCTCATAGATGTAACATTAATTGGAGTTGGAATAGTGGACACCCATCCTACATATATGCTTTGTTTCCAGAATGAAATTGATAGAGATCTTTCTATATGTTTGTTTGTCAAAATTTTCAATTTAATTATTTCAGAGTTGGTAAAGCGCTGAACTAATAATTGCATTTTAAAATAATTAAATTAAAGAAAAAAAAATTCAAAATATTAATTTTATAAAAATAAATTTACAATCCTTTTGGAAGTACATTTTCAACTTCCTTTATTGATATGTTTCGAAATGTCAACTGTCACAAATTCATTGGATTGTTATAATTTTTGACAACTTTTCGATCTATTTATGGCTTAAAAAAATAAAAAATATAGGAACAACATACCGTTTAATTGACTTATTGTAATAATTTGTAATTTTAGATGTTTCTTCCTCTTGGTGCTACTTTATGCTATACTTTATAAAGGACTTATTTTATTACTCATTAGCAATTTCTATTCCACACTTTTAAAATGTGTTTTCCTCCAAATTACAAGAATTTTCTTTTAGAATTGTGTAACTTCATTAAAGAGAAAACTTCTAGGGTGGATCATTTCTCACTCTAATTTTTAGAATAGTCACTAGATTTTTTCAATTTTTAAAAAAATATTTTAATTTGCGAAAATTTCCTTTAAAGATTGAATTTAATTTTTCTACCCTTTTTTGAAATTATGCTATTCAAATATAATTCTAGTGCCCTGAATTTGCTTGCTTTAATATCTCAAAATTTTCTTCTAGAGTTTTTGATATTTCTAGCGCTTTGGGTCATATTTTGTTAACACTTTTCTTCGAAGTTTTTGTACCTCTAGCATTTGCTTTTTATTATTTTTTAAGTATTTTCTATCATTTATTGAGTAATTTGTATTTTTTTAAAGAAAGATGTAAAAAGTATAAATAACAACTACTAGATGTAATTTGTTTCTAAATATCAAATATCAGCTATTAACTGATTAATATTTCTCTTTCTAAAAATGTAGTAGATTATAGCTTTAAGTCATTAAGTTATTACATGCTAAACAACTATTAACTATCAAACTTAATATTCTATCATTGTCAACAAACAACTAACATCAGATAAATGTTGTTGATTATTATCTTTTAACTGTCACTACAAATGTCTACTAGAAAAATCTATTAACAGCCAAGTATCAATTATCAACTGTAAACTATTAATTTCTAACTGTCACCTAACAACTGCCAATTTCCGAAACAGATGATAACTGTAAGTCATCCACTATTAACTAACTAACAACAAACAATTACTAAGTACACACTGCCAATGATATTTGTGATATTTGTGGTGATTCACTGGTTGCTATCGCTATAATTTTAATTTTTTTTATTAAATCTAATATTTCTCTTTAATTTCGCAAAAAAATAAGAATACTATAATTCATCAGCTATTAAATGTAAGGTGCCAACTGTCAGCTACCAACAGTTGAGCATCATTTTTTAACTATCTACTTTTAACAATATTCTTTCATTTGTCAACTGTCATATAGTATTTGTTGTTAATTTTTAACTATCAGTTATTATCTGCTAATTATTAACATATTAATATTTATTGACTAATGTTATGGATGAAAAACAACTAGCAACCTTAATTTACAGTTTAATGTCAACTATCAACTCCTAACTTTAGGTGATAAATAAACCTCTTTGGTTTTGAGAATGTATATAGTTTAATGCCGATGCTCTGCAAAAATTGTTTCGCTACACAGTGGCTCTATCAGGCAGATCATTAATTAATAATTGTCGCAGTGCACCAACATTAAACTGTAAACTGTGCAAATTCTCATCACCTATATAATGGAATTTCACCAAGTAAAAGCCTTATCAATTCAATATTTACTCCTAACTATTAGCTGTCATCAGTTAAATGTCAAATATTAGCTATTTACTGTTAACTTACTATAAATTTCTACAAGGAAACTCTACTAACAATTATTATCTGTTTAATCGAAAAAATGCTTAGTTCCATTGGTGTTGAAGTTGATAGTGAAAAGCTAGAATGAAAGTCTTAGTTCAGTTCAAAGGCAAAACCATAGATGTAAAATAGTCGAGTTCAGTATCAATAGAAGATGGTGTTGCTTCTGTTACTGTTGCCCAAGCTGCAGCTGCTGTTGAAGGAAAGAAAGAAACCATGAAAGAAATTAGAACTATCTAACGGTTTATTGTTAACTAACTAATGCCAACTGTCGAAATTTTATAGCAGATAACTAAAACTATCTGTCTTCTGTAAATGTTAACTTAATGTTATTTACAATTAACTGTCACTATTAATTCGCACTATGTGCTAAATATCACTAGTCAATTATTAACTGTTAAGTATTTCTACCTGTCTAACTAACTGTCCACTAACTACTGCGAACTATCGAAATCTTATAGATTATAACTGTAAATAATTCAACTGTCACTTGTTATCAGTAATTTGCTGTTTGCTATCACTATAATATGTATTTTATTTCATGCATCAAATATTTGTCTTTAATTTTCCAAAAAATTATGACAAGTGTAATACATCAACTATTAATTGTTATGTGTCAACTGTCAACTATGCAGTGTTAACCATCATTTGCTAACTATCTACTATTGACAATCTACTCTATCTATCAACTGCGATATAGTATTTGTTGTTAAATGTTAACTATCATATATTAACTGTCAACTATTAAATGATTAATATCTCTCTTTATAAAATAGTTGTGGGTGCTAACTTTAAACCATCAGCTATTAACCGCTAAAAAACTATGAACTTGCAGCCTTAATTTTCTATTTACTGTCAGCTATGTAATCTTAACTATCAACTAACATCATATCAGATCAATGTCAACTATTAGCTATTAATTGTTAAATGTTACTATAGATTCACACTAGAAAAATCTTCCAACTGCTAAGAATAAATTATCAAGTGTTATCTATTAATTTCTGTCAACTGTCTAAATATTACAGATGTCAACAGTAAGTCATTCACAGTTGACTGTTAGCTAACAACAAATAATTGCCAAGTGTCAACTGACAACTGTCACTTATTATTTTTTAACTATCTTTTGACAATATACTCCCATATGTAAATTGCCTATTGGTATTTGTTGTTAAATGGTAACTATCAGATATTAGCTGCTAACTATTAACTGCATAATATTTCTCTTTCGCATAAAGTAATTGATGATAAACAACTATCAACTATTAACTATCAACCTTGATTTTCTGTATATTTTCAACTATCTACTCTTAACTGTTAGCTATTATCTACTAACTGTTAACTCACTATAAATTCCCACAAGGAAAATCGACTAACAATCAACAATCAATTATTAATTGTTAAATATTATATTCTAACTATATAACTGCTTACTGTTAACTAAAATATTTCTCTTTAATTTCTATTAACTGTTAGCTACCATCTGTCGATCATCATTATTTATCTGTCTATGATCGATATTCGTGTGGTATCTGTCAATTATCTTCTGTTATTTGTTGTTATTAATCAATTTACAATTAACAGGTCATATGTGATAATTGATATTTGAATTTCTAAAAATGTTATAGGGATGACAATTTTAAATCACCAGCTATTAACTATCAATAATTATTCCTAATTTTATTTTTATTCCTAATTATAAACTATTATCTGTTAAATGTCAACTTTTAGCTATTAACAGTTAACTCTCACTATAAATTCCCACTATGTTTCAACAATCAATTATCAACTGTTAACAATTCATTTCTAACCGTCTAACTATCTACTGTTTTGTAACTGAGGACATTCAGAAATTTCAGAGTACCTTTGAGTATCCCAAAAGTTCCGTTTCGATAATCGTCACATTTATACCTAGGAGGATGCTAAGTCTCAAGTCAAGTTCTTGGCATTATTAAGGCTGTACTTACTGCCACCTCTCTTATATATATGTGACGCTGTTCAACAATTTCTAAGTATCAACTGACAACAATCTATAGTTAACTGTCAGTTGTTATCAGTTATTCACTATTTGCTGTCACTATAATATTTATTTTATTTCATAAATCAAATGTTCATGTTTGAATTCTCAAAAAATTATGGCAACAATCATTATTTAACTGTCTTTTGTCGATAATCTACTGATATATGACAATTCTGATTTGTTGTTAACTGTCCCATATCACGTATTAATTGCTTATTATGATAAAAAGTTATGGATGACTTTAAATCATGAGCTACTACCAATTATCAACCATAATTTTCTGTTTACTGTCAACGATTTACTCCTAACTTCTGTTACCTGTTATATGTCAACAATTACTTATTATCAGTTAAATGTAACTACAGATTCCCATTAGAGCTATCTCCCAACTATTAATAGTCAATTATCAACTGTTAGCTATTCATTTCGAACTGTTTAACTATCTACTGTGAAGTAACTGATGACTACTGTAAATTATCCATTGACAACCTTCTACAGTTAACTGTTACTTGCTAACAGTTATTTACTCTATGCTGTCACTTTAATCTTTTTTATTAAATTATGGTAACTGCAATTAATTTGCTATCAACTTTTAACAATCATTATTTAACTGTCTTTTGACGATACAATTAACGAACATATTAAGTGCTAACTGTAAACTGTTTAATATCTCCCTATCTCTTAAATTGCTCAAGCATTTATGGATGACAACTTTAAATCATCAGTTATTATCTGTTAATTATCAATTATCAACCATAATTTTGTATTTACCCCTAACTGTAAACTACCATGTATCACTATAAATTTCGAAAAATCTACCAACTATTCATTTCTAACTGACTACTATTAACTAACTATTGTAAGTTATCTACTACTAACTGTTAACTAACAACAATCAGTTACCAAGTATCAATAAAATGTATTAAAATCCTTCAGTTCGTTGTAGAAAATTTAATAATTATTTTAATGTTTTCGTATTTTTAAATGAATACTAAGTATCAACTAACAACTATCGATAGTTAAGTTACTTTTCTTCATTTTTAATGTGTAAGGTAAAACATCAAATATTGCGATACGATTCGTGGGTTTGGTTATTATTATATAAATAAGATCTTTTAAAGACGTTTTATGTCTCAAGACTTAAATTGTGTTACGTGGCTGCTTACCCTCTTGGCAATCCTCAGCGCAAAGCCTTCACAACTTCTGGAGCCATCGAAAAAATCCTTAGATCCATTAGTATTGAAGCTGATAAAAAGCTAAAAAAAAGTCTGAGTTCAAAGTAAATCCATCGATGCGTTTATCATTCAAGACTGTAAAAAAGCTAAGCTCAGTGCCAGTGATTTTGAAGCTGTTGCTCCAGCTGCATACGACCCAATGAAGAAAAATCTGATGATAAAGATGATGTATATGACTCTAATAGAAGAAAACGAAGCCCATGGTTTCTTTGATTAAGATAATTTTATTTAAAAAATAAAGAATCGAGTTTTTAACCAAAAATGTTCATAACAATTTCCATTCATAGTAATGTTTAGATTATTACAAAAATCTGATTCAGGGCCATCTTAAGAGTGTTTGAAATATTTTTGTTTCATTTATTCTGAGGTATTTAGCGAGGAGATACAATGGAAGTCATCTCCAGATAGTAAAATATCGTATAGATTCTTTAATGTTTAGATTGAGGTTAGAAATCCAATGGATTATCAAAATATGACTAATGTAAGTTATTAACTGCCAACTATTAACTATCAACTGTTAACCATCATTTTCTATCTACTGTTGTAATTCTACTGCCATCTGTCAAGTATCAATTTTTATTTTTTTTTAACCTTAAACTGTTCCAATATTAATTGTACAAATTATATTTTTTTGTATATAATATCAAATGTTTTTATCTCAGTAAAACTTCAATTATATTTTTCTTTGATCTGTTGATGTATGTAATTGTTTCCATTTTTATTTTTTATTTTGTCTTTATTTAAACAAAATTAAACTGCTTTTAATGTGAAATAAATATTTAACCTATTTTTTTAATCGTAGTTCTTATTAATAATTTTAACTGGTTTAAACAATTTTGCAATGTTTTTGCATCTTTTTTTAAAAATAATTTTAATCTTGTTTTGTTCATTTAACCGTTTTTATTAAAGCGTAACTTCTTTTTAACCTATTTTTAACTGCACTACGTTGATGAGACCAAGTTTAAAGAGACCTTCGTTAATATGTCACGTAATGCCACAGTGGAAAATTCATAGGATTATCAAATATATCTATTTGTAGTCAAAATTATTTAGAAAACTTACTTACTTAAAGAAATGAATCACGTTTATTTAATTTTATTCGCATGCCAAATTTGGAATGATTACCTTTTGATTTCGGCATTTGTGGAATTTGGGACTATTTACATGATCGGATGTTTGTGTGATTAGTAGTTTTCCGTGAATGGATTTGGAAATGTATCGGAATGACAGAATTTTTCAGCGGAACGCGAAAGCTCAGGCGCGAATGTCGCTGGTGGCGCCATGATATCAAATCGGCACGAGCGTCGACCATTCAGTTCAGTTCAGAGCACACCGACGCGAAGAGGTCTTGACACTCGACAGCGCCGCATGAAACAACATAAATATTTACAAAAAATTTGATCGATCGATTAGCAAAATCACCGTTTACTTTTTCGCGAGTGCACGGCCCTTGTGACAATGGGGTAAAAGTTTCTTTTTCTCCGAGTTGAATTTTAATAACGAGTGCTTGTAAACAAATAAATAATCATTGAAGACAATTTGATTACGTGATTTAAAGAAGAAAAAAAAAGTAATAATGGCAAATAAATCGACCGAAGTGCGGAACGGACACGAACTCGCCCCACTGAACTCCAGACAGGAGGGTAGACATGGAGTGACGATCGTCCTGCAGGGGCACAGGGGCTCGATAATATCGCGTGGTTCGCGTAACAGCACCGGAATGGAACCGGATCCTGACCGTGCGGCGTGGTCCGGGAAAATGCAGTTTTTCCTCTCCATCATCGGCTATTCGGTGGGCCTAGGCAATATCTGGAGGTTTCCCTACCTATGCCAACAAAACGGAGGAGGTACGCAGCACGCTTAAAGTATTTCATCAAAAAAAAAAAAAAACTAGAAACGTTACGGTGATGAGCGTTCCGATCTCATAATTACAGAAATGAAAAAAAATATTAATAATGCGGACGCACACGTGCTACCGTTAGCGAATTCGGCGTGTAATTGTGTTTCGGGAACTAGATTAAATTTAACATTCACCTTCAAATCTATTTCAGACGAGGCGCGAATCCAATGGCCCGAATTACTAAATCGTTTCGACGCGAGCTTTACAACTGAAAAATTTCTTGTATAGTAGTAAAATCACATTTAATACAGAGTAACAAAGCTCTGATAGAATTGGTAGACTCATAGTTAACATCAGATTCCCAAAAGTCCTCAGAGAAGACCATAAGAACTGAGTTGCTTGATAGTACTATAAAAAAAGATAAACATAAAAGAATTACAGAGTGGTTACGAGAGCTATAAAATCGAGAATTGACGTATTAAAGTAAAAATATTATAATTATCATAATAAAATTATTATAATAAAAGGATTAATTGAGCACTTGGTTATGTTTAACTATTTTGAAACATAACCAAGTGCTTAATTAATCCTTTTATTAACATAAAAATGTTTCACCACGGGTTAAGTGAGAAGCTAATTAATCTTAAAAATATTATATTCTATTTAAAATCAGAATTGAAATATTTAATAGATATTAGTAATAATCATTGTTATTTTAAAATTGATTATAAGATGATTCACCAATAGGATTGCATTATTAAATGAATTCTAAAGTAAATTATGAAGTAAATATATATTTCTGAAAAAGATATGTAGATTACATTTTTTGTCTTTCAATTGGTTAAATAGGCACATTTAGAAAACATTTAATTTAATTGGCAAATCACATCTAAATTACATTACAAAAACAACAAAACTAAAATAAGTAGAAATTATTAGTTAATTGTCCACAACGTACAGGACATTCTTACATTTTTAGCAAAATAATAGCCTAAGTTTTTTTTTTAATTTGAATACATTAACAAAAAACAGCTATCAACACATTATCTCATAAAAATCTAATTAAAAACAGCACATTGCACTTAAGCTTACATTTCCTATATCTCTAAGTTCTTATTTTTTTAGCTATTACATTGTTGAAAAAAAAATTAAGGCAGCATTCTAATTATAATAATAATAATAATAATACTAATGATAATAATAATAATAATATTTATTTGGTAGACCATATAGTGTACACAATATACATTTATAGTATTGTAAGCGTTAATATACAAACTTAAAGTAATATTGCATAATAACATCAAAACAATTTATCCAATAAAAAATGCATTCAATAATTTTTTCTATAAAGTTTTCTGTCGTGATCCTTTATCTAAGGTGTGCAATTAACATTTTACTTTCTTCATGCCAATAAGCAGTGTTCAACATTGTCAATTTCTCTCAAAAATATTTGCAAAAAATTCCACAATCCATTTTTTAATTTCGTAAAAAAAGACTCAAATTCTCTATGGCCTGAAATATATACATAAATTAAAACTATTTCTCCCTTATCTCTTCTTCCCATCCATGTTTTTATATTCCCTATTAATTTATGTCTCCACTTTCCTTTAATTTTCAAATTGCACAAGTTTTATATAATGTTTCCATTTAGCTTCTTTCTTAATATTTTCACTCCTTATGTCGATAATATTTTCGCTCTCATATAACACTTTCGCGACCGCTGTATATATCGGTAATGCAAAAGCCTGACGCCGCTAAAATTCATTGTTTTATTTTGCCCAGGACCGGGCATTTTGGCGAAACATTGGAGCGAATAATTAATCCCACGATGATTATGTGTTGTTTCTGATATTATTTTTGCCTAGAAAACTTATAAAAACTTCAAATCACTTTTTTTAATTTAAAAAAAAAAAAAAAAAAAAACTCTAGCCATCAGTCAGTAAGACAAAAACCATATTTTATCAATTGAAATAAAAATGCCGAAATATATGGCAAATATAATTCAAAACAGCATTGTATTTATCATAGATAAATATAAAAAAATCTGGGCGGAAGTGGAAGATCATCATAGGTGAACTCAGTCCATTTCATGTGCAGTTATTATTTATTTGTATTTATGCATGTATATATTTACACAATTTGTGTTAGCACATTGAATTAAACATTAAAATTAAATTAATTAATAACATAAATAATAAATACAAAAATTTATTAAAACCCCAAACCCATTTTTGTAGGTAATAAACAATTGAATAAAATTAAAGTAATATATGAACAAGAGTAAAATAAATAGTAAATAAACTTAATATTTTTTTTAATGTGGTAACGTTAAAAACAGGAACGTTACAAAATTTGCACATATAACTAGTCTTTTAGTTTTTCCTTGAGATTTGAATACTTTGCATGCTTTCTAAGGTTCCTTCTTTTTGCCTGTACTTAAAATTTTAATTAAACAATGCGATTTAATTTTCATAGATAATCGCAATGGCGAGTCGCCAGAATTTGTTTGAATTTTCACAGTTTTCACTTTATTTATTCCAATTAATCCTTTAGCTGCATTTATCAAATATAGTTCAAAAGTAATTTATTTATGGTTTAACATGTTAGAAATACAAAAAGAATTTTACAATAGGTAGCCTTGTTTTTTTTTCAAATTTATTAGTATTGAAGGCCAACCCACCAAAGCAGAATCAAATTTGTTCACGGACCACTTAAAGACCGATAAAGGGGTAGGAGCAGGTACATACGGTACAAAACCCGAGACAAAGATTTATGTCAGTCTCACTAAGGAAGACGGTGATGTCCAAGCAGAGGCGATAACTCTTCACCACTACACAAGAGAAATAGCAAGACAAGACACCAAAGAAGGTCAATTGCTACTTCTGAACCAAGACAGGAAAATAGTCAAAATAATAGTAAGTCTGATGACAGAACACTGCAAGGTCAACAAACATATGAGCAAAATAGGTCTAGTGGAAGAAGCACCATGCAGATTCTGCCTAGAGGAAAAAGAGAACTCGTTCCACGTCCTATGCCATTGCGAGGACCTAGCAAGGATTAGATATCAAAAGCTGGGTACTACAAACCCAAGCGAGGAGACCTATACCTAAGCCCCTCTGGCAGGGCTAATGGAACTAATCAAAGAGGCAAAGCTAGAGCTGGTCATCTGAGATAAGTAGGGATCCACAATAGATCTAAAAAGGTCCCTTTGAAACAGGCGCTGATGCCACCCATATAACATCTATTTATCTATCTAGTATTGATAATGGTCGAGTTGTGATTTGTTGAAATCATTTGCAACAGCACGTCATTTCGTCTAAGAAACTGTGACTCTCCTTCTTTAAACGGAGACCTTTAAGTTGCGAAGGTAAGCCTCGATTTACTCTTGCAGTTCCACATATTCGATTTTTTTTCATGCAACATTTTCGCTAAATTCACGCTATTATAGTTGTCTAGGTAAATGTGATGCCAAAAATTTTCAGTCAGAAGATTCGTCACAATATCATTCAATTTTTGGCTGGTGCCAGTATATATTTGGAAATTACAAATATATCCTGAATTTGCTTCATAAACCATTTACACCAAACGACCATATTTATTTACTTTAGCTAGATTATAAACCTTAAATGATATGCTTCCCCTATGAGGTAACACAGACTAATCTAAAGATAGTTGTTGCTTTGGTGTGTAAACGTGCTGAAATTTATTTTTGAAGTAATCCAAGATAGGTTTTACTTTATTCAACCTACTTTCATTATTTACATTTTTTTCATTGTTTGAAAAATGTAAATATTGTAAAATCTAGGCACAGTTTTTCTAAAAATAAGTGTTTCATTAACTGGACATGTGCTCCAATAATCAGTTATTTTATTTTTTTTACTTGTACCAAGTATATTCAGTCCAAAAAAATGCTTTATTTCTTAGACACTCAGATCACTCCACATCCAGGTGTTTATGTTGTTTATATTTTTGGAAGTTTTGGGCGTCGTATCTATTGGTTTCAGTAACAATTATATTATAGAATTCATCATCAACATGTCTGGAACAAGTAACTCATCAGATGATGATGCTGATTCCGGTGTTGATAATAACATTTTTCTTCATCTAGGTAAGATAAAACCAATTTCACTACCCTCGTCACTGTCACTGTAGGCATCAGCAACTTCAACATCTGATAAATATCATTACAAACTTCGGAAACAAATTCATCGTTATGTCTTCCATTATTTTTGATAAATTTTGTTACTTTTAAATAGTACTTGTGTAGCCGCGATAATAACACGAATGTTTTTGGAGGTTGAAGATTTATTTAACACTAACTGTATATTGACACACGATTGATTAAAGACTAAATGTTTTCTGATTTAATACTAATTTAAAAATGTGAAAAATAATCCCTTTTATAATGCGAGGGTGTTAGAGACTTTTGTTAAATTTATAATTATGGAGTATATAAGTGGTTTCTGGAATTGGAGATAAAGATTGTTTGGATTTAAGGTAAATATTACAGTGTGATTGATGAAAAGTGTACATAAATAACTAAGATTAATAGTGGGTACACAACACTGGCGAGAAAACTAATAGAAAATAAACATTTTGTTCAGACTGTTTATTGTTTAATCACTCTGACCAACACCGATCACCATACGCAACATCGGCTTTTATAAAGGGAAAATCCTGCAAACATAACAAGACGAATCCCTTCTTTTATCAAGTACACATTAACAAACACAAAACTTTAATCAAAACAGCAATCCTAAATAACGTAAAAGTACGTGAGCGGTCCCTAGCTCCACTTAAATTAAAAACGTAAAAATACGTGAACGGCTCCTGGCTTCACTCGCGCAGAAAACGTAAAAATACGTGAACGGCTCCTGGCTCGTATGGCAATAAACACGTAAAATTACGTTAGCGGTCGCGAAAGTGTTAACAAGTGAGTCAACTGGTGGACTTAATGCCAAAAATTCAACAGCTGATGTACAAATTATTCGATAGTCTCTAAATTTTCTTTAATGCCGCTCCGTAATTTTCTTCGATTTATATTGATTGATTAAAAAACTTAACTTTTTTTCAATATTTTTTCCTTTGATTTCTAATGAAGTAATTTTTTGGCTATTTGATAATAAGAATGATAAAAAATTCAAAATTTATCTATTTATGAGATCAGGCATTAATATTTGATAAAAACTGGGATAACTTTTAGTCAAGGTAATTAAAAACATTAATATAAAAATTTTGTTTTGTAATTTTATGTGAATGTGTATTACATTTAATTAGAAACGATTAATTAAATTGTTGCTTACTCTTGATGGAAAGAGATATTAATATTAGGCGAAGAGTAGCACTTGTTTAGCTCCAAAATTCTTTTATTTTCAGTTGCCTGACACGTGTCAGGCTGACCATTATCAAAGTTTAAACTTTCTGCGAAGACCGAAAACACTAAAAGTGCTACCTTCTGATTAATACTTGCTTTGCTACACTCTTGATGAAATATATAACTCACTGGTTAGGAATTAGGAATGATACACTTGGTCTCTTTCATATATTTACTATCAGTTTCCTGACACGTGTATAAAAATTAAAATTAAACAGTTTTATTTTCTATATTGGGTAAATAGTAACTCTTGTTTTGTTCCATATTGTTTTTGAAAATAAAAACAATATGGAACAAAACAAGAGTTACTATTTACCCAATATTAATATATGTTTCCATCAAGAGGGCAGCGCATCAAGTATTAACTTTAGTTTTATTTTCATACTCCTTTGAGAATGGCGAGCAATCGCCGAAACACGTGTCAGGAAACTGATAGTAAATATATGAATCAGAACAAGTGTATCATTTCTAATTCCTATCCAGAGTGTTACCTTCGATTACGTTCACATAAAAGAAGCGATCAAACATTTTTGGAATGATTTTATATGATCTTGTAATATAATTATATCCTTTTGATCATCAGATAAAGATTATAAAACTATTAAAAACAATTCTTTTTTTTCGAAGATTCTAGAAATTTCAAGTTCTTAGAATACACATTATGAGTACTACAACTTTCAAGATCTTTAGAATGTTCTTGTTTTATTTTAACAGATTTTTTACGACAATTTGATTCACAGGTCTAGATTCTTAGATGTTTTGATGAGTCTAAATTTTTCCATCGATTTATCTTTCAAGATGCAAGATTAGGTTTCTTTAAGGATTCAAAAATTTTCCGGAAATCTATCCTTCATAATTCTATTATTTTTTTTCAATGGTATTCTGAAAGTATGAAGGAGATATCGCAGGAAATTTGGAGCCATCCAAGAATTATAAAAAAGGAATTGCTGAAAAATTCATTTATCCTTAAATTTTGTCTTCATACTTAATAAAAAATTGCCAAAATTTTATTAATACGAAAACATTTACTAAATCTACACAATGAGTCTTTTCACAATATTTTTTTGAAAATTTCCTGTTTATTTCTTTTTCCTATTTTTTAGATTTTTCTATATTCTTTGATTTTATAATATTTTTCAGAAGCTTTTCTTTTCACTTCTAGGTTTGTAAAGCTTTTTAGAATTTTTCCCAATTTTCAAAAAATTATCCAGCAAATGCTTTTCAAATGGCGACAATTTTCTTCAATAAATTTCCAACAATTTTATTCCAAATTTCTAGATCTAAACACTTTTATTAAAGTTGTTATATTTCCAACAACGTCTCTATATTTTGAAATACATTTTCGATATTCCTACACTCAAAAGTGACTTCCTAGATTCTTCACACGGTTCGTTAAGTTTATCATTGGTCTTGTGATAGGTTTTATACATTTTTCTGTGCCACTTGTTGCCTCTATTACTTGTGAACTAAAATTTTTCATTATAACATCTAAATATTTAATCGTTAATTTAATTTCAATTTCTGTTTCTGTCTTCGCAGACTATTATTTTAAACTTTCTTCGAAGACCGAAAACACAATAAGTGTTACCTTTGATTACCTTCACCTAAGAGAAGCGATTAAACATTTTTGTGATGATTTTATATGATCAGATCAAATAAAGAATATAAAAAGATTAAGAAAAATTTAAATTATTTCTTATTCAACACAATAGCAAAATCATCTTCTACTTCTTTTTTCGAAGATTCTAGAAATTTCAAGTTCTTAGAATTTACATTGTGAGTATCTTTTAAGATCTTAAGAATGTTCTGGTTTTATTTTAACAGGCTTTTTTTAAGAATTTCCTTTTTAAATTTAAATTTCCTTTAAAGGTTCTGAACTGGTCTAGATTCTTAGATTTTTTAATGAGTCTAGATTAAAACTTAAAACTTCATGATTTTTTGTTTTTTTTAAGAGTTCTAAATTTTTCTAAAAATCCATGCTTTATAATTGTATTATTTTCTTCAATGTTATTTTGAAAGTACAAAGGAGATATTGTAGGAAATTTGGAACCATCCAAGATTTACTAAAAAAATCTGTTATTTTCGAATTTTATCTTCAAATTTAATAAAAAAAACACTTTTCATAAATCTACAAGAATGAGTCTTATTAAGAGTACACATTTTTCTTTAATATTTTTTGCATCTTTCCTGTTTATTTTTTTCCTACTTTCTAGATTTTACTACATTCTTTGATTTTATACAATTGTTTTAGAATATTTCCTTTTCACTTATAGGTCTCAAAGCTTTTTACAATTTTCAAAAAAATATCCAGCTCTTTAGAAAGCAATGAATTTCCAACCATTTTTTTCCAAATTTTTAGAGGTGTTTATAATTTTACACTTTTATTAAAGTTGTTATTTTTAAATTCTATTCTAGAATTTCCATATTATTTTTTACTTCTAGATTTTTAAAATTCACGAGAATGTTTTCAAATATTTGATCACATATACAATACTTTCGACGTTCCCAAACTCAAAAGTAACTTCCTATATTCTTTACATGGTCCGTTAAGATTTGTTATTGGTCTTGCAAATTTAGTACATTTTTCTGCGCCACTTGTTGCCTTTTTTACACATGAACTAAAATTTGGATTCACTTTAATTAAAAATATGCATTTTTAAGTTATGTGAAGTTTACTCTCTAATTAAATAGACACAGTTATATTTCTTACTTCACTAACTTACTTAATCACTAAATGTACATTCGAACATCACGTGTTCATTATCAATATAATGAATATAGTTAAATGTATGCTTTGATTTTCTGTAAATGTTGAATTCTAATTTTCTGTCTTTTCTAATAAATCTAAATAAGTACGTGGTTTTTTGGATTCAACCTCGTGCGTAATTATAATGCTGGGTGTTACCTTTGATTACCTTCACCTGAGAGAAGCGGTTAAACATTTTTGTAATGATTTCACATGATGATGTAATATGATGACAATCTTTTGATCATCAGATAAAGGTTATAAAACGATTACTAAAAATTTAAATTATTTCATGTTCACTAAAATAGCAAAATCATCTTTTTTTTATTTAGAAGATTCCGGAAATTTCAAGCTCTTAGATTTTACATTGTGCGTACCACAACTTTTAAGATCTTAATAATGATCTCGTTTTATTCTAACAGATTATTTTCAAATTACAAAAATTTCCTTCACGGGTTCTCAACTGATTTAAATTCCCAGATTTATTTTTAATGAAATAATGATTTTTTCGTTCAATTTATCTTTCAAAACTCAAAATTGTTTTTTTCAAAAATCTATCCGTCATAATTCTATTATTTTCTTCAATGTTATTTTGAAGGTATGAAGGAGATATAATAATAATAATATATAATATGTAAGACAGGAATACAAAGATGTAATAAATAAAATAAATAAATAAATTATAAAAACAATTTGGTATCCTTGAATTTTGTCTTTTTTTAATTTTAAAAATAAGAAAACATTTAGTAAATCTACCACAATGAGTCTTACAATTTTTTCTTCAATATTTGAATCTTTCCTGTTTATTTTTTCCCCTATTTTCTAGATTTTCTATATTCTTTGATTTAGAAGCTTTCCTTTTCACTTCGAGGTTTTTTAAAATTTTTCAAAATTTTCAAAAAATTATCCAGCAAATGCTCTTCAAATGGCAATAATTTTCTTCAATGAATTTCCAACAATTTTTTTCAAAATTTTTAGAGGTGTTTGTCATCTAAAAACTTTTATTAAAATTGTTATATTTTTCAACAACGTTTCTATATTTTCAAATTTCTTGTTGAGCTCTAGGATTTCCCAATTATGTTTTACTGATAGATTTTTAGAATTTTTCCGAATGTTTTCAAATATTTGATCAAATATACAACACTTTTGATGTTACTCAAAAGTAACTTCCTAGATTCTTCACATGGTCCTTTAAGTTTGTCATTGGTCTTGCAACAGGTTTAATACATTTTTTCTACGCCACTTGTTGTCTTTATTACATGTGAAACAAAATTTGTATTCACTTTAATTTTAACATCTAAATATTTCATCGTCAATTTAATTTCAAGTTCTGTTTCTGTCTTCGCAGATTATTATTTTATAAGTTTAAACTTTCTGCGAAGACCGAAGTGTTACCTTTGATTACCTTCACCTAAGAGAAGCGATTACACATTTTTGTGATGATTTTATTTGATCTTGTAATACGATGACAACCTTTTGATCATCAGATAAAGGATATAAAAAGATTAAGAAAAATTTAAATTATTTCTTATTCAACACAAGAGCAAAATCATCTTCTTCTTCTTTTTTTCGAAGATTCTAGAAATTTTAAGTACTTAGAATTTACATTGTGAGTACTACAACTTTTAAGATTTTCAGAATTTTCTTCCTTTAGAGAAAAAATATTTTTATTATTAGAAGTTTGTACAGTGAAGTGGCAGACTTAGAATTTCTTCTAATCAGTGGCTAAAGACCCGCAGTCTATCAGCCTGGATTTAACTGTCTAAAAACGTCATACTTACGAAATTAACCGTCTTCTGTCATTCAAAGGTTATGATTACTAATGAGCGCTGTATCATCTGCGCAAAGCAGCGGATTTGCGGATGGGTTGCGATAGAAGGAGTCGGGATTATAAAGGTCGTGTACATAAATATTATAGAGGAGTGTGGATAAGGGAAAACCTTGGTGAACAAAAGAATTGGATAAGGTATTTTTGAAGAGGAAGTTGTCAATTAAATTAAGGAGATGGGGTGGAGTTTTTAGGGAATGGCATTTGAACAGCAAACCTCGATGCCAAACAGAGTAAAACGCCTTGCGAATGTCTAGAAAGACTATAGCGGACTTTTGGTTTTCGAGGTGTGCTGTTGACAGTTTGAAGTCAGAATTGTTAATGGTAAGGAAGTAGAGCGGTGTTTCTTCCTTTATTTTGATAGATTTTTTTTAGAATTCCTTTTTTAAATCACGAAAATTTTCTTCGAGGGTTTCTTAACTAATAATATAAATTTATAGATTTTTTGGATCAATTTTTATTTCAAAAGATTATTTTTTTTGCTAAAAATTTTCGGAAAGTCTATCCTTCATAATTTTATAATTTTCCTCAATGATATTCTGAAAGTATGAAGGAGATATCGCAGGAAATTTGGAACCATCCAAGAATTATAAAAAAGGAATTGCTAATAAATTCTATTATTTTCAAATTTGGTCTAAAAATATTTAGTAAATCTACCACAATTAGTCTCACAAATTTTTCTTCAATATTTTTTTGAATCTTTCCTATTTATTTCTTTTTCCTATTATCTAGATTTTTCTATATTCTTTAACTTTATACATTTTTTTAGAAGATTTCCTTTTCACTTCTAGGTTTGTAAAGCTTCTTAGAATTTTTCCTAATTTTCAAAAAATTATCCAGCAAATGCTCTTCAAATGGCGATAAATTTCTTCAAAGAATTTCCAACAATTTTTTTCCAAATTTTTTAGAGGTGTTTAATATCTAAACACTTTTATTAAAATTGTTATATTTTCCAACAACTTCTCTATATTTTGAAATTTTTTATTAGGCTTTAGATTTTTCGAATTATATTTTACTTCTAGATTTAATAAGTCTAATATCCTCATGGCTGACGACGCGACAGCGTTTATATGGCTGGAAAAAGTAAGGCGACAATCAAAGACAACTCCAAGATCTTTAATTTCGTGATTTTTTTAATGAAGGGGATGCCGTTAATATTATATTCATGGATTACCACACAATACTTTTTCAAATTCAAGGTTAGCTCGTTTACATCACACTATATTCAAATTATTTTGAATAACATCGGCATAATCATTGTCATTAATAAAATTTTCACAGCATCTGCATATGGGCAAGAAATCGCAGTGATAAGATCATCAATAAATATAAGAAATATGAGGGGTCCCGAGTTTGAACCTCGAGGGACACCTGAGCTGGATATAAACTTTTGCGATTTGAAGTCATTATAAAAAAACTCCAATAATTTATTAGTAATTGGCAAAAAAATATCAAAATTTTCAATTTTTGTTTTGTTTTTCTTTTAAGTTAAAATTTTTATTAAAAAAATATGTTTTAATAAAATTGGTTCAGTTTCTCATTCTCTTTAACTTTTGTTTGAAAACTTTCGTAACATTTTTCTTTATTAAAAAAAAATATTGGGAAAAACAAAAAACGGTTTTGAGTAAACTTTCACTTTCGGTTTATAAATTTTCACCAAAAGCTTTTCAATTTTAGCTTTTAACGATAAAGTCTTAAGTTTAAAATTTACAGCGCCCGCAGAGATTCTTTATAGGGAAAGTAAAAATTGTTTGATTACCTGTAATTTTTCTTAATACTGCTAGTCTAAGCGCGCTCCGTAATCTTCTTCGACTTCTACTAATATTTAACAAGAATTTTGGCCGCATTCAAAAATTTCTACGTTCCCACAATGAATAGCAATTTCCTAGATCCTTCACATGATCTGTTAAGTTTTGTCATTAGTCTATCAACAGCTTTAATACATTTTTCTACGCTTCTTGTTGCCTCTTTTACACGCGAACTAAAATTTGGTTTGACTATAATTGCACACCTAAATATTACATCTTTAATTTAATATTCATTTCTTATCCAAAATTGTTAATTGTCCTCCTTCGTTTTTATAACGAAGCTACATTCGTTTTTTTAATTGATATCTTCAAACCTAGATTGGCAAATTTTTCAATAATTATTATTATTAGTTGGTAATTTTGTTTCAATGTTCATTCCCTCAATTCCCCTATTTCTTGTTATAATTAGTAAGTCATCAGAAAATCCAACTATTTCCACACCCTCTGGTAAATCTATACTAAAAATTTCATTGTAGCTAATGTTCTAAAGCAATGGACCCAATACTAATCCTTGATAATGCCTTAAAAAGCAAAACTAGTCAGTTTAAAGTCAGAGTAAATGTAGAAAAATTGTGAAACAAACCAAGTGTGATTTAATTTAAACCTTCATTAGTAATACTAATCCTTGTGGTTGACATTTTAAACTCTTCTAGTTTTCCCTCCCTACCCTCATTTACCAAAACTCTTTCTTCAAAATAGCTTTTATACATCCTTTGTAAATTATTATTTCCGCTATCTTGAAATAAAAGACTCTACAAATAAAATCGGTGCACACTACAAATATCAGGAAGCTCTTATGGATTTAAAAACACTGAATTATATTAGATTGGTATATTTTTAGAAAAACTAGCCGGGAATTACATATTAAATAAAGAATATATTCAATCCTGTGTAATTGTCACTGAAATGAGCTTTTATTTTAGAAGCTTTTCTTGCAATAAATGATATCATAAATATGCTGTGTATTAATGAGCATTGGCTTAAAGAAGTATCAATGTATAGTATATCAGTAAGAAAGTACTCACTAACATTTAGTTACGCTTGTCAACATTTTCAGCATGAAGAAGTGATTGCAACTAACTAAAAATCATATTAATTGGAAAAAACTTATCAAGTTTTAATAGCCTCTCTTTAGAGAAACACTATGAGGTCGCTGTATCATTCCTTCCATTTATATATAACATTTATAATATTACTGTCATTTATATATACAGATCGCACAACGGAGATTTTAATATATTTTTATCAGTTTTAAGTAGAATGCTGGATAAAGTTAATTTTCACAGAACTGTAATCTTTGGTGGAGGTTTCAACGGCAAATTTAATACGAGCGATCCTCAAGCCGCTCATTTATGTAATATTTTGGCCACATACAACTTGACAAGCAGAGTTAGTTTTAATACACGTAAGAACAACTGTTTAAATAATATTTTTTCGAACACAAAAAATACTGAAATAACAGTGGATGCTTGTGATTCTGGTTTGTCGGATCATATCGGTTTCCTGGTTAAAGCCAAATTACACAGCACCCCAAATGCCTAGATACATAAAACCATAAGGCCTATTACACAAGTAGGTATAAACATATTGCATGGTCTACTTGAATTCATGGACTGAAGCTTTATTGATAATCACAAGATTGCACCAGAACTCAAAATTAATTCGTTTGTATTTACTTTGCTCGAATATTAACTATGTGTGTTTAGAGAAAAATTCGACTAGATAACATCAGGTTAAATGGTTAAACCGTGCTTTAAAAGATAATTACATAAAATACAACTGTCAATACCTACTGCTCTTAAAAAGCGAAAATATCTGCAAACTTGATATTATATTGGGAACTAAATAACCACCCTACATGCGCAAGTAAACTTAAGCTAAAACCCTGACATTTATTTGTCTATATCATCTATGAAATCCTTGAAAATTAATCGACTTACAATGAATATAACACAGATTAATATGTATAATTGGTAGGTAGCCTATAACCCACCCTCCATTCACGTAAACACTAAAACATAATCTTCGGAGTGAAAATTGACATTAAGGAAATATAATCGTTAATTGCAATATTCAACCTCTAATTAATTCTTCTTAGAAAGTCTCATTATAAAAGAAACTAGAGATTATGACAGTGCTCACATACTGAATATAAGCATGAATAAGAAATCAAAAGACATTTACGGCTTAGATGCATGTTTATTGAAAAAAATCTACTAAAAAAGCTCCTTATTTAAGTAATTTGCCGATTTTCGTTAAGAAAAACACCACCATTTGCTTCTTAACGCTTCGAGAACGAACAATTTTTTGGCTCTGCTTCACATGTGAAGCCTTTTCTATCTGGCTCATATGCATAAAATCCACGACTCGTCACCTATGATGATGCTGTATACAGCTCTGCATGCAGAACAGTTGTATTTGGAAATCATTTTACAGCACCAATCGACACGAACATTTTTTTGAGCAACTGTCAACAAATGTGGAATCAAACGCGCACACAACTTCCGAACACCTAAATGTTAGTGCAAAATCTTATATATGCTATTCATCCCAATGCTTAAACTTTTCCCGATTTCGTGACATGTCATATGACGATCTTCTTCAATTAGTTTTCGCAGAGCATCACAATCATCTACCTTCAGCTTTGATTTATAGGGTTGGTCAGCAACTATAAAATTATCTATACTATAAATATTGTTGTAGATCCCAATAATTTTGAGTACCAGTACCAGTGATATAGAAAGAAAACAAATTATTGAGAAGGTCTTTTAACTTTATATAGATAATTTACAAATACAATCAAAATCAAACATATTAATCTCTAATGTGATTATCTATATTTTATGTTAGGTCATTTAGTAATCGTAAACGTTTAAAATCTGAGAAAAAAAAACTGGAGTAAAGGTGTAATGGAAGCCCTGCTCTTAGCCGCACGCCATGCACCATACACGATTCACTTTAATGCTCGTGTAACCTAATTACGCTTATTAACGCACACAGAATCACATTATACATTAAACAGTTACGTAACGCGTTCAGGGTGGACAAGGTCGTTCGGCGCTTAAATTTGCTAATTGTAAAATTATTTATAGGCGAGGAGTGCTGCACTTGGACGTACTCGCTATTCTCACCGTATAGTCTGTGTTTGCCGTGTGTAAAGCTCGTAAAAAATGTGTAGATAAAAAAATATGATTTAGCACAATAATTAAAATGATATAAAAAATAAGAGATTAAGTAATTAAATTTTTACACGAGTATGTGTAGGATGTTGCATCGCTCCCAGTTGACACATAAGAGCAAAGAATATCCTTTTTAGAGCTATGAATTAGAATCAAATTTAAATCAGAAACTCTTGAGTCAATAGAGAAGAAAATAAATTGTGAAAACATATGTTCTCATAAGCTTGGGATTGCAAATACCCCAGGTCGAAGCCATACCTGTTGTAACGGTATGCTTTACTGGATTTACAATTAAAGACATTTTTCCTTGTAGTTTTGTAAAATTGAGTGGTCTTGGTATTAAACATAAGTTATTTCAAATTTGAGTTTTACAGGAAATTCTTTTAGCCAAGATCCAATATCTAAACAATCTAATAATCTACTATCAAATTATTATAGGACTACTTTTCATATGTGTAACAGAAGAGTATCAAATACTTGAGGCTGTTAGTTGTTGAAAGTTCATATTCTTATTCACTTTTCGTAAAAACTGTTATCGTATTTGATTTACGAATTACCAAAGTGATTGTACAAGAACTTATCAGGTTTAATAATTTAGTTAGTAGCAGTAATCACGAGTTGATCTGGTTGATTTAAACAATGTTAATTGTTATATTAGTTCTTTAAATTAATTTAATTTTATTGAAATTTTTGTATCTCTTTGACAACGTTTTTATATTTTAACAGTCTTAGCAAACATTTAATTGTAATTTTAGAAAATTCAGCAGTGACTTTGATTATAATTGTTTATACATATAATAAATTAAAATGTGACACTTCTAACTGTTTGTTAAACAACTTTAACTTCTTAAGTTTTCTAATAACAATATTCTTTAGGAGTTTCAACTATTTAATCTATTCCTAGAAATACAATCGTTTTCTATTTTTCTCTAATACTTCTTGCTTTGAAGAATAATCTTGACAAATCGAGTCCTCGTTCTAAGCTTTTTCACTACCTACATCTAGACCGGAAATAGAAGACTTGCCATTATCTACATTTTTGGTTTTTGCAGCTTACGGCTTATTAGGTTTTGTTTGCTGCCCCATTTTAACATCACAACTTATAATCTGAGCTTCTACTGATTGCAATTAGGTAGATTTTTTTGACATTTGTATCCACATTTTTGACTAATTTTGATTCCTAGGTAAATAATAAAATTTTCTGGTTTAGAGTAGAACAATACAATGAAGAAAGTCATTATAGCCCAAAATTTAGCAATCTAGTGCTGAAATATAATCAGAATTGCTAAATCAAAATGCTTTCCATATTTAGTGACATAAATAATAGAATAAACTGCATATTTGCACAATATTCTCCTACTCTAATATGGATATACCATACCGCATATAATCTAGAATAGATGTTAAAAATCTCCACCTAGTATGTTAATTACGTCTCTTAATTAGAGTAGGAGATTCCATCCTTAATATCTACTTATCCGGAAACTTAAAAACAAAATTATCGAAATTTACTGCCAATCGGAGCTTTCGCATATTATGAAAAAATCGTCTTTTCTACTATTATTCTCGAGTCATACCTGACTCATCAAAATAAACTAATTTTGCTGAATTAAGTCTTTTAAAATGCTTACGTTTAATGTTGAAACAAAAAAGGTTTGTCATTGTATTAATTTAGAGTTTTTGTTAAATTACTCTTCTTATATCTCATTAATCACTTGGTGAAACATTATGTTAATATATAGGTTTTATAATTAAATTCACTTGATAATGGCATTAAGCCAAAACTAGTTAAAAATAAAAAATAAAATATTTGTGAAACTTCTTATACTATTTTGACATTTATTGATTCCTAGAAGCAAAGTGTTTTTATTTTTGACCAAAGGAGTCCTTTTCTAGTTATCTTCACTAAAAACATTTAGAAATTCTGCTACTCAAGACAAGTTTTTTTTTGTTTATTATGTTGAACATACCATTTATGGCATTTATAATTTTTGTTGCTTCAAGAGAAAACAATTTTTTTTAATTTACAATAAATTGTGTAATTGTGAGGAATACTAAAAAGGCAACGACGATAAAATATGTCTTAAACAGTAAAATATTAATCTAACTGTTGGAAAATTATTTCTTTAAATATATTTTGAAATACCTTCCCGACAAATTCTAAATGACCTCTAGCATGTATCATCTAATTTTTGTCACTTATAATTTGTCATATTTCCTCTTTCATCTGAATCTGTCATTTTCCATCTGTCAACTTTCATCTATCATCTGTAATCTGCTGTCTGTCTTCTGTCATCTGTCATCTCTTAACTGACAACTGTCATCTATCATCTATCATCCGTCATCTGCTATTTGCCATCTAGTGTCTCTCTTCTACCATCTCTCATCTCTCAACTGACATTTGTCATCTGATATCTGCCATATATCATCTGTCATCTGTTGTCTGTTATCTGCCATCTGTTAAATGTCATCTATCACCTCCTAACAGACATTTGTGATTTGCTATTTGTCATCTGATATCTGCCCTCTGTCATCTGTCATCTGACACCTGTCATCAGCCACTTGTCCTCTTATTTTCTCTTATAAATTCTCTTTTTTTACATACAAATTTGAAATGTTTAATGACTTCTGAAATCTATCATATATTATTTGGTATTTATCATATGTTATCTATCCTTTGTCATTTGAAATCTGTCATTTGTAATCTGCCATTTGTCATCTGAAATCCGTCATCTATCATCTGCCATCTTATATTTATATTAGTCGTCTGCTGTCTGCCACCGGGCATCTATTAACTGTCACCTTTCATCTGTTAATTGTCATCTGTCACCTGCTATCAGCCAGATGTCCTGTCATAATTAATTTCCTCAAAATCAAATAGCAAAGACGAAAAAAAAAATGGTTTAAAATAAAAATTTTGAATATATTTTAGACTAACTTTAAGTCATCTATCCTCTGTTTTCGGTCATCTGTAATTTTTCGTCTTTGAAATGAAGTTTTACAACGTCTGCCATAATAAAAAAAAAGTTTTCTATGAATATGTTATCCTCTGTCGCATGTTCTCTGTTTTTTGTCATGTCTAATCGACCATCTGAAGAATAACTGTATTTCTTTCATTCGTAAACCCAATTTCTGTATAAAAATTGTTTGTTCTTTAACATCTATCAGTTTTGCTCTGTCCTCTGTCTTATGTCAACTGTAATCTGTGATTTGGAGAAATGCAGTTTTTCAACGGCAGTCGTCATTTTTATTAGAAAAAATTATGGAAATTTTTTGTTCTTTGTCATCTATCATCTGTGCTCTGTCATCTAAAAAAGTGCAGTTTCCAACTATAACCGCCATTTTCTCGAAAATACCCTGCTATTTATCATCTGTTAACTGCCATCTGTCACCTGCTATCTGCCACATGTCCTCTCATAACTCATTTGGAATCTATCCTCTATCTTTTCTTATCCCTTTTACGTTCTTAAAATAAAATATCGCAGAAATGAAACAAATTTGATTAAAATTATAATTTTGAATATATTTTAGATATCTAACATGAAGTATATGTCATGTGTAGTCTATCCTCTGTTTTCTGTCATCTGTAGTTTTCCAACGACCGCCACAATTCAAAAAAGTTTGTTATGAAAATTTTCTGTTTTCTGTCATCGGTTATCTATCTATCTATCTATCGTATGTCCTCTGTAATCTGTCATCTTAAACAATATAGTTTATTTAACAATTGGCGCCTATTTCTCGTAGAAACAATTTTTTATTAAAATTTTCTGTTCTTTGTGATCTATCATCTGTGCTCTATCCTCTGTCTTCTGCCATCTGCAATCTGTTATCAGGAAAAATGCAGTTTCGCAATGGCCGCCGTTAATTTTTCTAAAAATCAAGTGCCTTATGAAAAATTTTTGACAAGGACAAAGCGCAGATGATAGATGAGGACAAAGAATCATCTATCAACTGTACTTTATGTTCAGTCATCTGTAATCTAAAAAAATACAGTTTGCAACGATAACTGTACCTTATGAACGTTTTATGTTATTTGTTATCTGTCATTTGTAAAAATGCCGTTTTCTCAAAAGAAAACAAGTTTTCTATGAAATTTTTTCTGTAATCTAATCTTTATCTTTTGTCATCTGGAGATAATGCAGTTTTCTAACGACCGTTTCCATAATTCTCGAAAAAACAAATTCATACGGAAATTTCCTGCACTTTGTCATCTGTCATCTTCTATTTGTCATCTGTCACCTGCTATTTTCAACTGCCCTCTAACAACTTATATGGATTTATTCTTCAGTCATCTCTTTTACCTCTTCTGTTCTCAAGATAAAATTTCAACGATGAAAACATAAATTAGATAATGTAAATAACATTTAAAACATTTGTTTAAATTAAAATTTTGAAAACAATTTAACATCTGTCATATGTGATCTATCATCTGTCGTATGTCCTCTGTCTTTTGTAATCTGTCATCTGTCTTCTTAAAAATGCAGTTTTCCAACGACGACCGTATTTTTTAGAAAAACATGTTCTGTTCTTTATTATTTCTTATCTGCGATTTAACCTCTGTATTTTGCCATCTGCAAAATTGAACGTTTTCAAATTCTTTATTAAAATTTGTTTTTTGTTTGTCACCTATTATCTGTGCTATGTTCTCTGGCTTTTGTTATCTATAATATTTCATCTCAAAATTTGCAGATTTTGAACGTACTGCCATTTTTGCACGTATAGACATTTTTCTTCTTTATCATCTCAAAAAGTTGGTTAACAAACGATTGTCGCTATTTTTCAGGAACACCTAAGTTCTTTCACTAAACGTTTTTATTCTTTATCGCTCTTTGTCTGCTGCTAAGTGTAATCTGCCATCTGAAAAATTGCAGTTTTTTTATACTATTGTCGCTATTTTGTTACTAAAGTTTTTTTTTGTTATTTATCATCTATCAGCTGTATTCTATGCACTGCCTTCTGCCATCTGTAATCTGTCAACTAAAAAAATGCAATTTTTTAACCACCGCTGCCATTTTCTCTCGAAAAACAAAAGAAAAGTTTCTGTACTATGTTATCTGCCATCTATACTCTATGCTTTGTTTTCTGACACCTGTAGTCGTCATCTAAAAATTATAGTTTTTATAGGAATGTCGTCATTTTTCTTGAAAGCCTATGCTTTATTATTACAAATTTTTATTCTTTGTTATCTTTAATCTGTGTTCTGTTCCCTGTCTCTGAAAAACAAAGCCCTTTATTAATATTTTCTTTTCTTTATCATATGTCATATATGCTTCATCTTTTGTCTTCTGTCATCTGCGATCATTCATCTGAAAAAATACACTTTTTAATCGTTTGCGGTAATTTTTCTCGATTTTGATCACAGTTTATGTCTTCTTTATCATGTATGCTCTATCGTCTATCTTCTGTTATTTGTTATCTTTCATCTAAAAATTGCAGCCATTTTTTTAAGTAGAACTAAGTTCTTTTATAAAACATTTTGGTTCTTGGTTACCTGTGCTCTATCCTCTGTCTTCCATCATTTGTAATCTGAAAAAAATGCAGTTTACAATCGATTGTCGCTATTTCTTTAGAAAACCCAATTTTTTTGTTCTTTGTCATCCTTTGTCTTTTATCATCTGTAATCTGCCATCTGAATATATGCAGTTTTTAGACAGTTGTCGCTATTTTTCTAAAAAGTAAAAGAAGTTTTTGTGATTTTTCATCTGTTATCTTTACTCTATCTTTTATCTTCTGTCTTCTGTAATTTGTCAACTGAAAATGCAGTTTTTAACGACCGCTGATATTTTACTTGGAATATAAAGCTCTTTAAAAACATTTTCTGTTCTTTGTCATCTGTCATCTGAATTCTGTCATCAAAAAATCCAGTTTTTAATCGATTGTCGTTAATTTTCGCGAAAGCCTAAGTTTTTTTTATTACAAATTTTTCATCTTTGTCATCTGTCACCTGTGTTCTAGCCACTGTTTCTGAAAAACGCATTTTCTGTTCTTTGTCATATGTCATCTATGCTTTATCTTTTGTTATCTGTCATATATATTCCGTCATGCAGTTTTTAACAGATTGCTCGAAAAAAAAGTTTATTATCACAGTTTTACTGTTCTTTGTCATCTATTTTCTGTGCTCTAACCTCCATCTTTTCTAGTCAGTAATATTTCATCTAAAATTATCTGTACTCTATATTCTATCTTTTGTTATCTGGAATCATTCATCTAAAAATTGCACGTTCTAAACGATCGCAGCCATTTTGCACGTAAAACTAAGTTTTTTATAAAAAAATTTGATTCTTCGTCATCTGTCATCTGTGCTTTATCATCTGTCTTCTGTCATATGTAATCTGTTTTCTAAAAAAAAATTACAAGCGATTGTCGCTATTTTGCTAGAAAACCTAAGTCTAAAGTTTATTCTTTGTCATCATCTGTAATCTGTAATCTGAATAAATGCAGTTTTTTTACTAAATATTTTTGTTATTTGTCATCTGTTATCGCTACTCGATCTCCTGTCTTCAGTTGACATGTGAAAATGCAGTTTTTAACGACCGGTGCCTTTTTTTGGAAAACAAAGCTCTTTAAAATAATTTTTTGTTCTTTATCTTTTGTCTTCTACGATCTATCCTTTATGTTCTGTCATCTGTCATCTAAAAAATTCCAATTTTTTAATCGATTTCCGCTATTATTCTCGATAAACCATCTATCCCTAAAAAACAAAGCATTATAAACATTTTCTATTCTTTATCTGCCATCTATGTTATATCGTCTGATATCTGAAATCTGTCATCTAAAAAATGCAGTTTTTAATCGATTGCCCTCATTTTGCTCCAAAAATCAAGAAACCAAGTTTTTTTTTAATCACAATATTTGTTCTTTATCGTTTGCCATCTGTGCTCTATCCTCGGTCTTCTGTCATCTGGAAATAAGTCATGATTGAACACAGGTGAGGATAGAATACAGGTGACAAATGACAAAGAATAAAATTTTGTAATAAAAATAACAATCGTATTTTTATTTTAAAACAAGTTTCTTATACTGTTATCAGTGCTCTATTTTCTGCTTTTTCTCATCTGTCATCTGAAAAAATAAAAATTTCAAACATTTATCGCCATTTTTGTCGAAAAAAACAAATTTTTTTATGATTTTTTTAATTCTTTGTTATCTGTCATCTGGGTTGTATCCTCTTTCTTTTATCATCTGTAATCTGTCATTGGAAAAAGCTTAGTTTTCCAACAGGCGTCGTCATTTTTCTTACAGAAACAAATTCTTAAAAGATTTGTGTTCGACCTTGAATCGTTTTTTTTTTTAATAATTCCTCAATAAAATTTGATGTTAAAGGCGCTTACTTCATTTGGGGTAGGTCAAGAGTACGCTAGTAGGTCAATATACTATCAATTGAGGAAGGTCAAGAACACATCGGATTAAGATAAACCATGTTGAGGTAGGTCAGGAGTACGCTGGATCAATTCGCGCCCGATTTAGCTATATCGATAATTTATTGAGGTAGGTCAAGAGTACGCCAACCCAATTTATTGATTGATTAAGGCAGGCCATCATACATTTGGTCGATATGTGATAAATTGAACAATTAGAATTACCTAAAAGTAATGAGAATTTCTTAAAAGAAAAATTTAAGAAGATTTTGCTTTAAACAATTTAAAGGATTTTATTTAAAATACAATTGAGGGATTTTTAAACGAGAGTATAAAACGTACATAAAAATAATTTGAATGAAGATAAAACAATTAAAACAGTTATAATTAAAAAAAAACTGTTAAGATAATCCTTTTAAAATTTTCCTAAAACATTCAAAATCATCATTTATGTGCTGAAAATTATTTAAAATCTAAAAACAATCCATAATTTTTTAAAATAAAATTAAAAATTTTGGATAACTCAAATTTAAAAGTATTTAAAAACTATCTGAAGTGAAGTTGAAAAAAAAGCACTAGGAATTTATGAAAAAGATTCAAAAGCATGTTAGAATGTTGACATTCTCATTCCAAGTATGACAAATACTTTTCCGCAAGTGCATTGGTTCTGGGGGAGAGTATTTTGAAGAATTTTAAGCCGGTACGATCAATAAATATATTTTCCCATAAAATGTGCATTACTTTTATAAAAGACCCTGTAAAATATTTTTAAATACTTATGTTGAAGTTAAATTACAATTATTAAATTTATTAAATAATTTAATTTGTTGCAATAGAACAATTTCAAAAACCTTTTTAAAAATCTTCTTGGTAATAAATTTTTATGACCAAAATCACTCTCATATCGACTTTCAATTAGATAACTCAGTGCAAAGCTATTTAACGTTTAAATTCTTTGAAAATTAATAACACACCAATTACGAGTAGCTGACTAATGTCACTCTTGTTAGACCGTAGTGGAAAAGTACCAGAAACCGTACCTCGCCTGGTACTTAACACAAAAATACGAGCCTATCATATTTCGCTGCTTCGTTCAAATTACCAACGGTGCGATAAACGATAAAAACAATGCCTGCACATTAATGTTTTGATTATTGTTGAATGTTAGTAGAGCCAAGGTTGACATTATTCGACGATAGTGCAGAATTTTTAATCGTCTTGATAAGTAAATTGCTTACTTATTAAATACGTGGTATTTTATCTAATAAAATAATTCATTCAAAGAAATAATTAATGATGGTAATTGTTTAAATTAGAAAAAAAAACGAGAATTGTTCTATATAATCTTTAATTAATTTAGGTAATAATTGAGAAAATAAACAATTTAATTATATTTAAGTACAGTTCAATGGATTTCTTTAAATAAATTTTTTTTAGAATTACGTTTTCAGTGTGTATAAATTTTATCGTCGCAATGAAGTATAGAAATTCGCGTGTAATGTTTTGTGGAGGGGCACGTGAACCATAGGGTTTTGAAATTCTTGCAGTCACGTGTCTCGGTGTACGTCGTGTATTGATTTTGTCGGAGGTGCGGGAAACGAGGTGAATATTTCAGAAGCGGAAATCGATGCGGTGTCGTGTAATTTTCTGTACGTTTCAATGTCAATGGTTTTCCATTTCTATTAATGGAACCGTATTATGTGCCGGAATTCGTTTTCGGATAATCGACTGTGTATCGATTGTGCGAGTAGATACATTAAGGTTTGACCTTAAGATAATTTAACTTTAACGATAAACCTATGTACGGTCATTAATTTTTTTCTTCTCGTATAGGAGTTGGAATTTTTATTAAACTATTTTGGCTAGGAAAATATAAGGGGAGTAAATCAAAAAGCATTTTTGGGCTGCAATCAAAACATCGTGTTTTTCGATGCGCCGAAAATATTTCTTGGCAGAATTTAAGGTGTAATAGAGAAGAGTAATCGCTATTGCTACACATGTAAAACTTGATTATGGCATTGCTGATAATTACCCTTAATACATTTTGTTTTAAATAGAGTCATTACAATTGTAGGCGAGAAAGAAATAATAATCTCTTCTTAACTTTATTTACTATTAACATATAACTATAAAAAATTATTTATTCTAAAATAACTTCAATATATTATAGCTTCTATAAAGATTTTAATTTTTCAACTGGATTGTATTGTAATTATCAGCTTGGTTTGCAATTTGTAACATTTAGCATCTGATAAAATCGAAAGAAAAATAAACGACTTCTATTGTATGTCGATTACTGTAATAAGGGGTTGATTTAGTACACGTGTCACGAAGAAATGGTGAGTAATATTTAGGGTCGCTGAGGGATTGCAACCACCTCACGTACCTTCGTAATCGGACCCAATCGAACACGCTATAAAAGTATTGTATTTCAAAAATTACTCGTTCCCCTGGACGTTATCAAATAAACTCTTATAGACTTGTAACTCATAAATATAAAACTTGTTCAATGCAAACTGTTAAGATTTTATTGAATTATTAATTAAAGTGATAAAATCCATGATGCTACAGTACATTCCCACCCACCATCTGAAATCGTGGCGTTCGGCGTGAATCTGCCCTTTCATCCCAGATTACGTAATTTCCTCTGGTCGCAGAAAACGTGCAATTTTAGAAGCGTTACGTCGCCACTTTTATTATTAACAATTGTGTGCGTCGCCTCGTACGTGGGTGCCCGTCGCTGACGCAAAATATTCCGATAACAATGCGCCAATTATTATTAATAACGAAATCATCTGGCGCGCACGAATTTCAATAAATTCCGGATTGGGATTTGTTTTAATTGAAGTTCACGGTACTATAAATTGCCCGTTCTATTAGACCCAAGGACGTCCGACTAGTTCTACAAAAATAATAGATATTCAACAAGATTTATGATATAAGGAACATCATTTAAAAAATCTTCTTAGTCTTCTTTAAATAAATTATTTAAGTTGTAATATATTAATTAATCATCTATTTTTTATTGGCTTAGGATTTGCAACTTTCCAACCTTAACTATCCACACAAATTAAATTCCAGCACCAGATGAAAGCGATTGATGGGACTGATCGGAATATTCATCGAATATCTGAAGGCAGCGTAAATTCGCAATAATGGAGCAATTAATCCATTTGCGCGCATAGGAACTTGACATTGATTTGATGATTTGATTAAGCGCGTACAGCGCGAATAGAGCTAAACTCAACCACGTTTCTGTCCTTGTCCCTTGGACAGAAACAGCACCGCCGATGTCAATTTAGCTGAACACACGATGCAGGCGTGCAAATACATTTTTTTTGCTCCCCCCACAGAGCTGTTATAGATTTGTGTAAGTGCCGCAATTTATTTGCAGGAAATCTCATTCAATTATTTTACTCGAGCTGTGTGCCAAATTGCTGTGTGTAATTCATTAGGTATGCCATTTAAATTGTATTGTTACTTAATATAAGAAAGGTTTTCAACAGTTTTTCCTCAATTTTCTTAAGCCGCCATTTTGTTTTCGATAATGGAATAGCAGTACATACTATAAGCATTCAAAACTATAATATTTCTAAATATATTTTGAAAATTTGAAGCTAATTCTATTGCTGATTAGGTTTTGACGATTATATAAATCACCGAATGCATTTTCTCCTCTAAGTTTTGATTTTCTTAAGACGCCATTTTGTTTCTGAGTATTAAATCACTGTGATTGCTATGAAAAATCTAAACTGTATTATTTGTAATTAGATTTTGAAAATTTGATGCTACTTCCATTGCTGATTAGGTTTTGACAATTATTTAAATCACCAAATGCGTTTCCTCCTCTAAGTTTTCATTTTCTTAAGTCGCCATTTTGTTTCTGAGTATTAAATCACTGTGATTGCTATGAAAAATCTAAGCTGTATTATTTGTAATTAGATTTTGAAAATTTTAAATTTATTCCATTGCTGATTAAGTTTTGACAATTATTTAAATCACCAAATGCGTTTTCTCCTCTAAGTTTTGATTTTCTTAAGTCGCCATTTTGTTTCTGAGTACTAAATCACTGTGATTGCTATGAACAATCTAAACTGTATTATTTGTAATTAGATTTTGAAAATTTGAAACTTATTCCATTGCTGATTAAGTTTTGAAAATTATTTAAATCACCAAATGCGTTTTATCCTCTATGTTTTGATTTTCTTAAGTCGCCATTTTGTTTCTGAGTTTTAAATCACTGTGATTGCTATGAAAAATCTAAACTGTATTATTTCTAATTAGATTTTGAAAATTTTATGCTACTTCCATTGCTGATTAGGTTTTGTCTATTATTTAAATCACCAAATGCGTTTCCTCCTCTAAATTTTGATTTTCTTAAGTCGCCATTTTGTTTCTGAGTATTAAATCAATGTGATTGCTATGAAAAATCTAAACTGTATTATTTGTAATTAGATTTTGAAAATTTGAAACTAATTCCATTGCTGATTATGTTTTGACAATTATTTAAATCACCAAATGCGTTTTCTCCTCTAAGTTTTCATTTTCTTAAGTCGCCATTTTGTTTTTGAGTATTCAATCACTGTGATTGCTATGAAAAATCTAAACTGTATTATTTTTAATTAGATTTTGAAAATTTGAAACTTATTCCATTGCTGATTAAGTTTTGACAATTATTTAAATCATCAAATGCGTTTTCTCCTCTAAGTTCTCATTTTCTTAAGTCGCCATTTTGTTTCTGAGTATTAAATCACTGTGGTTACTACTAAAAATCACAACTGTATTATTTCCAATTTGATTTTGAAAATTTGAAGCTACTTTTATTGCTGATTAAGTTTTGACAATTATTTAAATCACCAAATGCGTTTTCTCCTCTAAGTTTTCATTTTCTTAAATCGCCATTTTGTTTCTGAGTATTAAATCACTGTGATTGCTATGAAAAATCTAAACTGTATTGTTTGTAATTAGATTTTGAAAATTTGAAACTAATTCCATTGCTGATTAGGTTTTAACAATTATTTAAATCACCGAATGCGATTTCTCCTCTAAGTTTTGATTTTCTTAAGACGCCATTTTGTTTCTGGGTATTAAATCACTGCGATTGCTATGAAAAATCTAAACTGTATTATTTTTAATTAGATTTTAAAAATTTGAAACTTATTCCATTGCTGATTAAGTTTTGACAATTATTTAAATCACCAAATGTGTTTTCTCCTCTAGTTTTGATTTTCTTAAGTCGCCATTTTGTTTCTGAGTACTCAATCACTGTGATTGCTATGAAAAATCTAAACTGTATTTTTTGTAATTAGATTTTGAAAATTTGAAACTAATTCCATTGCTGATTAAGTTTTGAAAATTATTTAAATCACTAAATGCGTTTTCTCCTCTAAGTTTTGATTTTCTTAAGTCGCCATTTTGTTTCTGAGTATTAAATCACTGATATTGCTATGAAAAATCTAAACTGTATTGTTTGTAATTAGATTTTGAAAATTTGAAACTTATTCCATTGCTGATTAAGTTTTGACAATTATTTAAATCACCAAATGCGTTTTCTCCTCTAAGTTTTCATTTTCTTAAGTCGCCATTTTGTTTCTGAGTATTAAATCACTGTGGTTACTCTTAAAAATCACAACTGTATTATTTCTAATTAGATTTTGAAAATTTGAAGCTACTTCCATTGCTGATTAGGTTTTGACAATTATTTAAATCACCAAATGCGTTTCCTCCTCTAAGTTTTGATTTTTTTAAGTCGCCATTTTGTTTCTGAGTATTAAATCACTGTTATTGCTATGAAAAATCTAAACTGTATTATTTGTAATTAGATTTTGAAAATTTGAAACTTATTCCCTTGCTGATTAAGTTTTGACAATTATTTAAATCACCAAATGCGTTTCCTCCTCTAAGTTTTCATTTTCTTAAGTCGCCATTTTGTTTCTGAGTATTAAATCACTGTGATTGCTATGAAAAATCTAAACTGTATTATTTGTAATTAGATGTTGAAAATTTGAAACTTATTCCATTGCTGATTAGGTTTTGACAATTATTTAAATCACCAAATGCGCTTTCTCCTCTAAGTTTTGATTTTCTTAAGTCGCCATTTTGTTTCTGAGTATTAAATCACTGTTATTGCTATGAAAAATCTAAACTGTATTATTTGTAATTAGATTTTGAAAATTTGAAACTTATTCCCTTGCTGATTAAGTTTTGACAATTATTTAAATCACCAAATGCGTTTCCTCCTCTAAGTTTTCATTTTCTTAAGTCGCCATTTTGTTTCTGAGTATTAAATCACTGTGATTGCTATGAAAAATCTAAACTGTATTATTTGTAATTAGATGTTGAAAATTTGAAACTTATTCCATTGCTGATTAAGTTTTGACAATTATTTAAATCACCAAATGCGTTTTCTCCTCTAAGTTTTCATTTTCTTAAGTCGCCATTTTGTTTCTGAGTATTAAATCACTGATATTGCTATGAAAAATCTAAACTGTGTTATTTGTAATTAGATTTTGAAAATTTGAAACTTATTCCATTGCTGATTAAGTTTTGAAAATTATTTAAATCACCAAATGCGTTTTCTCCTCTAAGTTTTGATTTTCTTAAGTCGCCATTTTGTTTCTGAGTATTAAATTACTGTGATTGCTATGAAAAATCTAAACTGTATTATTTGTAATTAGATTTTGAAAATTTGAAACTTATTCCATTGCTGATTAAGTTTTGACAATTATTTAAATCACCAAATGCGTTTTCTCCTCTAAGTTTTCATTTTCTTAAGTCGCCATTTTGTTTCTGAGTATTAAATCACTGTGATTGCTATGAAAAATCTAAACTGTATTATTTGTTATTAGATTTTGAAAATTTGAAACTAATTCCATTGCTGATTAGGTTTTGACAATTATTTAAATCACCAAATGCGTTTCCTCCTCTAAGTTTTCAGTTTCTTAAGTCGGCAGTTTGTTTCTGAGTTTTAAATCACTGTGATTGCTATGAAACATCTAAACTGTATTATTTTTAATTAGATTTTGAAAATTTGAAACTTAGTCCATTGCTGATTAAGTTTTGAAAATTATTTAAATCACCAAATGTGTTTTCTCCTCTAAGTTTTCAGTTTCTCAAGTCGCCATTTTGTTTCTGAGTATTAAATCACTGTGATTGCTATGAAAAATCTAAGCTGTATTATTTGTAATTAGATTTTGAAAATCTTAAACCTATTCCATTGCTGATTAAGTTTTGACAATTATTTAAATCACCGAATGCGATTTCTCCTCTAAGTTTTCATTTTCTTAAGTCGCCATTTTGTTTCTGAGTTTTAAATCACTGTGATTGCTATGAAAAATCTAAACTGTATTATTTTTAATTAGATTTTGAAAATTTGAAACTTATTCCATTGCTGATTAAGTTTTGACAAATATTTAAATCACCGAATGCGATTTCTCCTCTAAGTTTTAATTTTCTTAAGTCGCCATTTTGTTTCTAAGTATTAAATCACTGTGGTTACTATTAAAAATCACAACTGTATTATTTCTAATTAGATTTTGAAAATTTGAAACTACTTCCATTGCTGATTAGGTTTTGACAATTATTTAAATCACCGAATGCATTTCCTCCTCTAAGTTTTGATTTTCTTAAGTCGCCATTTTGTTTCTGAGTATTAAATCACTGTGATTGCTATCAAAAATCCAAACTGTATTATTTCTAATTAGATTTTGAAAATTTGATGCTACTTCCATTGCTGATTAAGTTTTGACAATTATTTAAATCACCAAATGCGATTTCTCCTCTAAGTTTTGATTTTCTTAAGACGCCATTTTGTTTCTGAGTATTAAATCACTGTAGTTACTATTAAAAATCACAACTGTGTTATTTCTAATTAGATTTTGAAAATTTGAAGCTACTTCCTTTGCTAATTAGGTTTTGACAATTATTTAAATCACCGAATGCGATTTCTCCTCTAAGTTTTGATTTTCGTAAGACGCCATTTTGTTTCTGAGTATTAAATCACTGATATTGCTATGAAAAATATAAACTGTATTTTTTGTTATTAGATTTTGAAAATTTGAAACTAATTCCATTGCTGATTAAGTTTTGACAATTATTTAAATCACCAAATGCGTTTTCTCCTCTAAGTTTTGATTTTTTAAGACGCCATTTTGTTTCTGTGTATTAAATCACTGTGGTTACTATTAAAAATCACAACTGTATTATTTCTAATTAGATTTTGAAAATTTGAAACTTATTCCATTGCTGATTAAGTTTTGAAAATTATTTAAATCACCAAATACGTTTTCTCCTCTAAGTTTTGATTTTCTTAAGTCGCCATTTTGTTTATGAGTTTTAAATTACTGTGATTGCTATGAAAAATCTAAACTGTATTATTTTAAATTAGATTTTGAAAATTTGAAACTTATTCCATTGCTGATTAAGTTTTGACAATTATTTAAATCACCAAATGCGTTTTCTGCTCTATGTTTTGATTTTCTTAAGTCGCCATTTTGTTTCTGAGTATTAAATCACTGTGATTGCTATGGAAAATCTAAACTGTATTATTTGTTATTAGATTTTGAAAATTTGAAACTAATTCCTTTGCTGATTAAGTTTTGACAATTATTTAAATCACCAAATGCGTTTTCTCCTCTAAGTTTTCATTTTCTTAAGTCGCCATTTTGTTTCTGAGTATTAAATCACTGTGATTGCTATGAAAAATCTAAACTGTATTATTTGTAATTAGATTTTGAAAATTTGAAACTTATTCCATTGCTGATTAAGTTTTGAAAATTATTTAAATCACCAAATGCTTTTTCTCCTCTAAGTTTTCATTTTCTTAAGTCGCCATTTTGCTTCTGGGAATTAAATCACTATAGTTACTATGAAAAATCAAAACTGTATTATTTTGAATTAGATTTTGAAAATTTGAAGCTAATTCCATTGCTGATTAGGTTTTGACAATTATTTAAATCACCAAATGCGTTTCCTCCTCTAAGTTCTGATTTTCTTAAGTCGCCATTTTGTTTCTGAGTATTAAATCACTGTGATTGCTATCAAAAATTCAAACTGTATTATTTCTAATTAGATTTCGAAAATTTGAAACTTATTCCATTGCTGATTAAGTTTTGACAATTATTTAAATCACCAAATGCGTTTTCTCCTCTAAGTTTTGACTTTCTTAAGTCGCCATTTTGTTTCTGAGTATTAAATCACTGTGATTGCTATGAAAAATCTAAACTGTATTATTTGTAATTAGATTTTGAAAATTTGAAGCTAATTCCATTGCTGATTAAGTTTTGATAATTATTTAAATCACCAAATGCGTTTTCTCCTCTAAGTTTTCATTTTCTTAAGTCGCCATTTTGTTTCTGAGTATTAAATCACTGTGAATGCTATGAAAAATCTAAACTGTATTATTTGTAATTAGATTTTGAAAATTTGAAACTAATTCCATTGCTGATTAAGTTTTGACAAATATTTAAATCACCAAATGCGTTTTCTCCTCTAAGTTTTGATTTTCTTAAGTCGCCATTTTGTTTCTGAGTATTAAATCGCTGTGGTTACTATTAAAAATCACAACTGTATTATTTCTAATTAGATTTTGAAAATTTTAAGCTACTTCCATTGCTGATTAGGTTTTGACAATTATTTAAATCACCAAATGCGTTTTCTCCTCTAAGTTTTCATTTTCTTAAGTCGCCATTTTGTTTCTGAGTATTAAATCACTGTTATTGCTATGAAAAATTTAAACTGTATTATTTGTAATTAGATTTTGAAAATTTGAAACTTATTCCATTGCTGATTAAGTTTTGAAAATTATTTAAATCACCAAATGCGTTTTCTCCTCTAAGTTTTGATTTTCTTAAGTCGCCATTTTGTTTCTGAGTATTAAATCACTGTAGTTACTATTAAAAATCACAACTGTATTATTTCTAATTAGATTTTGAAAATTTGAAGCTACTTCCATTGCTGATTAGGTTTTGACAATTATTTAAATCACCAAATGCGTTTTCTCCTATAAGTTTTCATTTTCTTAAGTCGCCATTTTGTTTCTGAGTATTAAATCACTGTGATTTCTATGAAAAATCTAAACTGTATTATTTGTAATTAGATTTTGAAAATTTGAAACTAATTCCATTGCTGATTAAGTTTTGAAAATTATTTAAATCACCAAATGCGTTTTCTCCTCTAAGTTTTGATTTTCTTAAGTCGCCATTTTGTTTCTGAGTATTAAATCACTGTGATTGC
The DNA here is from genome assembly GCA_963969525.1 of Ontholestes murinus. Classification (NCBI taxonomy): domain Eukaryota; kingdom Metazoa; phylum Arthropoda; class Insecta; order Coleoptera; family Staphylinidae; genus Ontholestes; species Ontholestes murinus. The sequence continues at coordinate 9,009,880 of OZ018387.1, forward strand.
TATGAAAAATCTAAACTGTATTATTTCTAATTAGATTTTGAAAATTTGAAGCTAATGGATTTAGCTGATTATGTTTTGACAATTTTTTAAATCACCGAATGCGTTTTCGCCTCTAAGTTTTCATATTCTTAAGTCGCCATTTTGTTTCTGAGTATTAAATCACTGTGATTGCTATGAAAAAGCTAAACTGTATTATTTGTAATTAGATTTTAAAAATTTGAAACTTATTCCATTGCTGATTAAGTTTTGAAAATTATTTAAATCACCAAATGCGTTTTCTCCTCTAAGTTTTCATTTTCTTAAGTCGCCATTTTGTTTCTGAGTATTAAATCACTGTGGTTACTCTTAAAAATCACAACTGTATTATTACTAATTAGATTTTGAAAATTTGAAGCTATGTCCATTGCTGATTAGGTTTTGACAATTATTTAAATCACCAAATGCGTTTTCTCCTCTACGTTTTCATTTTCTTAAGTCGCCATTTTGTTTCTGAGTATTAAATCACTGCGATTGCTATGAAAAATCCAAACTGTATTATTTGTAATTAGATTTTGAAAATTTGAAACTTATTCCATTGCTGATTATGTTTTGACAATTTTTTAAATCACCGAATGCATTTTCTTCTCGAAGTTTTGATTTTCTTAAGACGCCATTTAGTTTATGGGTATTAAATTACAGTGGTTACTATGAAAAATCTCAACTGTATTATTTCTAAGCAGCTTTTGAAAATTTGCAGCTAATTCCATTGTTTATTCGGTTTTGAAAATTTTTTAAATCACCGAATGCATTTTCTCCTCCAAGTTTTCATTTTCTTAAGACGCCATTTTGTTTCTGGGTATTAAATCACTGTAGTTACTATGAAAAATCTCAACTGTATTATTTCTAATTAGATTTTGAAAATTTGAAGCTAATTCCATTGCTGATTAGGTTTTGACTATTTTTTAAATCAGCGAATGCATTTTTTCCTCCAAGTTTTGATTTTTTTAAGACGCCATTTTGTTTCTGAACATTAAATCCCTGTGATTGCTATAAAAACTCAAAACTGTGTTAATTCTAAATAGATTTAGAAAATTTGAAGCTAATTTCACTGCTGATTAGGTTTTGACAATTATTTAAATCACCGAATGCGTTTTCTCCACCATGTTTTGATTTTCTTAAGACGCCATTTTGTTTCTGAACGTTAAATAACTTGGTACATAAAATGAAGTGTATATATATTTTCAGATTTTTCGATCGCTGCTATTCTCTATTTTTATAATCTGTAACCTTGACAAATTGCATCGATTTAATAATTACATCTTTTGTTCTTTTTTTTTGCAGGTGAGTTTGCAGAAACTGCAGTGGTGGTATTTAAGGTTACCGGTGAGTCATGAAACAATACAGGGGGTAATTACTTTGGGAAAATCAAATGCCAGGTTGTTACATTATGGAAACGTAAAACTTTTTACAAGTGATCAACAAACCTCAACATGTAACAAATAAATAATTTTTATTTCCACGACAATTTTTCATATCATAACTAATTTTCCATATTGTTTAAGTCTAATTAGAAATGGGAAAATTAGATGTTCGAATGTGATTATCACTTTCCTGAACCTAAATTTAATCTTTGGAAAAAGCAATTATAATAAACCGTTTTTATTTACAAAAGCCTAAATTTATACCATAAAGCTACTCTACCTCCAAATTCTTCAAAAGAATCTTTAGATTTCAGCCTTATTACTAACTACAACAATAATTATTTTTAAAACTGATAAATTTGGCATTCTTGTATTATTCTATATATAAGTTATATCGATTGAATTTTTAAAAATTTCGATGATTTCTTTCATTATATTTGACGTACGCACGTTTGCACCAGTTTTGAAATTAGATTTATCGACCATGCCCGCAATTGATGTATTCGCCGATTGGCTATTTTTAACGCACGTGAGTTGTATAAATATTGGACAAGTTACGACACAAACAACAATTTGTGTTTGCCTTGTAAAAATAGACGCGCTGAAAAGTCGGCAGTCGTAACGGTTTTCAAGTGCATCTCGCGCGAACTTCGCAGCGGCTGATAGACTCTGCATCAACAATAACATTGGCCGGTCGTTAATGGCCGGCATCAAAATATTGGTGTATTTCTGGGTTTCCAATTATTTTTAGAATATTTATTTTCTAACATAAACAAAGCATTTTAAAAAGTTATTAAAACTGTATCTAAATTATGTATTGAACCAGTTCTGTATAATCAGTAGTACGAGTATTGTAATTGTAAATTCTTTAGAGGTCCTATTAGTCAAATTCAGTAATTTCTTCGCCAAATTTACCTAAATCGTTGTCTCTGGTGACTTTTAGGAGAAATTATGTAAGGCTAATTAAGCGGTAGGATTTGGCCTCATGTGGTGGCTTTGGGATAAATATTACCTGGGCCTGTTTCCTTTCCATTGAAAAATAGCCTAGCGTAAAGTTAGCTTTGTAAACTACCTGCAGGTATTACATCTAGCCCCTGCCGCAGCAGTATGTGAAAAATAAGATTTAAGCCTGGTACTTTGAAGTAAACCCTTCAAAGTACCAGGCTTAAATCTTATTTTTCACAAGCGTCCAACTGCTCATTCATTTTATTCTTTCGTTATGAGTTATCAGCCTTACATTTGCTTTCTCTAGTAGATAGGAATATGCTTCCTTCAGTAGATTGAGCTGTATTTACTTGAGAATCCACAGATTTAAAGTCTGGAAAGTGGCTTTTTAGCAGACTTTCCTTAAGCCCCTCTGCATAATGCTGTTGGGTTGGTCTTTGAATAGATGTCTTTGTGGAGCTTGGCTATTAAAGTTGTATCAGTATCAGTATCAGTATCTTGAGGTAATCTTGTCGTTCCAAGGGAGAACGTCTTTGGAAGAAAAATGAGCAACAATATTCAATATTTCAATAAGTAACAATATTCAATATTTTCCATAAACCAACACCTACTAATAAAACAATTCAAATGCAATCTTTTCATGCTAAATCTCACAAATTGGCTTCCTTTAATTCTATGTTACACCATCTAATTGACACTCCTATCTCAAAAAAAAAACATCTGGTTAAGAATTTCCTACGTAAAAATAACAACAACAAATTATCTCACTTATCTTTCCTCAACCTCATAATAAACCCTAGAATCCACATGCATTTGCAGTACATTTGAGAAAACTAACAGAAGTTGCGATAATCTCAAAAAACCTTAATATCACTACATCCTACAAAACCAGCAATTCCCTGTCAATATAAATATAAATTATAAATAACGCAAAAGACAAAATAAACAAAAATTAATATTGAAATAAAATAAGACAGTTGGAAGTGTTTCACATTTATTGTTGAACACTGCAACATGTTTCGCCATACAGTGGCTTCATCAGGCTCGAAACATGTTGCAGTGTTCAACAATAAATGTGAAACCCTCCCAACTGTCTTGTTTTATTTCAATGTGTTATGGAGTTTCATCATGTATCTGCCTCGTCAATTCAAAAATAAATATATTTAGAAAAATAATGAAACAAACTTGTGGGGTTTGTCCAAAAGTCTACGTTGGACAAACAGTGAGAAGCTTTCAGCAAAGAGTGTTTTATTCAAAACGGTTTTCTAGTTATATTTAGATTTGTTTAACAATTATTTTAAATTTTGAAACATGAAACTTATTTTTTCTGAAAGACTAAAATTTATTGCAACAAATTTAAAAATAATAATTTCTTAAAGATTTTAACTGATTTATTACCAATTTCTTTGAAAAGGCTTTAAGCAAATTTAAAAAATATTCTATCTCCATTTAAAATTTTCCAACTATTTACTTTTCAATAGATTTTTTATTCAAAAAAAAAAAATCTTTTTGGTAAAATTTCCAAACTTTGGGCTTTTAAGTAAATTTTCTTGTAAAATTCTTTATTTTTCAACAGATTGTTCTAATTTTGTTTTTATAAAATTCAAACTGATATATTTTTAAATAAATTCTTCTTAAAGTTTTGAAAAGATTGCTATTTCTTTATATAAAAAATAATTTTTAGTAATATTTTTGGATTGTTTTAACCATTCTAAGAAATTTTATTTACGTTTTTGAGAAATTGTAACCAAATCTAAAGTTTTATTTAAAATAGACATTAATTCTTAAAGAATTTTAAAATAAACTGTTCTGTTTTAAAAGTTCTTGTATTTAAATAAATGTTCAAGTATTTGTATTTAATCAAGTCTTAGTTACAAATTAAACACAATAATTACTTTGTTTTGTATAACAGTTATTTATTTAAACGGTGACCAATGGTTTCAATACATTCACGTATCATTTTCAAACCGAAAGTAACCTAAACTACATAACGTGCGGTATTTATATACAAATAGATTATGGATTTACAATGGCATTAAAAAAAGGAGTGTATACTAGGTCAACCTGGTCGTTAATTACTGGAGTTTCCGGATTAGCGCGTGCTTTATGGATTTCTAATGATTCCAGGAGGTCCATTTTACGACCCTTTTCGGCAAAATGGATAACCGACAGTACATCCTCGCCAAAAGAATGATTATTTTCAATTATGTGTTTAGCGAATGACGACTTGTCGATTAAATTTTGCCGAAAAGAGTGCAAATGTTCTCCCAGACGAGTCTTAAAATTACGACCAGTTTGACCTACATACACACCTTTACAAGATTCACATGTCTTGCTGCTTTTGTTCTTGTTTTAATTTTAATTTGAGCATATTAGAGCACATTAGAAATCCATAAAGCACGCGCTAATCCGGAAACTCCAGTAATTAACGACCAGGTTGACCTAGTATACACTCCTATTTTTAATGCCATTGTAAATCCATAATCTATTTGTATATAAATACCGCACGTTATGTAGTTTAGGTTACTTTCGGTTTGAAAATGATGCGTGAATGTATTGAAACCATTGGTCACCGTTTAAATAAATAACTATTATACAAAACAAAGTAATTATTGTGTTTAATTTGTGATTAAAATGTATAACGAAGTAGAAGCCTCCATAGTCAATCAAGTCTTAGTTGTTAAAATTTGCCATGAAAATGAAACTTGTTTTATTCTTGTAAACTTTTTACTGTCAAATCTTTTTTAAAATATATACCGGGTGACCCATTTTAATAAATCCACTGGAATATCTTGACACATATGCGTCCTACAAAAAAATGTTCCAAATAAAAGTTTGATGGTTTCGAAAAGGCCATCTGATCCTATACAAATTTTTTCACCCCCACCCTCCAGGGGGCGGGGCTGGGGGTCAACTTTTATATCTTAAATGGGAACCCTTATTTTTTATTGCAGGTTCGGATTCTACATAAAAAAATATGAAGATTTCATTTGAACTTTTATTTCGAATTCGTGATAGATGGCGCTGCAATTGCAAAAATAACATTAATCAAGTCAAAAAACGATAAAATGACTATAAAATTGTCACTTTTAATTGTTCGCATTGAAATGGAGTGCGTCATCTTATCGCGTAGGGTCAATGCACCAGTGAATGGCTGGTTATTCTAGCAAAATTGTTGACAAAAAGATGCTAAACCGCGCCCCGTTTACTTCCTGAAAAATGAAGGAAACCGTCTGACGAAAATCATAACAAAAATTCTGACGAAAATCGAAACAAGCAATTTGCCAAAAATGTTGTTTAGTTGCAATTAGTTTTCCGGACAGTTTGCACAAAAAATGCGGCGGCTCGTGATAATTGCATTATCTGACAATCAACCGAAATGGCCGATTATTCACCGAATGAGAAGGTGGATTGCAGCGCCAACTATCACGAATTCGAAAAAAAAGTTCAAATGAAATCTTTACATTTTTTTATGTAGAATCCGAACCTGCAATAAAAAATAAGGGTTCCCATTTAAGATATAAAAGTTGACCCCCTGCCCCGCCCCCTGGAGGGTGGGGTTGAAAAAATGTGTATAGGATCAGATGGCCCTTTCGAAACTATCAAACTTTTATTTGGAACATTTTTTTGTAGGACGCATATGTGTCGAGATATTCCAGTGGATTTATTAAAATGGGTCACCCGGTATAATATATTTTTAATTTCCTTTGATGTTTTCTCAGCAAAAAATATTAGAAATTTTTTAGTTCCAACTTTTCGTTTTGCACAAAAATGGAAAATTTTAATTATTTTTTTGGTAAAGTTTCTTGTAAAATCTAACGATTTTTAGCAATTATTCAATTCTTCAATGATTGAAGATTTTTTCATTAGAAAATTTAATGTTTATTTTGTAGTAAAATTTACAATGTTTTGCAATGAATATTTATGTGAATCTAATCTATATTTGAAGTAATTATACTTCTAACCAATTTTCAGTTTGTGTATTTTTCAACATATTTTTTGTTTAGAAAATATATGTATTTACTTATTTTTTTTTTGTATCTTGTATAGAAATGGTTTTCCGTAAATAAAGATTATAATAATATTTTCTTTAATAAGATTTTCATTGTTATTAAATTAAATTTCTTGTAAAATTTTAACAATTTTTTGAAATTTTAAAACTATATTTTCCAGCAAATATTTCTTTACAAAATTTTAGATTATTATTATTTTTAGCAGAATTTCTAATGTTTTACAATAATATTCTAATTCATTTTTATCAGTTTTTAAGATCTTAATTTTTTTTTTCTAGAAAATTTGTATGTATATTTGGAAATTATTCTTGTACAATTTGAACTATTTTTTGTGGATATTTTCAAATTTTTAATTTTTAAACAGATTTTTTCGTTATAATAGTTTTTGATAAAATTTCTTAAAGTGATTGTCTCTTAAAGTGATTGTCTTTTGAAATTTATATTTTTTATCATTTAATGGTAATAAATAGGGGTACCACAAGGTTCTCCACTTCCACCCCTTTTATATAACATCTTCTGTTGCGATTTATAGGCTTTTAATTCCTCAAACTTCCATTCCTTAAGAGCTTGGACAGTTGGAACGTGGGTAACCAGTGCAGTATCGTCGGTAAAGAGGAGGATGTATCTTTACATACGATACTGCACTGGTTATCCATGTTCCAACTCTCCAAGCTGCCCAATTATCCCTGCAATCATCATTCGTTGCAATTGATTGTTGAGGCACTTGTTGAAAAGCCATTTTCTATATAAGGTTAACTTTTAGATTTTTAAATTTGGTTTATTTTAAACAAAACATATGTTTTGCCAAACTGCTTCTTTAAGTGAAGAAAATATTTGAAAATCTGAGAGTGTCCTTCTCTTAGTATTTCATTCCAAACCAGGTGTTCCAAATAGCATATGAAAGTAAACCTTTCCCAATTCAAACTATTTAATTCTCATCATAAATCTATATTTATTTATTTATTTATTAACATCTTTGTACTCCTTCCTACTAATATTGGTCTAAAAAAATGTTATTTATTCTCTGTGGTAATAATTTTTATTTTATACTCTGGTAATTTTTTTTTAAATCATACAAGAAAAGTAACTAAGTAATAAAATTCTATATTCTATGAAAGCGAAAAAAAAAATGATATGTGATTCAGTTGTATTCCAGAGCATACTCTCTTCTTCCACTTCGATTCAATAAATTTTTATTTAATTTTTATGTTTCAATGGATTATTTCATTAGAAAATTTAATGATTTTCTGATAAAATGTTTTAAAGAAGTTATTTTATGAAATTGTAACTAGTTTTTTTTTAAAATTTTTAATCCATTATTTCTCGGCAGATTTTTTCTTTCGAAAATTAACACGTTAACGCCGGCGGGTACCACCGGTGGTACACGAGTTTTTATGCTTTTGGTACGCCACTGATTACTTCCATGGTGATAATAAATAATTTTATCGCGCATCTAGGACTCCAGTCACTTCTATAGCAACCATAACAACCATAGGCATGCGAGCCAAATTTTGTCATTTTAAATAAATAATTGTAGGGTACAAAAACGCCGGCGTCAACGAGTTAAACATTTACTTTAGCAAAAGTGATTTTTCTTGTAAAATTTTAACAATTTTCAATTCTTAATTTTCAACAGTTTTCTTTTTCTAAAATAATTTAATGTTGTTTAAAGTAACACTTAAAATGTTTTTAAGTATATTTTCTTCTCAAATTTTAAATTTTAATTCATTATATTACAACATTTTAAAATATTTTTCACTGATTTCAATTTCTAGTTTACATTTTATCTCAATTGTGTTTATGAAAATAATAATAAGGAACAAACTGAGTGTTATTTTCATTTTGAAAACAATTCACGCAAACTTAAACCATCAATAGTTATTTATTATTATTTTTTATTAGTTTTCTTGATATTCTCAACTATTTTTTTTTATAATATACAAAGATTTTTGGAGAAATTTTTATTATTTTAAGCAATTTTTAAACCACTTATTTTTTAATTGATTTGGATAGAAAATTCTAATTTATTTTACGTAAAATTTTAAATGTGTAATTTCACATATTTAATTGTTTTTGTTTTACTTATTTTTAATTATTTTTAAGGCCAAACATTACAGGAAACATATGACGTGACTTTTGGCTACTAACTTTAAGTTCTTTTTAGAATTTTTTATATTATCTCAAGTTATGAGGTTATATTTGCAACATTCAAGTTTTGTGCTGAGTAATCGTCTGCCCGCAGTTATACTGCGGATATGTTTTTAACAAAAATTGGTAGTTTTCTTCTAAACACTCCGAAGCTTTTGTTGATCGCCAACTTTAAGTTTTTGGTCACTAACTTGAAATTTTATTTGTGCCTGATATCTCCAAGGACGCCTAAAGATTTTGTAGAGAGAGTTTAAACTTGAGCATTTATTCTTTGTTGGGTTGAAGGATTTTTAGCAAAAACTCGTGCTTTAAAAGGATAAAATATTTATTTTTACAAACAAAAGTTATAGATAATAAGAAACTCATTAAAAAATCATAAATTATTCTGATTCCAATTAAATAAACACAGTTATATTTCTTACTTCTCTATTTTATTTAATCACTAAATGTACATTTCAAAATCTAATAATTATCAATAGTTAACTATTGATAATGAACAAATATTGAAGTAAGAAATATAACTGTGCTTCATTAATTAGAGAGTAAACTTCACATAACTCACAAATACTTCTGGTTCTTTTGAAGAATAAATATAAAAATCGCGTTCGCAAGTGTGACATTCAATTTTATGCGCAAAATAAATTGTACAACTTTCGACGCGCTTTGGAGAGATTCCGTACAGTTAATTCATTCAGAATTGTGATGTATCTCTTTGAAAGGAGGGACGCTTATTACACAAAGCGTCTGCCGAGGACGTTTTCTCGTACGTCAATTGAAACGTATTTCAGTTATTCAGCGACACCCGTCGGCAGATGTACGCCGAAAGAGTTCGTACGTCCTTAACCGAATTCTTTTGTTAAGAAAATTTCATCAATCTCAACGTGTATTACACGTGGAACGTACTACAATAAAATTGTAAAGTTAGAATCAACACCATCATTGTAAGTAATGGTGGTAAATATAGATGATTATTTTTCAATTATTACTTTACTTTTTACTAATTTAATCTTCATAATATTGTCAAGAAAGTTACGACAATAAGAAGTAGACAAAACCTTTGGAAGTTGTTTTTTTTTATAAATACGGAAGCTTTGATGTCATTTATAAAATTTAATAAAATATTTTATTTTTTAATTATTTTTTTTAGGTTATGTAACAATAAATTAAATGTTTAACATTATGATAGCTTTAACGATCGTATTTAATATTTTGCATGTGTACGTTCAATTTTATGCCACCATAAATCATCAAGTAATAAAACGATAACGATTGATATAAATATTTTGAGCGAGCTTCCGAATATAACGCGATTAACATGGAAATCCTTTCATTAAAATTTTCCCCCGTATTCACTCGGCGGTATTAAATCGGCTATGGAATTTATGAATAGCGCCTTTTAATTTTATTGATTTATTTGATACGCTGATTTTTAAGCACATTTTATGTTCTAGTCTTCAACTGCAATGCACAGATAAGACCTACATTTCTTCAAACCGGTCTATAACATCTGTTGTTAATAATTACAAATATTATTGAAAAACAGGACGATAAATGAAATTCACTTTGTTGTTATCACACACGATTTTTAATATTAGTGACCGATTTCAACTATTACATAGACATTTTCAAACTACAATTAAATTACAAATTTTCACTTAGATGGTATTTATTTCAAATAATGTATCACAATGTAATCAATACTTCAAGCATCAACAATAAATATTATTGAAAAAATATACTAAATCGTTATGACTTAGATGTAATTTAAAAATATTAATTTATTGTAATATGACGATGATGATTATTTTATAATAGCAATTTATTTTTCTTCTGTTCTTGTAAAAATTACTCATTTTATAAATGCGACGTAATATTTCCTGACCTGCGTCGATATATAATGTTTGTGCTACGTGGCCATATCTATTTTTATCATAATGATAAATCGATGGCAATTACCATATTTTTGGAAGTAAATAGCGCGTATTGATTTGTATCTACTTTTACATTATATATGGGCAAATACGTGAGTAATACCATTACCATTAAAGGCAAACGAAACGTTTAATGTTTATATTATTCGAAATTTCTATTGGAATAAAGTTAATATATATATACTGACCTTGCATATTTAGGAATTGATCAATCAAACATTAAATATTATTGATTATTATTATTATTACTAAACCGGGTAGTCTAATTGTCTTTTAAAATATAGATTTAATGAAAAAATTAGGGAAAACTTGATAGTATAGAAAGGAACGTACGTTTTTGCCAAAATCCTAGACAATATAGTATGAGCAGAGGGGAAGGGAGATTAACATAAATATGCATGCTTATTTCAAGCAACATCTTCCTTTAATTAATTTAATAAAACAAAATTGACCTATTCAATTGAATCAATCATAATTAAAGTAAACGCCTCCATCAAAATTGCTCTTACAATAATAATTAGATAATTATATAGAATATTTTTTTTTTTTTAGTAATTTACAATATATGAAATGATATATTTATCTACAAAGACGTTCTAGGCACATAGTTCAAAAAATGCTTTTGTTGAATATGCCAAAAATATATTCGGGGCCTAAGAGACTTAAATATTTGATTGAAGAGGCTTTCACTTAGTGATACATATTTTGTAATTTTAAATAACACAAATTAAACTTTTGTTATTGTTTGTGATATAAACGACGTTTAATTTGTATTATTTAATGTCTAAGAAACTTAATTTGTACGCTAGTTTTCTTTGTGATAGCCTATTCTTAGAAGGTTACTTCTATTAATAGAAATTTATCAATTTTTCTTGAAGAAATTAAATGAATAAAATATGGCTGTGCAATAATGACATTTGAACATTCTACTCATTTTCTGAAGCTAATGGAATTGACAACCTTTCATGAGATGAAAATTGGCCCAGTGAAAGATGTTCAAATATTAGAAAACAACCACCACTGGAAGTTGATGTACTTCTATACTCAAAAATCAATTAAAAACTCATTGTAAAAATTCTAGGTTAGAAGCATTGATCATAACGCTAGTAAAGACAATGAAACGAAATTTTAAATTAATTTTTATAATTATACGTACGTAAGGGCTGATATTTTAACTCCGGGAGGGTTTTGTAACTTCAAGAATCCATAAGGACAATTTTTTGACTGGAAGAACTTTATAGTCAAACATCAATAAAAATAAGTCCAAGAATTTCGATATGCCTTATATTCTGACAACGTTACTTTCTGATAATTTTAATTAATCCATTGTCTTTCCTATGGAAGAAAACAAAATGAGGAAATAGGTTAAAGAAAGTGTTTATCATTTTTAAAAATTTTACATTGGAGATGACATATTTTCGTTCGATGAAAATTAGCTTAGCAAAAGATGTTCAAGATTGAAAAACAATACCCCTTGAAGTTGGTACGCTTGTATACTCAAGGATCAATATTTAACTCACCTTAAATACTCCACCAAATCAAGGGAAACCTTTAAACATACACAGAAAGTACGTAACATGTTTCAAGCAGGTAAACTGGATAATATAAATTTGGAGATGAATAGGTTAAAAATCAAAATACTAGGACTAAGAGAAGTCCGATGGCCAGAATCTGGAAAATCCCCACCGATAACGACGTCCTATTTTACTCAGGAAATATTGTCCAAAGACCATCACATTAGTAGGAATTATTCTAAATGATATCCTTAGTGACTTAGTAGTGGGATTCGCCCACTCCGACAGAGTCATTGTGATACAGTTGCTAACTAACGTCGGCAAGATGAATTTAATCCAGATATTCGGAACTAATAATTAGCAAAACCATATTCAAAATGCAGGGTGATAAAGTGGATAACATAATTAGAAACCAAATCGACTATGTCTTACCTAACAAGAGATTTCGAAATGCTTAAAAGCGGCAAAAAGAGGTGTACATAAAAATGAAGAAAACCCCAAAGCCAAATAGACAAAACAATCTCAATAATATCAGAGTATTATAGAAATAGAAACGCGAGACGCCGTAACAATCGGTATAAATTAAAACTCCATACGCTGAAAACATCAACATCGAGACTAAATGGCGAAAAATCAATAGCCTCATTGATTGATTTACAAACAACACACAGAGAAAAAAATAGCAAAAAAGAGAAGCAAGGTAGACAAAGGTGGATGATGCAGAACATCTTAGCACTAATGGAAGAAAGAAGGAAATACAAATCCAGAAATGACAACAAATATAAAGAAACAGGACCTAATAAGAAGCAAAATAATAGCCTCAAAAGTGACTTGGATGACAGAAAGACGCAAGAATATTGAAGAATTAGACCGAAAGTACGACAATTTCAATTTACACAAAATGATTAAAGACCTCACGAACATAACATCAAAACGAGAACAATGCATTTTAAGATAAACACAGAAAGGTAACTAACGAATCAGACGCAAAGCCAAAACTTTAGTGATAAGGAACTTATAATGAAAAAACACGATCGTTTTGAGTTTAGCTTTATTTTGTAGATACTGCTACAATTGTTTCACCACACAGTGGCTTCATCAGGCAGATGAATAACATTATTCATCTGCCTGATGAAGCCACTGTGTGGTGAAACAATTGTAGCAGTATCTACAAAATAAAGCTAAACTCAAAACGATCGTGTTTTTTCATTATAAGTTCATAATGGAGTTTCGCCAAGTAACAGCCTTATCAATCCAATATTAGTGATAAGGGGCTGGAAAAGTATGAAATAACAGTATCAGAGAATGCACCAGAGATAACCACCGAAGAGGTCAAACATGCCATAAAACTAGCGAAATAAGGTAAAGCCGCAAAACCGCACGAAGTCTACTGTGAAGTATTAAAACCACTAAACCAATGTTCAATCGCTCTCCTCAATGAATTGTTTCCCGATATGTACAGAACAGGTCAAAACCCAAAAGAATAGCTTCCTTCCACTTTTATCCCAAAACCGAAGAAGCCCCGAGTGTGACGACCATCGGCTTATAAGCTTAATGAGCCAATTCCTAAAAATATTCCTTAGAATTATACACACCAGAATATATAATAAGTGTGAGACTGAGAACTCAGACACACAATTCGGGTTCCAAAATGTAATGGGAGTCAGGGAAGCCATTTTTGCCTTTAATATTCTGGCACAAAGATGTCTGGATGTAAATAAAGATGTATACTTGTGTTTCTTAGACTACAGCAAAGCTTTTGATTATGAGAAACATGACAAACTCCTGGAAACATCAACAAGATTGGAAGCCTTTGAGATGTGGGTCTACAGAAGGATGTTAAAAATCCCCTGGACAGGCCACATCACGAACAAAATGGTTCTAGAAAGAATGGACAAAGAACTGGAAGTCCTATTTAGCATAAAATAGAGGAAATTGGAAATTGGATACATAGCTCAAAACTCAAAATATAAAATTCTGCTAATACAATGCAAAATCGTGGTACGTAGAAGCATAAACCTTCGGAGAATCTTATATTTCTGCAACATACGGGATGGGTTCAAATTCTCATCAACTGAATTGTTCCACGCAGCCATCTCTAAAGTAAGGATTGCCATGTTGATCAGTAAACTCTGAGGGAATCGCTGAATAGAAGAATAAAAATACTTCTGGCGTCGAAGCATTGAAGCATTGAGAGTAAAGTAGTATAATAAAGGAAAACGGAGTTTGAATATAAAGTTTTGTAACTGTAAGGATAATATTCCAACTCTGGAAGAGTTTTAAATATTGGATTTAATGTTCTGATTGAAAACTTTATAAAGTAAAACAGTTTGTTTTTGAGTTATACAGATTTATAATTGAAAACTGCAACAATTATGTCCACACATAATGGCTTCATCAGGCAGATGTATAATGGTTAGAAAATGTTTATCAATACGACATATGCTCAGATTGTAGTGCCCTCTTCGAATGATAGAGAACAGGGGTAGTTATTAAAAATATTGACATTATTGAAGAGTTTTGTAACTCCAAGTTGCTTAAGGACAGATTTTGTTACAATGAGAGTGATTGAACAAAAATCAAGAAAAAAATAAAAGTCAAAAATTTGAACTGTCAACCTATTCTTACAAGGTTACATTGTTATACTTCTTAATTCATTTTCTCTTCTTTATTGAAGAAAACAAATTGTTAAAATATGGTTGTGCAAAAAGATCTAAATAAAATTATTTCAGTACAATCCGGTAGTAATAATAATAATAAATAAAGTCCATAAAAATGAAGAAAACTCCAAAACCAAATAGACAAAACAACCGCAATAATATCAGGGAATTACATACTCTTGTGCAATAAAAATTGGCTTAGGGAAACATGCTAAAAAATGTATGCACTTCTACACTCAAGGAACAATTTTCAACTATTTTAATACATCTGGTATAAAGGCATCAAGCGTAGCATAGTTTAAGTTAAAAATGACATTTTCTGGCTCTTATGAGACAGTTTAATCAAAAATCAGAAAATCAAGAAAATATAATTTTCAAGTTATGCTAGTCAGGAAATTTCGACAAGCCGTTTACCCTACCCTCTGCTAGAATCAATAAAACATTTTTTTTTTCATTTGCCAAAGGAAGCAAATGGAGCAAAGAAATAATAAAATACAAAATTCTGTTTATTTTCTGAAGTAATTAGTAATTGACATATTTTTGTGCGATAAAATTAGTTTAACAAATCATGATCATAGCTTAGAAAACAACGATCGCTGAAAGTGCTTCTTTACTGAAGGAACAATTTTTAACTCATCTTAAAAGTTTTGACATAGAGCGTAGTGCTAAAGATAAACATATATTCCAACTATAGAATTTACATGAAGTTTTGTTGCTCCACATATGCCTACTATGAAAGTGCCTCATCAAAAAACAAGAATAATTATTTTCGGATTCTGCAAGTCCCAGAATTTTTAAAGGAAATCTATTCTTAAAGAGTTGATTTCTGGTAGTTTGAATTTTGTAATTTTTTTTTCTGCAAACATAATGTTTCAAGTATTTTTCCAAATTCTAGTCATATAGGAATCTCTCTCATGAAATACACGAATTTTCTTCAATATTCTTGAGTGTTTTTCATTAATTTTTCTCCCAAATAAAACTTTAAGGGTTCTATAAGAATTTCCAACAAGGTTTCTTACAGATTTCTAGACTCTTTACCTACATTTTAGTTTTTCTAGGAATTTCTCTTTTGAATAAAAATTTTATTGAAAATTATAACTACTATTTAAATTTTTGAAGAGAAATTATTTAAAAAAATTTCAAAAATTATTTTTTCCATTTATTTTTCTTCTAAAATATAAATCGTAGTTTCAGACTTAAAAAAATTTTCAATGTCACTTTCCTTATTTTATCAGATTAAAAGTTTAGATTTTTTCAAATATTTTTCTTCTAATTTCCTATCAGAATTTTCCAACGAGTCTCTTAGATTTCTAGAAATTTTCAATAACTTTTACTTCGGTTTGATAAATTTTCTAATAATGTCTCATCTGAATTATTTCGAGACAACAAATTTCTTTTAATTTTAGAAAATTTATCTCCATGTCTATGTTTATTTTTCTAGAAATTTAAAACTGAGATTATTGAAAAAAAATTCGTAAATTAATTTTTTCATTTATTTCTCTCGTAGTTTTAGATTTTTAGAAATTCTCAACATCTCTTTTCTTATTTCGTCAGATTTCTCTTTTAGATTTTTTCAAATGGTTTTCTTCTGTTTTTAGAATATTTTTCTAGTTACCATTAAATTTTTCTGAAGAATCTTCTAGATTTCTAGAAACTCTTAATAAATTTAACTTCGGTTTGAAAAACATTGAAGAATTTTTCACCTGAATTTTAAATATTTTCTTCCATTTAGGAGAATTTTGATTTCGTTTTTTTTTTCTTTTAGAGAATTTGCCTCCATTTCTATTGGAATTTTCTAGCAAGTCATTTTCATTAAACTTTCTCATTATTGAGGACTAGAACAAAATCTTCTTCTCTTAATGGCAAAAGTACAAGAGTTCTACAGTTATTTTTCAGCAATTATTTTCATATTTTTTTTTAACAGTTTCTCTTATTTTATAGTCTTCAAATTTTCTTCGTAAGTTCTCGATGTTTTCGGAAATTTTTCATACAAAATTTTAAGTTTATAGCAATTGTCTTTCAGATTTAAAAAAATCCATTTAATTCTTCCATTAACTTTAGAATTTTTCTAAAATATTTCTTTATTCTTTAAAATATTTTTAATCACTTCTTCTCAGAATGTTTCAGAAACTTTTTTTTCAGTTTTCTAATCTTTTCAGAAACATTTTTTCTCTGAATTTTCTTTCACCTCTTTCAACATTTTCAATTCAACCAAACATTAAAATTTTGAAGAATTTTCTCGAGATTTCTAGAACTTTCCAGTATCTTTTGCCTCTATAATCTATACTATTACTATTTTTAAATTCAAAAAGTAATGGTTATTTTGTAAAAATATAATAAACAATTGATGTACGGTGTCTGAAACCAAAATGGCAACGTTTTAAAAATTTAAATATAGAAAATAAAATATGCAATCGGCGAATAAAATTTTCACAAAAATTTAACCACTAGAATGTTTCCAAAATATAAAAACGTAAGCAGTAATGATGTATTTAAGGAAGTATTAGTAAACAATTGACGTACGATGGCTGGGAACGAAATCGTAACCTTTGGAGCTTTTAACAGAGGAAGATTGATAAATTTATTAAAAAAATCAAACAACTGTGTATATGATTTCAAAATTTGTAAGTCTACTAATAATATTTAGAAAAATTAACAATGAACAATTGATGTACGCTGCCTATAAACAAAATGGCAACGTTTGAAATTTCAATCCGAAGCAAAGGAAAATGCAATGAGCGAATGATAAATTCATACAAAATTAACCAATGGTTTGAATCGTTTTAAAATTTGTAAATTAAAGCAGTAATAATATAATTTTAAAAATTATAATAAACAGTTAATGTACGCTGCCTAGAAACAAAATGGCAACGTTTGAAATTTTAATCAAATTCAATGAAAAATGCAATGAGCGAATGATAAATTCATAAAAAATCAACCACCCCTATAAATGGTTTCAAAATTGGTAAATCTAAGCAGTAATATTGTATTTTTAAAAATTACATTAAACAATTGATGTACGCTGCACATAAACAAAATGGCAACGTTTGAAATTTTAATCAAGAACAACGAAAAATGCAATGAGGGAATGATAAATTCATAAAAAATCAACCACTTATATAATTGGTTTCAAAATTAGTAAATCTAAGAAGTAATAGTGTGGTTTTACAAATTGTAATAAACAATTAATGTACTTTGCCTAGCAACAAAATGGCGGCGTTTGAAATTTTAATCAAAAGCAACGAAAAATGCAATGACCGAATGATATATTCATAAAAAATCAACCACTCGTATAAATGGTTTCAAAATTGGTAGGTCTAAGAAGTAATAGTGTGGTTTTAAAAATTGTAATAAACAATTAATGTACGTTGCCTAGAAACAAAATGGCAGCGTTTGAAATTTTAATAAAAAGTAACGAAAAATGCAACGAAGGAATGTTAAATTCATAAAAAATCAACCACTCGTATAAATGGTTTCAAAATTGGTAAATATAAGAAGTAATAGTGTGGTTTTGAAAATTGTAATAAACAATTAATGTAGGTTTCCTAGAAACAAAATGGCAGCGTTTCAAATTTTAATAAAAAATAACGAAAAATGCAATGAGTGAATGATAAATTCATAAAAAATCAACCACTCCTATAATTGGTAAAAAAAAATTGGTAAATCTAAGAAGTAATAGTGTGGTTTTAAAAATTGTAATAAACAATTAATGTTCGTTGCCTAAAAACAAAATGGCAGCGTTTGAAATTTTATTCAAAAACAACGAAAAATGCAATGAGCGAATGATAAATTCATAAAAAATCAACCACTCGTATAAATTGCTTAAAAATTGGTAAATTTAAGCAGTAATAGTGTATTTTTAAAAATTATAATAAACAATTAATGTACGTTGCCTAGCAACAAAATGGCAGCGTTTGAAATTTTAATAAAAAGCAACGAAAATGCAATGACCGAATGATAAATTCATAAAAAATCAACCACTCGTATAAATGGTTTCAAAATTGATAAATCTAAGCAGTAATAGCGCATTTTTTAAAATTATAATAAACAATTAATGTACGTTGCCTAGAAACAAAATGGCAGCGTTTGAAATTTTAATCAAAAGCAACGAAAAATGTAAAGAGCGAATGATAAATTCATAAAAAATCAACCACTCGTATAAATGGCTTCATAATAGGTAAATGTAAGAAGTAATAGTGTGGTTTTACAAATTGTAATAAACAATTAATGTACGTTGCCTAGAAACAAAATGGCAGCGTTTGAAATTTTAATAAAAAACAACGAAAAATGCAATGAGGGAATAATAAATTCATAATAAATCAACCACTCGTATAAATAGTTTCAACATTGATAAATCTAAGCATTAATAGCGTTTTTTTTAAAATTATAATAAACAATTAATGTATGTTGCCTAGAAACAAAATGGCAGCGTTTGAAATTTTAATCAAAAGCAACGAAAAATGCAATGACCGAATGATAAATTCATAAAAAATCAACCACTCGTATAAATGGTTTCAAAATTGGTTAATCTAAGAAGTAATAGTGTGGTTTTAAAAATTGTAATAAACAATTAATGTATGTTGCCTAGTAACAAAATGGCAGCGTTTAAAATTTTAATAAAAAGTAACGAAAAATGCAATGAGCAAATGATAAATTCCTAAAACATCAACCACTCGCATAAATGGTTTCAAAATTGGTAAATCTAAGAAGTAATAGTATGGTTTTAAAAATTGTAATAAACAATTAATGTAGGTTGTCTAGAAACAAAATGGCAGCGTTTGAAATTTTACTTGCCATATCCTAACGTGATTTGATTGATGATTACATTAAGTTTAAGAATTCTGTTTTAATCATATTTTTGAAATAATTACGTCATTTTTCATCCCTAATTGATTTTTGATGTTTTTAATTTCAGACCTTACAATTTCTGCCTGTAGATTTGTGCATGGACCACATTAAAATATTTCTTGTCTTCCTATCAAAATTTTTCTTTTCTTTCTATTAGCCAAAAAACATTTGGCTGTATTACTAAAAATACTAATAACAAAATCCACATTCATTCAATTCAGACTGTTTTCTAAAAGAATCATTTTTTATATTCCTTTTGAAAAAAATAGTGAGGATATTTTTAAATCGGCGCAAGTAAAAAAAATGCATGTTTATATAAGATATAAATAAATTAGCCTAGCAACAATGAATGGCTTAGATTTATGATGTTGGGGATGTCATCATTGGCGGCCAAGTTCCTCGTAAAAATAGTACACAGGCCGGAATGTTTATTTAATCAATTTATCAATGGTTTCATCTGGCTGATATGCCACCAACGTCATCTGGCATTTATGGAATTGGCGCCGTGTTTTTCATTCGTGATTAATTAGTTTATAAATTATTTGTAGCAATAACATAGCAACAAGAAACAAACATTTAATTTGGGTAGATTATAAAAGTAAATAAATAAATTCTAACTTTTGTATTAGGATTAATAATTTAAATAAAATTTGTGAAAAAGGAGAAAGGTTTTTAGTGCTTTATTAATTAATCGAGATTATCTTCACGTAACTTACAAACATCAAACATTAATGTAGTAAATAGGATGTTTTTAAGGATGATGATAAGGGAATAAAGTATATATTTATAATTGCTTATTTTTAATGTTTGAAAGTGTACAATTCCACGTATGAGCTTTCTCATTATTTCCATCTATAAATACGTTTGATATTTTTACACTAATCAATTCCTATAGCATTTATAAATACATCGCTTCAAGGAAATTCTCCGTTAGTTAACACGTGCAATCAATTTCGCGACATTCGAGTGGCGTTTGGAGCATTTCCTCCAAGCCGAGCTGCTGACATCCATTTATCAAAACACCAAAATAATGATGGCGTCCAGTTGGCATGAAGAAATTGGGGTCGAGTATTGTGATCTTAACGACCTAGTGTGATGAATGTGTAAAAATACAGCGTGCGTCAAAAATATGTCGACCGACAACGTTCTACTTTCATTAATTGGTTCATACATAATAACACAAGATTATAAATATATAAATTGTCTTAGAAATTTATATATAAAAGTAGTAAATATTTTAAGTTTTATGTTTCAATAACAACAATTGACTTTGTACATAATTTATTTACAATATCAGTCATGAGTAAATACAAACTTTACCAAGCAGTAATCGAAGATAAATAATAAATTTAATTAGAAAAATAAGTAATAGCATATTTTACAACATCACAAAATAAACCGTAAGTTAAAAACTTACCACAAAGAATAAAAAATTACAAAAGGGTCATTCGTCTAATTATCACAATAAACATGGTTTAAGATAATAATTAAAGATATTAAATATGTCTTATAATAAATAATTTCATATCATTATAATTCTAAACTGATTTATAGACATATGAAAAAAAATTATAAATGAAATAATATTTCGAACATTATGGTGGAGGTTCCGGGTAATTATTAATTACCATAAGAAATAAAAATTCAACGCAATTAATAAATACAACACGCAATATCCTCGCGTTTAGAATACTACATTGCATGAAAAATATTCCAATCAATTGACCATCTGCGGCGATCGCGCGGTTCAATTGGCCATCGATTGTTCAGGCGTCGGTCTAAATTTAGTGCTCGAAATCAATGCGAATATTAGAAAACAAGGGCAGCGACGCAGTAAACTATTACGTGTACGTTTCTGTATATATACACAGTGTGTCGTTTGTGTGCATGCAAACACGAAACGCAAAGTCAAGGTGAGAGGACCGACCGCCTCGCACGCCATCTATCGGGACGAAATGCGTTATGTGCGCGCTTGGTGTTAATGGGATCTTGTAGTACTATAATTGTTTCGCACCGACCTGAATTACCGCGTTTATTTTTATGTATGCAAATGGCCTCGTGCAGATGAATGGTGTCCATATTGATTACTTGAATTCTGCTTTGACGTAGATTGTAATTGTATAGGTTTTCTGCGTAGAAATAGATCTTAAGGCATATAAATTATACTCAATCACTAAGTTTTTATTTAATACACTACTGAAATATTTGTTTACAGTATTGATAATAATTTCTTAACAATATAATTAGTAAAACAACAGTCAGAAGTTTGAAAATATCATATTAGAAATTTTAATAGGCCGAGTGACTTTTTCAGATGAATTAAGTGATTATTTACTTTTAGAAAGCAGAAAATATTATGGTTAGTGACATCATACAGGGTTTATTATAAAAGTAATGCGCATGGTTTTATTGGAACGCAACTATCCATCGCAGAGAGGGTAGAACGGTTCGGAAAATTTGGTGAAAGAAGGGCATACCTTTTAATGCAGGTAGTCGCCAGTTTCCTCTAAGCAGTGGAAGTGGAAAGATGTACCAAGTGAAATGAGATTTTTGACTTTACAACAAGGCGCCATGAAGCGTTCGCTTGATCAGGAATAAGCAGTCGAGTTTTGAATACGGCTTGGAAAGAATGCAACTGAAGCATACCAGATGCTTCAAAGGGCCTTGAAGGACACAGTCCGGAAATGCAGAAAGCTTTCAAGGAGGCCCAGGAAGAGATCACTGAAGAATCCCATTCTCAGTGACGGTTAAGCCTCCAACAAGTCGCTAACATGGGATAATGGCCGAGGATCTACAAAAATGTTAGGTCTGCACGAATCTTGCGTCGAAAATATTAACGGCAGTTTAGAATAATATTCGAATTATACTCTGTCAAGAATTGTTGGATATTTCTTAACTCTGTCGTCATCCTGGATGTTCGCGTACGACCCAGAATCGAAAAGGCAGAGCAGCGAGTGGCACATAAAATCTTAAGAAAGAGCGTACGAGCAAATCTCCCATCAAAAAGATGCTCATTGTTTTTTTTTACGTCCGAGCAATTGTCTATTTTGAGTTTGTACGTGAGATCTGATATCAAAGTTATGATCAAACTCAATCTTGACAATTCCCCCAGCCACAATCTCCCAGTCATCAGTAAAGAACGGTCAATAAATTACTTTCAAGAATGACTCTGTATATTTTGACATCAAGGATGCATATGTCATCTATATAATTACTCAACAGATGACCAATGGAGATATTCCAATGGTTAAGAAATCAACAAGCTATTTTAATCAATAGCTTCGTAACATGTCAAGTAAATTTTTGTGTTAACATCTTTTGATAAGAAATTCACATTAAAATTTAGGAATGTACACTGAAAATAAAGCTTGAGTATCCAGATATCGGATATTCATTCGATTAGGAAATTTTCCAAAGATCCTACCGACTGCGCCAGTACATACCTAGATTGCACTAGTAATTAAATGATTCACGTATTCATAAAAACAAATATAACAATATAAAATCGATCACAGATTACTTTTTCGAGTTACAAGTTACTGACGTAATCAAAAAAGCAGTTACTGCTAGTGTTGTAGCGATTTTGAAAGTTAACAAAGTATTTGGCTTCGGTCCTTTGCACGAATCCGTCAGATGGAAAGAAAAAGCCACAAATCTTCGGACGAAAGATGTTACAAGGTGCTGTTTTACTGGCGTAGAACCTTTAAAATTTCCTAATCCCTTGCATAAAACCTTGTAGAATATTCTTCGCAAGGTTTAGGCCGCTCCATCACAGACACTTAATCTAACTGAATTAAAAAACGTTTTATTTTCTCAATCTTGCCCCCACATTTTGTACTTACAATTGTTTGTTTGAACCTCTGTTAAATTATCCTGGCAAAAATATTATTCGAAGAACTGCACACGGAATGCATCTCATTGTAAGAATCACAAGAGTGCTCAAAGAAATCCAAATTATTTTGTAGATAACCAAAACCTTATTCTCCACCATAAGATAAATGACTAAAAAAAAAAGACAAACTATTGGCGTCGATCAATTTCAACGTAACCACCTCCTCAGTGTTATACTTCAACAGCAAATGGTTTTCATCCAGCAGCTGTATCTTACAAATCCTTTGTAACTTAAACATCTCAAAGTAGTGATCACTGTTAAACGGCGCTGATGTACGACATGAACCTGTAACTAGAAACTACTCATAACATATGTCCACCTGAGTCTACGCTAACACCTACCATACGATGGATATGTTTAGAATATTCGAAACGGACTAGGTTATTCCTCATCCCCCAATTTTGGCATCTTTTAGAAATTTGTGATCAATGTTTAAAAAGGTCTACGGCGGATTTTTTTGCCTCTTTATTTTAAGGAAAAAACGCTAGTAATTTTTATAATAAAGACGTATTTGTCCATTAATTTGGAGAATTGAATTTCGGAATTCAGTAGATCTTATTCGTTTTGTTTATTTGCTCTGCAAAATCCTACCGACTGCGCCAATTATTTTACTTGTAAAACACTGAAAACCCTAATAATTGGAAACACACGAAATCGCAGTTTTACGAAATATTTTCGTATTTTTCTAATTATTAGTTAATTTTCTACAACGTAAAGGACTTTAATATATTTTAATAACTAAAACATTACTTTACTACCGTCAATACGTGGCTGGTGAAGTGTGTTTCTTCACTTTATAATACGACGATGAAGCGTTGGCTTGAACAGTGATACATATCCAAGTTTTGTGTGCTTCTTGGAAAGTATGCAATTGAAACATTCCAGATGCTTTAAGAGGCCTTCAGGGATGACTGCACTTCAAGGTCGCAGTCCAGATGATGGCACAAGACGTACAAGTAGGGCCGGAAAGAGATCACCAACGAATCCCGTTCAGGACGACCAAAAACTTCCAGAAATGACGAAAACGTGCATCAAATGCGCGAAGTTTTGCAGTACAAGGAAGTGACCGAGGAGCTGCAAATGCGCAAGTTCTGCACGAAGCTTGTTTATGGAAAACCAGACCAGAAAACTTCAAACTCGAAAGAATTGTTGGATGTGATTAAAAAATGAGTCTGACTTTCTTCAGGTCAATGAAGACGGCGGATTCATTTGATCTTCCTTTTGAAAAGTTTTTGGGCAGAAATTCTGATATTGATATATTAATGTTAATTGAGTTGATGATATAAATGTGGCGAAGAGAATTTCGGAATGCTGATTTAAACTTGTTGAATCGGTCTAAACGTTATTTACCCGTGTAGAATTTATTCCGAAAATCCTACCGACTGCGCCAATTATTATACTTGCAGAACATTAAAAAAAATCTAAAAGCTTATGCTACGGAATGCTGAATACCTGAACACAAAACTAGTGATAATATATGCACAGTTGACTTTACATGAATACCTGCATGATGCATCTGACGCTAAACACAGATGATTTCCGATTTTCAGAAATGTTCACAAGATCCAAAACAGGCCAGACAACTCCTCATTCCTCTGATTTTAGCATCTTTTTGGAGTTGGAGATCGATGTTTATGGAGATGATCATTTATTTCCTTATACATTTAAATAATAATACTTCGACATACAAATATCGAAATACGGAAGTTATTAAAATATATAAAAAGCGCTTTTTATAAATAAATAAATGTTCTGTTTATAATATTTCGTAAAGTGCTAACCTTTGTTTAAAAACTACAAGATGGAAATGATCAGAATATCCAAAACGTGTTGGGTAGCTTCTCGTTTCTCAATTTCGTTTTGAGGAGTTACTTGAAAGTCCTACCGATTGCGCCAATTATTTTACTTGTAGATTATTAAAAACAAAATGGATAAATCATCATTCCTCAATTTTGGCATCTTCTAGAAATTTGAGGTCATTTCTGTGGTCATTACGCCCGCGCGCCTTCAACCTGCAGGACTGCTCCAGGATGCAGTACACAGGCAGACACTAGACATATATCTTCACTACATGATATTCCATTGAATGTGGTCGTTGAAGTACCAAGGTGGACAAATGCCAAAAATAGAGATAACCATGAAAGAAACCTGAATCCAATCAACTCGGACGTAAAGAAAGAAAAACTGCTTTATGTGGCCAATTGTTTCCCACGCTACGGCTACATCTGGAATTATGGTGCCCTACCTCAAACCTGGGGAAATCCTGACCATTTGGAGGATGGCACTGGTTGCAAGGGTGACAACGACCCAATCAACGTCCTGTAAATTTGGGTTGCCAAAAGGGGAGAAATATTACAGGTCAAAATCCTTGCTACCATAGCTTTAATCGATGAAGGTGAAACCGATTGGAAACTACTTGACTTTGATGTGAACAATCCAATTGCTTACAAGGTGAACGAAGTTCCTGATGTAGAGAAGCATTTCCCTGGACTACTCAAAGCCTCTGTGGAATGGTTAAAAATTTACAAAATTCGTGATAACAAACTTGAACACCAATTTACATTTAATGGCAAGGCTAAACCAACTGCATTTGCATGCATTGATGAAGAAGAGGTCCATACATTTTGTAAGATACTTGTAATCAAAAAAATTACATTAAAAGAATTTCTTGTGCTAATACAAATGTGGATGTACTCCGTTTAAAATTCCAGTTACTAAAGCAAGTGAAATGGTCAACAAAACACCTTCATTAGCACCAGCTCTTCCTATTAAACCAATATAAAAAACGTGCTAAAAAACTTCTTATTCCTCAATTTTTTCATCTCTTAGAAACTAGAATCAAAAACAGAAATTCTTGCATTTTTGAATTTTCGTTCGTTTTAAAATTTAATTTAATTAAAAATAAGGTGCAAAAATAATCTATATATCAACCGAGCGTACTCTTGACCTACACCAATAAACTATTCGTTAGCTTAGGCCACATTTTCCCGCTTAAACTAGCGAACTCTTGACCTACCTCAATGTATTATTTCTTCGGGCGGGTACGAGGAGGTCAATACACTGTTTGTTGTGATAGGTCAAGAGTACGCTAGAATAAGCGATGATTATGTTTATAAGGCTTTATATAGTCGATGCCAGATTTATTATCCTATTTATCAAAATAGTTTATCTAGGGAGTTTTAATAAAAAGAAAATCAATAATTTATCAACAGGACCCTAAAAATTTAGGAATCAATGTTTATAAAGGCTTTTTGTTTTAAGTAATTTCAACATACAGATATCGAAATATGAAATGTTAAAATATATAAAAGGCGTTTTTTTATAAATCGGTAAATCATTTAGTAATGTTTCAAAAGATTTTACCAACTGCCTTGTTTGTAATTTACTTGTAAAGTGCTAAACGTTTTCAAAAACTACAAGATGGAAATGCCAAAATATCCAAAACGTGTTAGGTAACTTCTCATCCATCAATTTTGGTATCTACTAGAATTGAGATCAATATGAATGAAGACCTACTGCTGATTTCTTTCCCTCTTCGTTTTGATGAGTTTTAGACTAGTAATTCCAGTGTTTATGATGTAATTTTCCATAAATTTGGAAAATAAAATGACGGAATACAAATTTCTACTTGATGAAACGACCAAAAGTATACTTATAGAACTTTGAAAAAATCAAAGGTAGGGTAACTCCTCATCCCTCAATTTTCAATTTTGGCATTTGCTAGGAATCAATGTTTATGAAGGCACACGGCTGATTCCTCTGCTCTTCGTTTTGAGGAGTTTAGGCTAATAATTTCGATGTTAATGTAGTCTTTCTCCATAAATTTGGAGAATAAAATTTCAGCATGCAGATTTAAACTTATTGAAATTGTTTTCTTTTGTTTTGTTTATATACTTGAGTAGAAATCATTCCAAAAATGTTACCTCTTGCGCCAATTATTATACTTGTAGAACAGTTAAAATATCTATAATTGCTTTGGCTACGGAGTATAGACTAAGACAAAACTGGACACAAAACTGTCCAATATTTGGACACTTGCGTTTAATAATAATAATAATAGTAATAATAATAATTTATTGGTGCGAATACATAATGTTTACACAGGGCAGAGCACAAAATTAAAAATTCATAAAACGTCAATCTTAAAGCTAAAGTATATTAGAATGTAGATAAAATGCAATATTTAATGTATAAATAAGAATATTGAAACAAGTGTGTATAAATAAAAACAAAATTACAACATATTAAAATTTTGTATAAATATATAAAATACCAAGTATCCTTATTTTTAGTAAAATAGGAGGACATTACAACACGTTAAAAATTATAAATCAGTACATAAATTCTAGTAAATTCTAAAATCGTCACGCTGAAGTTCATTGATACTATAATATCCCTTTTTAAGAAGACATGCCTTAATTTGTTTTTTGAACTGATTAATCTCCTGTGATTTTATAGATTCGGGCAGATTGTTAAAAGTTTTAGGCCCGTAGAAGTTTATACCATCTTGTGTTTTAGATAAACGTGATCGGCACAGATATATATTATTATTAGTTCTTGTGTTGTGTTTGTGGATATTGTCGTGTAAGCAGTACGAGTTAATATTTTTACGTATATAAACAAGGCAGTTGTATATATAAATTGAGGGTAATGTGAAATTCCTAGGTCAACAAATGCGTTCTTACAGTCAATTCTATAGCCTAACCCTGATATTACTCTTACTGCCCTTCTTTGTAATCGAAACCGCCTACATAATATAGCTGAGTGACCCCAAGCAATAATGCCATATGTTAAGAGGGACTCAAACAGAGAAAAATACGCATGCTTTGGGTGGCAAACAGTTACTTAGTTGCCTTAATAAATATATATTCTTGCTAACCTTTCTTGCAGTTTCCTCTCCATGTGTCTGCCAGGTCATTGTATTATCTAGGTACACTCCCAAAAATTTAGAATATTCCTGTTTGGTTGCATGGATGAGTTTCGTTTAATGAGAACTTTAAATCTACAGTTTCTTCTTCATTTACTAATAATTTATTACATGCAAACCATTTGAATGCGAAATTTTTGCTATGCTTACTTTTATCTAGACATGAGTTAATTTGGCCTGCTTTTGTTGCTATTGATGTGTCATCAGCATATACGAAAAATTTAGAGTCAGTAGCTAGTAATGGTAAATCATTTATAAAAATTAGGAATAAAATAGGTTCAAGTACTGAGCCCTGCGGGACCCCATATTTTAAATCATTTTCAGTTGAACTTTCATGTTTAACAACAACTGTTTGCTTCCTTTCGGTTAGGTATGAGTTAATGAGTCGACAGGTAGCCTTGCTTAAATCCAGAAAGGACACATTAGTATGTATATTTGCTTCAAATCCTTTAAAAATGTCTTGGACTAAAGCAATGACTGCGTCCACCGTAGACAGTCCTAATCGAAAACCGTATTGCCGATCTGTTAGTAAACCCTCTGATTCTAGGAAGCAAACAATTTGTTTGAGCATAACTTTCTCATATATTTTGGATATAATAGGTAATATTGAGATAGGTCTATAGTTATTTAAATCTATTTTGTTCCCCTTTTTATGCACCGGTACAACTCGCGCCCTTTTTAATGATTTAGGAAATACGCAATGGTGTATGCATAAATTTAACAATTTTGTCAAAGGTATAATAATAGCATTTATTACTGCCTTTATTAGAGGTACTGTTAAACCATAGATATCACGCGATTTTGAGTTTTTTTACTTACCAGCTACATCCCGCACTCCATTATAACTAGTTGGTTTCATTTTAAAGTAAGTGCGCGTATGTTTAAAGTTATGTTTAGCCATCGTTTGTATGGGATAATCACTGGTATGGGGTATATTTCTTGAAATATTATGTGCAACATTAGAAAAATGATCATTAAAAGAATTGGGATCAATGCTACATATAATATTTTCTTGCGGTTATTATTAATTATAGTCCACATAGCTTGAATATTATTAGACGCGTTTTTTATAAACGTATCATTCGCAGCAATTTTTGCATTTTTTAAAGCTGTCTGATATGATTTTAAATATGAATAGAAATTCATTTTAAGAGACAGGTTTTCTTTGTAAGCACGTTTTAACAGATAGGTTATTAGTAAACCATTTAACCTGCTGTTTTGCTTTCCCAATAAATTCCTTTTCTGGAAAACTATTTATGAAATAATAGTGGAGAATATCAGAGAATATGTCAAATCTTTCCTCGGCTGTGTAAGAGTTATTATTAACAAAATTCCAGTCTGTAGACTCAAGCAGTATGTAGAACTGATTAATACCATGTCTTGTAATCGGTCGCGTTAAAAGTTTAGGAGAATTTAAGGGAATTGTATTAAGTTTGACATTTACATGTATTCCTATATGATCTGAGAGACCAGCATCACTTGCGCGAACCGAAAAATCACTGGAAAATATGTTTGTAAAAACATTATCTAGGCAGTTATTCTTGCGAGTTTTAAAATTTACCTGACTAAATAGCCCATACGTTGCTAAAAGGTCACACAATTCTGACGCTTTTTTTGTCTAGGGTGTTAAATAATATATTGAAATCACCACCTAAAATTATAAGATGTTTACTCCAATCAATGTTTTCTAATAGCTTAGCAACTGTAGACATAAATATATTGAAATCACCCTCTGGTGATCTGTACAAACAAATAGATAAAATATTGTGTTCTGGTAAGAAAAATGCAGATATCTCACAATGTTTTTCTACTGAGAGATTATTTAAATTTGTATATTTATTAATTACTGGGACATTTTGAGCTAGCATTACACCCTAATGTTGGTATTGACTGCGGGAAAAACAGGATACAAGGCTATATGGTCCGATTTAAAAAAATATTGACTCGTCTGGGTTTAACCAATGTTCAGAGAGCCATAAATCATCAAAATTTATATTATTACTGATTATAAATGATTCCAATTCATTTACCTTATTTCGCATACTTTGAATATTAAGAAAGAGTAAATTGAGTTGAAAACCTGTCTTATATTCTTTGTGAATCTTGTCTAATTCGTCTAAATTATAACGGCTAATGATTATGCCTTCTGGCCAATTTAATGGGTCAATGAGCGTTTCGTGATATTTAAAATTGATAGCAATTTTATATGAACTTTTATTATTATTAATAATTGTTACTTTTTCGCATTGAAAATCTGAGCAATTAGTTATATTTTTTATACGAAGTCCTGCGTCTTATCAAATTGTTAAGCCTGTGGGAAAGGCCTGCCGCTTCTCATAATGTTCGCAATATCCAAAACGGTCAAGGCAACTCACCATTCCTCAGATTTTTGCATCTTCCTAGAATTGGAGATTAGTTTTTATAAAGGCCTATGGCTTACCTTTGCAACTCCTCATTCCTTGGATTTTTGCGTCTTCTAGGAATTAAAGAGCAATGTTTATGAAGGTCCACGGCTGATTTTTTTGCCCTTTCGTTTTGAGGAATATTAAAGCTAGAAGTCTAGTCATTCCAATGTTAATTATGTATTTCTCCATATAAGTTTGGTTAATAGAATTTCTAAATGCAGATTTAAACTTGTTGAATGCTAATGCCACAGTTTTTGTTACGAAGTCTTGTTCCTTCCGCCCTTGTTTTTTATACAAGTCTCTTAAATCCCGTTGCTGCCACATAGTGAACCGTATTAGCCCCGCAAAGATTAATACTCTCGGTGTATACATTTGTTTTTGTTTAGTAATTATTAAAATTCTTTCTGCACCTTCCGAGACCTCGATACCGTTGTTTATCCCACTTTTTTGGAGGAACTTCCGGCAGTTTAAGTCAACATGACAGATATATATATATAAATGCAGACTTTAACTTGCTGAATCGGCCAAAAGTGTTTTTGTTCATGTACTCAAGTCGAATTTATTCCGAAAATCCTACCGACTGCGCCAATTATCATCGTTGTAAACATTTAAAAAAAACTATAAATGCTTATGATACAGAGCACAAATTAATACAAGCTAAAAACAAAACTATTGAACTCCAAAGACCTGCATGTTATCAAATTGTTAAGTCTGTGGGAGAGGCCTGCCGCTACTCACAGATCCAAACGAAAGATCCAAAACAGGCTAGGCCACTCCCCATTCCTCAAATTTTGTCATCTTCTAGGAATTAGAGATCAATATTACCCATTCCTGTCAACTAGTTTTAGTTATTTAATGTGCTTAATATATATTTTAGTTTTCTTTTGTTTTAACGATCTAGGGAAAGTAACGGCGATATTAGATTTGCATCTGATATATTATGCTGATCTAGATTCGTTTTTATTACTCTATTTTCTGTAATATCACATTAATACTTATTTTACATTATTTTTTAATATCTTTGATTTGAGTTACAAATAAACAAATTTATAATTATTTTTAATATTATATTTTTGCAGGCCCACGCCTGATTCGTTTGCCTTTTTATTTTTGGAGTTGGAAATCAATGTTTATGGAGATGACAATGTATTTCTTTATAAATTCAAATAACAGAACTTTGATAAAAAGATATCGGAAATAAAAGTTATAAAAATTGACAATAAGCGTTTTTTTTAAATCGATATTTACTCATTTGGGATTTTTTTTTCAAAGATCCTACCGACTGCTGCGATTATATTTACTTATTCTAAATGTTTTCAAAAATTATTTATTAATGCCGATACGATCTAATACTACAGAGTGAAGACTAAAATTAAACTATGATGACATATGCGCATTTAAGACCACACAAACATCTGCAAGATAATTGCAAGGATGTAAATTTCAAAATTATTTGCATTAGCCCCTCCAAATGTGCGTGACGCTTTCGTATTCTAATATCTGAACAGTTTAGAATTAGCTGTGAACGAGTGTTCATTAAATGTGTTGCAATATTGCTTTCCCCTTCAGCCCTCGCAAGTCCAAGAAACAAAAATAACGAATGTTTCTTAAATTAGTTTCTCATGTAACTCGTGGTGAAACATTTTGTAATATAAAAAACCAAGCCTAAATTGTGTTATGTCTAAATAACAATAACGATAAAACAGAGGCTGTGAAAAGTGGAAACACATATTCACAATATAAGAAACGTACTGAAAAAGCATCTCAATTCTTAATTTTTACAACTCCAAAATTGAAACTAACGGCGGAATTCCTTGAATCTTCGCCTTAAAATTAAAGTAATTTAAAATTAAATGAAAAAATTAATTATCTATTAATTGAGCGTAGACTTGACCTACACTAATAAACTATTCGTTAACTTAGGGCATATTTTCCCGCTTAAACTAGCGTACTCTTGACCTACCTCAATGTATAATTTATTCGGGCGGGTTAGGAGTACGAGGAGGTCAATACACTGTTTGTTGTGGTAGATAAAGAGTACGCTAAAATAAGCCATGATTATGTTTATAAGGCCTCATATAGTTGATGCTAGATTTATTATAGTTTAACGTAATGATTATTACAGTATATAACGTAACAAAAACCAGTTGGAATTGACAAAGCGGTAGAACAATTGAATGACTCAACAAAAAGCAATTGAAATTACTAGAATATAATAAATGCCAATTAATAAAGGCTTGGCAAAAGTAAAGAATTTTTCTGTTGATCAACTTTAAGTGACAAAATCGAGATTAAAGGAAGCTCAATTAAAAAAAAGCAATGATTATATATGTAGTTTAAGTAATAATAAGATAAAACACGACATTATTAGTTAATTTTCTACAACGTATAATATAATTTTAATACATTTTATTATCATAGTTAAAGGCTTAATAAAAAGAAAATGTTTTAAGCAATAACTTTAAGTTATCAACAAGATCCTATGAATGAGACATTTTTTGAGCAATGATTTTTGATTAAAATAATTATTGATGAAAACATAAGAGCAAGAAAATGTTTTGAGTAATGAAATTTTCTATACAAAAGGAACGAAAAATGAAAAGAATTTGATCAACATTTTGGAAATTTTTGGAGACAATATAATTAGCAGGAATATTCAAGTCAATAAAGACGACTTAAAAAACATTTTTAGGCAATAAATACGTTTATTAAAATAGTGTTGTTTGTATAGAATTTTAATTATTTTAGTGCTCTAATTACAATTTTTAATAATTCCAATTATTTCTAAAATTATTACTTAGAGTTATATACCGTACTGATCTAATAACACGGTAAGTACTCGCTATCGTGTGAATGTAAATTTATGTCTAGAAATTTAGGATAATTGACCTAAACTGTCTAATGTTCCCAGTCAATTACGGCAATTCGTCTTAAACGTAATGCATATACGGACAGTCCCCACGTCAACAATTATTTGATCTGGGCCTGTGCAATGAATTGCACCGAAACGAGCTGCTAACAAATTTTACAATGTCTGGTACATTAACAATTAAATATCAGTCTCTACTACAAAAATACGATCATATTTTCAGTTCTTAACATTACAAATTGCAAAACTTTATCAGATGATAAATAAATTATACTTTGTTAATATTACATAAGGGATTTATTCAGTGACTATAGTTTCAACCTTTACAAGGCCATTATGAAAATTACAGCACAATTATAAGGTCACGAATTAAACACAGTTTTCACTTTGTTTTGTATAACAGATATTTATTTATATGGCGACCAATGGTTTCAATACATTAACGTATCATTTTCAAACCCTAAGTTCATATAAATAAATATCTGTTATACAAAACAATGAAGTAAAAATTGTGTTTAATTTGAGATTTAATATGTATAACAGTAGAAGCCTCCATCATATAAGGTTTTATTATTATTTTTTAAATTATTAAAATTATATTCAATGTTGTAGTATAACATAAAACGTCAATATATTCATATTGCACAGAAATAAATCGCCCACGCAGAAAGATTTCGCCGAAGGGCGAGATGAGGTATTGATACGTCCAGTATCGAACGTAATTGGCTTCATATAGAATGTTTCAGCGTGCCCTTTATGTTTCCAGGAAGCTGTGCACTTTGTGTTTATGAATTTCCACGTCGCTGCGGAAATTTCATTATGAATGTGAATGCATATTTGAATAAAAAGTCGCGTGTCTCCCGGTAAACGAAACGGCTATTTAATGTATTTTACGTGGCGCAATATTGCTTTTTATAGGACATGAGGTTATCAGATTTGAAAAACGTGTAAGGTGCCCTAGAAAAAGGGGGTTTGTTTGTATATGGACAGGTGACATGACGGTTATCTGCAATGCAAATTTATTTTACTTATTAGGTTATAATCTTCTTATACAGATGAAAAAAAGATGGCTATGAAAATGATGTTTTCAGAAAATAACCAAAATCTAAAATATCTCGTTTTATCAGTGGCATTAAATCCTTTTCTTCAGCTCGTTATTATGATTTGATGATGCCTTATAAACTTTTTCTTAAAAAACGGCGAGAGAAAGTGTTAGATAAAGAGATTTAATTTAATTTCATTTTGCAAAGAATTAGGATTGTATAGCTTCTCAACCTAAGTCATTTTCGTATTATGTAAATAGGAAAAGGGAAAATTCGAGAATTTCAGGGAAAAAAACATTGCATTTACCAACGACAATTCTTCAGGGATTTGCCGATCGGTTTAAGAGTATATACAGTGTAAGTAATAAAACAAAAGTTCAAGATAATAGTGTTAACAGTGTAGTGATGGGTAATTTAAAATCGATAAACAGACTGTTTTAAAATGTTTATTTACGATAATCTTGATCGTGGTGTTTAAGTTGATGTCCCTTATACGGACATTAGTAAGGCTTTTGTTTGTTTAACTCACAGAAATCTTTTATCCTATTTAAATAAGTACAGTTTAGCGTCAAATGTAATTGCAGTAATTCAATTAAATTTGTCAGAGAGATTTCTTTCTGTAGTTATATGGGTTGTCGATCCAAGACCTTTGCAGCAACAAGTGTTGTTCCGCAAGGATCGAAACGAGGTCCACTTTTATTTAATCTATTCATTAATAAAGTTGCGAGCGTTTTAGACTGCAATTTTCTAAAGTATTCAGATAAAACTGTACAGGGCCATAAATAATCTGTTTGCGTGGTATTACAAACCAATTTAGTTAAATTATCTACGTGGTGTATTCAAAATGGTCTCACAATTACCACTTCAAAATGCCGTATTTTAAGTTACGAAAGGTCACATTCTAAATTATTATATAATTGTACACTTGACAGTAAAGTAATCAAAAGCAATACACATTTTAAAAACCTAGGGATACATTTGATTACAATTTATAACATACATAAATATTAAGTCGTTAACTATAAACTAAAGAAAGTTATATGCAAATAAATAATACCCAAAATATACCAATAAAATTTATCGCATTTTGCAATGTACTCATCTCATTTCTAACAAATAAAACTTACTGCCAATAATACGATCGTTATGAATTCAAAACTTTATTATTTCCTTATAATAAGTGTTCACTATTAATACTGAATTTATTGTAATGATTTTGCCAAATCTATAATTCAAAATATTTCTACAATTTATAAATTTACATAAACAGAATCATTTTTCGTAGGCGTTTTAAGAATTTGGAAACATAGAAGTAATTCCCAACAGTAGTGATGAATATTAATAAATAATAATGATTTATATTGTCGACACAAATATTTGATTTGATCAAATATTAAGTGGATAGTAGAAAAGTATAGGAAGAGTTATTGCATGACTGTACAAATTTTGAATGTAGTTATATATTTAAATTGACCTCTTTTAAGGTATACAAAACTTCTAAAATAGCCTTGAAGCTTAAAGTTAATCTCGCATTGTAAATCAAAGTCAGCATATAAAGGCTAAACATTTTGGAAAATAATTAAATAATTTAATTAAATTAAAGTATTACGAATAAACAAATTTAGAATTTTTTTGTAATTTAGGAGCAAAATTCTTAAAAAATTGCTAGAGATACTAGTATTAATTTTTTTTTTGCAAAACTACAAAATAAAAATAAATCGGAAAAGATAATTGATGAAATATTGATAAATTTTTGGAAAGAAAAAGTAAAGAACAATTATCAGAAGAAATCTGCAAAAAAGGGGTGTAATATGCTAATAATCTGGAGAGAAAACGGTCGAAGAAAAACATTACAATTGAGAAAATACATTACAAAAAAATCTGCTACAATTTCTCAGAAAAGTATGTGGAAAGTTCTAGAAATTTCGAAAAAATAAAACTCCTAATCTGATACATTTTACAAATAAGAAAGTAAACTCTGAGAATTTAATATTAAAAATTCATTTAGAATTTAATAGAAACGTTAGAATTGTATAGAAGAAAAATATCAGAAAGTTCCCTAAAAATAAAATTCCCAGTAATATAATTCATATATTATATTACTTGTATTTGTGTTTGTTAATAAAGATGTTGTATATATATAAAATTCCCAAAAATGTTCCTAAAAATTTTTGATAAGATAATTCGGAAATGGTAATAATTTTTCGTAAAATAGAAAAATAGTTTAAGTCCGAAAGAAAAAGTTGTTTGATGATTATTACTGATAGAAATATCTTACAATTTAGAAGGAGTCTTTGGAAATATTCAGAAAATTAAAATTCAATTTAATTTCTAGAATTATAGTATTACAAATAAACATTTTTTTAGAAATTTATTGTATTTTAGAAAGGGTTGTTTAAAAATGTTTCACCACGTGATAAACGCGAACCAAATGCAATAAGTATTTTAGGAATTTTTACAAAATTCCCATAAGATAATTCAGAAAATGGTGAAAAATTATCTAAGAAAAAAAGAAAAATTGCTTAAAAATTCTAGAAATCCTCAAAACATTCATGGAAAATGGTTGAACCTCTAGAAAAATTTCAAAGATAAATTCCGCAATATTTTGGGAATTCAAAAGGATAAAAAAATCTCTATGTAG
Organism: Ontholestes murinus; assembly: GCA_963969525.1. Taxonomy (NCBI): domain Eukaryota; kingdom Metazoa; phylum Arthropoda; class Insecta; order Coleoptera; family Staphylinidae; genus Ontholestes; species Ontholestes murinus. The sequence goes on from OZ018387.1 coordinate 9,047,116, forward strand.
AATTCAATAGAAAAATTCGCGTAGTAACATATATTTATTGACAAATTTATATGATGAGAAACTTAAACGAAACGTCGTTTTGAAAAATTAGATTTTTTTCAAAAAAGAACATTGTACGAAGTTTAGAAATTTAAAAGAAATACTCGTATTCTACAACTAAAAACAATCCACTGAAATCAAAGTGAACAAAATAATTATACACTGAAAAAACGTGCCATTGGCTTCAGATATGAGGAGTAAAATGTAAAAATTGCAAATTGGAAGAGAATGAAAGCAACACTGACGAGAATGATGTGTTAATTTTTTTGGAATTCTAAAAAAATGAGAGAACAGTTCTTAAAAAATAAGAAAAAATTCTTACAAAATCAGTAGATAAATGCAGCAAAAAATACTAAAAATTAGGGGAAATAATTATAAATCTACGATAAAAAAGTATTAAAATGAAGATCCCGAAAAATTTTGATAAGATAATTTTAAAAATAGTGTTAACTGTTATAATTGAAAGGAAATTATCTCGAAAATTCTATAAGTCTCAAAGAAAAGTTAAGGATATATTATAGGAATTGAAAGATTTAGAAGAGACATTCTGGAAAATTTAGAAAATTACACAAATGTAAAGTTAAAAAATTATAACTAGGAAACGACTAAGAAATTCTTTA